>JANBXE010000032.1:10607-122276 GCA_024271855.1 Wickerhamomyces bisporus
ATAATTTGGGTCGACGCCAATCAGCAGGTCGCTGTATTTCAGTATCAAGTCAATATTGTCATTATCTAACCGCTGCAAGTATCTCACCACTAGCACTGGATCAGCTTTCCCTTTCAGCTCTTGGGCATCGGATCCAACAAGGTCATTGTTGTTGTTGTTGTTGTTGTTGTTGTTGTTGTCGTCGTCGCCGTCGTCGTCGTCGCTGTCACCACTTTTTTCATCGTGATTCTTCTTCTCAACGATCAGATCCCACAAAAGTCTTAATGCCTTCTCGTGTTTCTGTTTTTTGAAGTAAAAGTCAACCAGCTCATTAATCAACCCTTTTGATTTCAGTTTCTGCTCGACTAGCGCAACATCGCAGTGGTTGTCGACCCTGACAAGGGAGCCGATAAGACCAGGATTGATTTCAGCATAACATTGGAATAGCGTTGTGTCTAGTAAAGTTTGCAGCTCGGGAACCGAGTGCTGTGTATGGGGTGTTCTATTGGCACCCTCGCGGTAGTGATCATCCAGAGTGTCGTTGGCTGTGTCGTTGGCTGTGTCGTTGGCAGTGTCTTTGGCTGTGTCGCTGGCTGTGTCTTTGGCTGTGTCGCTGGCTGTACCAGTGGCTGTAGCTTTGGTTGCCAATGAGTGCAGATCATCAACAGTGAAGAATTCCAAAGTCAAAATCCCACCATCGTCCAAGGGGATCTTGTTCTCTGCTGTTTTCAAAACTTTATCCAGTTTCCTTCTGACATCAGCGATATAATAGGTCAGCAAGTGAATTGCCTTCTCATCGATCACAGCACCCACCGCGTTTTCTTCGCCTGTATCGTCAGCACTTCGACCCTTGGGCATGACGATGGTGTCACTCTTCAGCCCAGTCAGCCACTGGGGATATAACCCAATGACGATGAAAGGAGGACATACGAAATCGCTAAAAATATCAATAGCATTCTTGAACCTTCTCAGCCTGAAAAGCTCCAGCCCATTGAGAATCTCTAGTTCTCTGAGTTTCAAGTACTTGCCTGAAATTTGTTCACGGCTCAATTGTTTTAGGATCCCAATGGCTTTTTGCACCTCCAGTTGGTCCAGAATTGAATCGAATGACGAGAGCTCAAACTTTCTCAGTTGATTGTTCGCCAGCATGACCAGCAGTTCTCCAGTGTGGCTTATTTGGGCTTGTAGTATTTTTGGCAATTCCAAAACCTGCAATGTTTCTAAAGTTTTGAAATCCTTCAAGTGTATATGATTGTTTGTTACGATCAGTAGGAATGGAGAGAGGTAGATGATGTCGCTCGGATTATGCTCCCACTGGAACTGGTCTCTGGTTGTTTTCCAGTCGTGGCTAAAGCCCACTGCTGTTTTACCCTTTGATATAAGAATCTCATTCTTGGTGGCATCTTCCGGGTCATGGTTCTGTGTTACGCTGATGGGCTGGTTTCCAAATAGCCCAGATCTTCCTAAATCACACAGCTTCACGTCGACATCTTCGTCGCCATTGTTGTTGAACTTTAACGAATGAAACGTTCCGTTGTTTGTGGAGTATATCAGATGATTCTCGCTGATCAGCTTGACGTAGTTAATCTTCTCGCTGTACTTCAGCTGTTTAACCATCTCCAGTGTACCTGATTCATCGTCAAACTCATACAGCACAATCCGGTTGTTCTTTGTGAGAATCGATAGCACCGTCACCTCTTGTTTGTGATTCCTCACAACGTTTCTTAGGATATCCAAAGAGAGGACATTCCCAAAGGGCAGTGTCTCAGCTAACCCCAAGGTGACGATGTCAAAGATGCTGGCTCTGCCGTCCGAGGAGAGGCATATTATGAAGTTACTCGTAAGTTGCAAGAGCGATTTGACGGTTGCTGTAATCAAAGGGATTGATGTTTTGAGACTGGTGAATTGAGATGATAGAGCTGTTACGGATCCTTTTGAAGCAACTAAAACATTCTTGTTCGACAGGGACAGAAATGTTGATATCTGGAGCGACGCTGGAAGAGCTGCCTGGTCTTGTGACTGTTTCAAAATAGAAACAGAAGTCATCTTTCTTTCTCTCTGTTTTGTTAATTTCGGTTAGTTTAGAGCTTTTTAATTTTAGCTTTATTTTTATAATCAACAAACAAAACAAAACTACAACTGCAAATACAACTAAAACAAAACTGCAACTGCAAATACAACTAAAACAAAACTCACAATGGCAAATCATTCACCTTCAGCAAAGCTAGGCTCTTCTTTAAACCAATTGGCCTCGCTGCCCAACAATTCAACGCATCTTCTTCACCAAATCAAGAAAATCGACATGATCATCAATAACCAGTCAGCAAACCTATCGCAGTCCAAACTGAAGATTGATAAAATATCAACCAATTTCAACAAGCTCATCAACTCAACCCAGAAGTCCAGCAAGAACCTATCAAAAATCCAGCCCTATGCGGAGATGATTGACCAGGAGCTGCGTATCTTAGAAGGCTGCGTCAGAGTGCTGGAGGATAACAAAGGCTACAAATGACTACAAATGACTACAAATAACTACAATCAACTGCAAACAATTGCAAACAGCTACAACAACAACCAGAATTAATTATTAACCATTTCATTAAAACCTTTTTAAAATCACATCCTTTCCCAGTTCATTAGCTATCAATATAAACCTCTTTCATTCCATCTAGGCCAAACCTTGTGCAGCACGCTCCCATTTTTTTGAGGCAATCCACCCAGCATTTATCACCTTAATGGCATCTTTCAAATTCATGGGCTTCTTCAATGTTTTCTGCTTCTCGATCAAGGTGTTGTATATCATTGGGTAGTTATCCTTAGCAATCCCATTAAGACTCCCGTTCTCCAGGATCTTCCGCTGTGCGTTGAGCTTTTCTTCTGTAGTGGCGTTCAGCCATATCGACCTTCTCTTGGACCAGATTCTGTCTCCTTTGGAAAAGGGCTTCGAGGCATCTCTGAGCAGGTTGGCCTCTTCAACAGCATCATACTCTTGAAACGTAGGCAGCGTATCTCTAGTGCTGGCGAACTTTATCAGCTCGTTGGAGGTTGTCTCTTCAGGCTGTTCCAGCGTCATGTTGGTGGCAGGGAGGTTGGTGTTGATGTTGGTGTTGATGTTGGTGTTGATGTTGGTGTCTTGTTCTAGCAAAGAGGAAGCGATTGAAGACGACGAGCTGATAAGAAACAGCTCGTTGATAACCTCGTCTGATGAAAGAGCCTCTTCTGCAAAACTTCTAAGTCTGGAAGCAGCGATGGAAAGATTGATAGAGGCCTTGATGAAAAGATTTCTAATCGACTTGAGGAGGGTTTTTTTGTGCTCTTTTCTTGAATCTTTTGTATCTTTTGTTGACTGCCTGTTCAGTTCTTGTGACATTTGAACTGCAAAAACTGGTATCTAAAAGAGTATGAGCGTTGAAGAAGGGAGAAAGAAAAGGTGGGAGGAGGAAAAAGGAAGAAAGAAACAGGACTACTGGACTAACTAAGCAACCCCTTTAATGGTTCTTTTTTCTTTTTTTTTTTTTTTTTTTTCCTTCTTTCTCTCTCCTAGTTTTGAATGGATTGATTATAACAAACAGTCTTTGTTAAGTTTTCGCCTTTGGTTTTTTGTTTTTTGTTTTTTGTTTTTTTTTTTTTTTTTTTTTTTTTTTTTAATTTTTTTTTTTTTTTTTTTTTTTTTTTTTTTTTTTTTAACTACGCGAAAATTCCGAGATCAAATCGGAATTTTTCTGCCTTTCTACAAATTTACAGAATAATCAACTTCATATATTTCGATTATAGCATGTTAATCATTCAAAGGTCTTTAGCTTGATTATTTCACCATCATCCAAACCCTTGTTGGTGTCATTTTTAACCAGTTTCTCTGTAAGTGTTCTTTGTTCATCGTCAAGAACATTATTGATCACGAATTTGAAATAATCAGCATTGATCGAGACTAAAGAAATCAATCTTTTATGAACGTAGTCGCCATTGACTCCACTATTTTGATGAACGTTTAATAGCGATGGAATCAATATAGTGTATAGTTCAGCCGAGGGATAATGTTTGGTTATTAAAATGACAAGTTCAATGAAAATTCTTGAGTCTTCATCATTGACAGCACCAACGATAAGCTTGGGGATCAAGTTTTTTAGAATAATCTCACTGTGAACACTATGTTGTGAAATTATAGAGTTTACCGTTTGAGTAACAATTGGTAACGTCGACTGATCATGAAGCCCCTGGATAAACGTTTCAACGATGAATGTGATATCTTCATCGTTAAATATCAAATGATCTTGGGTTGATGTCAACAAAACACTCACGGTCAAAAGGCTATTGACGTTCGGAGATATCATTATTGATTTGATTGATTGATAAAAGCTGTTCATTGTAACAAAGTCATTGATTAATGTCAGCTGGTTTAATGTCTCTTTGATCATTGGAATCAATTGAGGAATAAATGTTGGATGTTGAATGTAAACCTTCTCAATAATGGAGAGCTCGCATGCAAATAAGTCGGATTTTATGAGATCTGGGAATTGCGAAATCATCTTAATAACAGACTTGAATGCTTTCTTCAGTATTTGCAATTCTATTTGTTCCAAATCTCTAACTTTGGAATGTGTATCTTGAATGGGTATTAATGTGATTATCGGTTGAAGATTGATTCTAAGAAGCTCGAACAGTTTATCAACATTTCCGTTCAATTTTTCAAGTGAGCTATCAACGTTGAAATAGTTTAAAAAGATGCTGGTCGTTATGTCTAGTAAGATTAACTTTTCATCACTCGTGCCAGTTATTATTAATCTCTCTAAGATTTCAATGGTTTCATGGAAAATGTCATCGTGGAAAATTAGTTCAACCAATTCTTTAAAGTTCAATATTTTTATCAAAACCTTTAGTATTCTCACTTTATCATTCAGACTTGAGCTATTACTTAGTAAAGCAAACATACAATCCGAATAAACCAAATAGTAAAATCCTAAAACATCATTCTGCAACAATTCAATAATTGAAGATTGTGCATTTTGGGTGATGACACCAATGACCTCAAGAATATTAATCCAAGACTCCTTAAATAGCGCAGTGTTTCCATTTCCGTGTTTCAACAGTTCATATTCTTTCAAAGTTGAAATCCACAAAGGCAATAGAAGATCCAAATGCTCGTTAACTAGCGCTGTCAGGTCCTCATCTTTAGCAAGGATCATCAATTCAGCCCAGGCATTCAATATAGACAATTTCACACGACGTTTACCTATATCACTTGTAATAACCACCTCGTTAATTCTCAGTTCATCCTCATCATTCTGCAAATCATCCAATGAAGTTACCAAGATCTTCGTAACTCTTGTAAGCCTAGAAACAGAAACAATACTGGACCCAATGAAGGTAGCCACGACTTTAATTGCATGAGTAGCTAGCAAAGGCGTGCTATCAACTTGAAAGGCAGGAATTAAAGCAGAAGTTATTTGTGCTTGCTGTTGCTCTAACAATGGCATTTCAGGATAGATTGGATCTTTTGATTCGGCATAAATGGAAATAATATCACCCAGTAAATCCACACCTAACAGTCTGAGCTCCAACACAGATGATGTCGAGCTAGCATATGAAGTTTTGATCAAGTCTGAAATGCGGGAAGATATCTGATAATGAAGTCTTGAATCTCTCAATGTATATCCCAATGTTTGCTTAATAAACCTTAAAATGGAAATCTTGAACATCCAGTTCACTGATTCACTTTGATTCAACTGTTCATTTGTAGAGTCTTTAGCAATTGATTGAGATTCTTCATCTTTAACATCAACATCAACTTTCTTATGGGTGTATTTATTCAAAATATCTGAGTAGTGTTTGAACATTTTGGAATATATAGCACTTTTAGAAGAGCTAAATAATGATTGCAACTTAACAAACCACGCTATATCATAGGTAGAATCAATCCACTCTTTGATCAAATTATTCAAGATCGGAGATTCAGGCTCGCTTTCTAAACCCGTCCAAATTAAATATTCTAAGCTGCTGATAAAATCCTTGGATGCTGAGGTTTTAACCAATTGTGATAGGAAATCAAATGATATTCTAAAGATTTTGAAAGAGCTTGTGACAGGGAAAACTTCATTGACCATTTCATACACTGGCAGTGTTAAACTGGACCCAATAACTTCAAGGCTATTATTGAGACTGGAAAACTTTATAATTTCAGCCAGCTGGTACTCTGTAAAAGCACCTTTGTCAAATACTATCCATTCTTGGATCAATTTGAGAACCTCACTTTGAATAATGCTATCATTGGTATTGTACAATAACCCAGTGGTCAGGTTTCTAATCACCTGTCTATAACCTGTGTCTAAATCTTTAATACCAGGACCCAAACTATTCACAACACTTCTCAAAACTTTTGAAATCAAAACATTCGAATCATTATCAACATTTAAATCTGATAGTTTAGCCGAAGTAAATTTTCCGTATTTATCACTTAAGTAGATGTGTTCCAAAATAGACAATATTTCAACTGCACTGGTTGAATTAATTGCAAGATGTTTCTCGATAATCGAAGATAATGCATCTAACGACCAAGCGTGAACATACGGATGTGGATCGGTTGATAATTTCAATAAAACCTCAAGAATTTGAGTGAAATGAGAAGCATTGTACTGATAGATTGAGCTCAATAGTTGTGCATTGAATGCTCTCAAGTCAGCTTCATCATTGATCACAATTTGCTTGATAAAGATTGGAATCTGTTCCATCAGAGAAGTTTTGGAAATGATGATACCAATGGATTCGGAATTCAATGCTAAAAGATATTTGGATGGATAGCTGCTGTACAAATATCTTGATGTCTCCAAGAGAATTGTACCAACTGACTGGTCAAACGTATGATTTTCATGAACCGCAGTTGTTAAAATTCCATGAATTGCTATAGAAATATTAACGCAAAGGGCTTTTTGTGTATTTTTGCTATTGGACTTGGATAGCAGATGGCTTCTAAGAGTTTCTAATAATGATAATTGAACTTTAGTGGTCAATGAAGAGAAAACTTTTGCAAAAATTTCTATTGCGGAATCAATGGTTGAGATAGAAACAGATGGTGCAAATTTTCTTTTAAGTGAGTATTCACCCAAAAGGGGCTGAAACGGATCATTCAATAGAGAACTCCAAATTGGCGATATGATTGAAGATTCCAGTAAATCAATCCATGTTCCATCAGTTAGCCAACTTTTGACTTTACTCAAACCAATCGAACCTTGAGGTCTATGAATATGATCGATAGAGTATTCCTTCCCTTCAATTATATTAGTGGATGAATACTTGATATTTAATTCATCAATGTAGAACCCTCTAAACTTTGATGTCAATCCATTGCTGAACCCATCATCTCTTTCCCAAAATGGAGTTTCCTTTTCATTTTTCCCAACATCATAGTTTGGCAAGTTACCAAAAATCTTTATAGCTTGGATCAACACCGAACTATTATCAATTTTGATAAAATTAATCAACTTCAAATAAATCTGAAATATTCTGTTTTCAATGACATTTATAACACTTGCTAAGGAAGGATCTGCTTCCAAAATATTCAAGGTTGTTCCTAAATTTGATAAGGACTGAGCAAACACGTCAGCTATTTCCTTTGATGGAGTTGAGTTTTTGAGGAAAACCAGTACAGCAGTCAACGAGTAGCTTATCAAATCTAACGATTCAGCAGTTCGAGAATCTGGCAGCTTCCAGAATTCGACAAACTCAGCACCTAACTCTTTAATCAATTCAGGGTCATTGTATGAAAACACACCAATCACAGCAATCCAACTAATAACTAGATTTTGGTAATTCACTTTGTTCAATTCTAGATTTTCTTTGATGATTCCAGTGCTAAACCTCCAAATGTCTCTGACCAAAGTCTGAGGGACATAATCTTCATCTGCTAGGCTAGTTAAATTTGCCAAAATCAAAGCGTATCCATGCGATTTATCAAAAATTTTATTTGACGAGGCTTGTTTGGAATTATTGATTAATTCATTCAATGATGTTTCTAAAACCTCATGAAGAATTCTTGGGAATTTCTGTGAAAAAGCTTTCAACAGTTGAACTGTAGAAGCCCTTATACTTTCGTCATTGGATGTTGATAGTTTCCACAATTTTATATGATACAACTCAATCTCACTATCTGACAACCCTGATATGTTCTTGAGAATAGCTTCAGCATACTGTAGAATCACTAGGGTTTCTAAAATATTTGGCTGTTTGTCTAAAAGCTTAAACAAATGGCCAAAAGCTGATTTCTGAGCTGATTCACCAGTTAACTTTAAAAGGGAATCAAATGTAAGCTGAGAATGCTCAATAATCCTATTTCTACCATTGAATTTCAGACTCAAAATCCTTTCATGCGTGAAGGTTGAAAGTAGTTGGACAATGATCTCGTTGAAGTTGCTATTGATGTATTCCGGATCTTTGATAAACTTTGAATTATGATAATGAATTATTGATTGAACAACTCCGATTTGTAGCTTTGGGTCATGGCTCTCAATATAGAGTTCGACAAAAACATCAAATGTTTCTTTTTCATTGAGTCCCAATATATTTACAGCTTCAGCAAGGCTTTTAGCTGTTTGAGATCTGATCTTCCTGTGGCTTAACAAACCAGATTGGAAAAGAGGAAGGTTGAGATTCTTGAAAGTGACCAAATCAGTCTTCCTATAACTTGCAATAACGCCTAAGCAACCATACAGGACACTAGAAATCTCAACTTCAGTAAACGTCTTCAATAATTTATGGTATTTTGAGACGTTTACATCAGTCAACTCTAATGAACCTCCATTCCTGATCACTGAGCTGAATAGAATAGCTACATTCAACAGGTTTTGTTTCTCCTTTTTCAATTGCTTCAAAGATGTGGTTATTATCAATGCAATGAAGGATGTTACTTCTTTACCAAATGACTCATAAATGAAACTCAAAACAACCGCAGAAATGTTTCTTAGATTTGCAGATTTCTTGGAATCACTAAAGATAGTTACAAATTTATTGGTAACATCAAACAATTTTACTTTTGATTTCGAAAGCAATGTGACATAATTTTTGGCAATTGATATTGCTATGGGCTGTGAAACAATAGAAAGAGTGTCTCTATTCTTGTCATCATGATAAAATTCGATCTGGTTGTCTAATTGAACAAATAATGATTGGATTTGGTCATGTTTGAATTCTTCGGAATTGATGTGATTGTATAGGTTTGTGTGGTAGGATTGAATAAGATGCGCCTGTTTCGAAGAGTTCTGGATAGGTTTCAAAGACTCAAGAAGTGCTTCGAAATCAAAATTCATCTTGATCCCAAGTTGTTTTTGTCTTTTTTTATTGCGTAAAGTGAAACTTTCAATGCTTTGCGTATAATTAACAAATTACTTGTTGTTGTTCTTTTTTGGCATTTTCGGAGAAAATGCCTTGATTTGGAATATTACTAAATATAGATATTTCTTTACTTAGTAGGATTACCCGGTTTAAATCTGCTAAATCTTAAAGCCCAACGGTTGATATAAAAGAATACACTCTCAAGTATTTTTAATAGCTGATCAATTTTTCTTCTGATGCTTTTAAACTTCCCAGATCAAACTTTACTGGTCACTTTTATAGGTTACAATTAGAATGTGTGGGCTTTTACATCTTCATGAGTGTTATTCTGTCAAAGGCTAAATCAATCGACCAATCGAAGGTTGTTGAAACTCTTGATCCGGGCTCTATAGAGACTGATGCAGGATCAGCAGCAGGACTGAAGATCACCTTCATTGTGGTATACTACTTGTGTAGTGTAATGAAATCTCTGATAAGACCAGGAGTCAACACATAACAATCAATTGTTTGTCACATTCCTACACAATAATCACGAAGATGTTTCCCTATTCATGGCCAGTGCATTTGATGTACGATTTAGAGGCGGTTCATTACTAGTTTGATTTTATGATCGTTAAAGAGTGTTACTGCAGTAAACGTTACTGTATTCAACCTGGTATGAATACAGAATTGGTTCTATAACCACACACACATATATATATATATATTATCATCGCCATCATCTTTCCAATGCCCTAGGTGACTATTCAACTCTCACCAGAGCCTTAAATTCACTTCATCATCGATTGTATCAATCGGCAGACAAGCTACAAAGCAGAAACTTCCTGGATGTATTTTAGAAGAAAAAGTCGCTGATGATGACCATGAAAAGCAGCAGCACACCAAAAGACCTGGTAATACCTTTAGGTTTGTCAATTCAAGAGGTAGGATAAACGATCACGATCTTTATAACAAACCTTCTTCTAAGCTAAAATGGTGTTTCTAAATTTTGAGTATACCTCTCGTATGGCTCTATTCACACATTGCCCATCTACTAGAGACCAAAACATATATCTGAAGCTAATATGGTTTAGGCACTCGACTAAGCTTTTAGCATTTTTACCATGTTCTATGGCTTGTATGTTGTTGGTGAGTATTCTGGATAATACTTACGTAAAGAGTTGCAACACCTTAAGATTCCAATTGTTTTGCTCCTTGGTCCTTTCTTTAGATGTTCTTTTTCTTTTTCTTTTTTCTTTTTTTTCATTTAATCCTTAAATTATACCTGGTTACTAGTCTTTAGTCATATTCTCTTATCTACTCATTAAATACTCATTAATGAATATCTATCAATGATCTGTTTTCTCTAGAAATCTAATAAATGCTGGTTTAGCAAAGAAACTCATTTTGTGTCAAAAAAAAAAAAAAAAAAAAAAAAATACCCCGGCTTTGACCAAATTTTAACAAGCATCTTCAATCAACGACGTTTAGCAAAACAAATTGTAAAACAAACAAACAAAAAAAAAAACTTTGCCAAAAAGAAAACCAATGTTATTTTCCGTTGAAAACGTCATTTTCACCCTGATGATGGCTCCTGTTACTGGGCTAAATGCACTTCTGGACCTCATTGAAAACCGTTCAGATTATCCTTCAAATCACCATCACGTCTACACGCTGGAAATGAAACAGTTGTTAAAATCAATCAAAGAAAGATCAGCAGAGCCTTTTGATTGGAATGAATTTAAAAGTTTGGTACTCTGTATTGTTTTCCCTCCTCTGGCTATCTATTTGAAGAAGGGTGGGATCTTCAACTGGACATTTTTTGCAAACACTGTTGTTTTGATGACCGGGTTCTGGCCATTTGCTATTATGCATGCTCTATATTGTGTCAAATACACTGATATTGAAACATGAGGACCATCACAGATGGGTTGTCACGTTTTATGGGCTACTTACATTACTTTATTTGTCTATCTATTTATCTATTTATTTATTTATCTGTTTATCTATTTATCTATTCGCCAGGTATTGCTATGTGGGAGAGTTGAAACGTTTTACAGGCTGTTGTTAAGTTTATGAGCTATTCCAGGAGAGAAAAGCGTGATTAGAATGCATTATTTTTATAGTTTTAAATTCAATATAAGCTCTATTATTATTATCATTATTATTATTATTATTATTATTATTATTATTATCGTCCCCTTTTTGGTAGGCTAAGTATCAAAATTTGGTCATAAACATCACTATATTAAAACAGTCCCAGCTGCTATTTTTCTTCTGCATTAAAACTGAACGAAAGAAGAGTAGAAAATCTTCACGTCATTAATATTCAAGCAGTACCTCAGTCTATTTTCTAAATCAACACTTGTAAAGTGATTTAATGTTTCATTATAGATGTTCCCAATCAGGTATAGTCTTTTTAAGTTTGGAATATTTTGTAGAAAATTAAATATTCTATAGGTTATATGCAATCTTAGAGAATTCTGATTCGATATGGTCAAATATTTAAGATTTGGTAAGTTTGGATTATGCAAAAATTCTCTGAATCTCTCACTCAAAATGAATTGGTTGGAATAGATCAAGTTCATGTGTTCAATTTGTGAATTTCCAAAATTGGCCAACTGGAAAGGATAGTTCCATGAACAATTAATCAAATTCAACTCTTTGATACACAATTTCAACCCTTCAAGATCCTCTTTAGTGAAATCAATGCAAAACCCATCAATGGTCAGCTTATTGATATTTGGAAACATTTTTAAATGGTTCAAATTGAAAACAGCATCTGATTCACTAAAAGTTTTCAATTCTAGTTTTTCCAAGTTTGGCATTAATTCATTATATTTCAAGAAATTCGAAGAGTTCGACACATTCAGTTTCAGTGTTCTTAAATTATAGAAAGTACTGAAGAATCTATGATATCTGAAATTCCATTCGTTTTGTAAATTTGGTTCAACAATCTTTATGATCTCGATGTATGGCGATATACTCTTAAGCACATTATCTGAATCTGATACTTGTTCAACCTTACTTGGGAACTTCTTGAATATCATACTCCAGTTTAGCTTAACATCATTGAGTATGTAAGGCTTAAGCAAAGCTCTAAAGAATTTATCAACGCAGCTCAAAGATATCAGATCTCTGTTGTCTAATTGTTCAAAGATAATACAGAGTATCTCGTGTGAGAATATCCAGTGTGATGGTGCGTTTTGGCAGATTGAAGATACCTTTTGTCTTTTTATAGCGTGCTCTGGGGAGTGTATTGTTGTCATAAGTGTGTGAATAATGATTGTATCTGTTGTCGTGTTTATGGAAATGCTAGTGGTTAGCAAAACTTGATAATAGGGAAAAGGGGAGGAGGAAGAAGAGGGGGGGGGGGGGGGTCTGTAAGATTAAAATGAACGATAGGAGCCCAGTAATGTAGTAATCTGATTGCTTGTAGAAACCCGCAGTGCTTGGCCTTGGTAGTATTGTGCTCCTTGAAGTAGTGAAGATGAGTCAAAGATTGAAATATTGGTAAATTTCTCTGATTTTAATTCTGGGTGGAGTCGGCGCTGGGTTGACTTTATATGGACTGTGGTCACCCAATACGAAAACAATGGAAATAAGTACAGATACAGCGTGTTTTCTCGAGATTATATTTCATATATTAGTACATGTATGCGCCATCTACATAACCACCGATTTTTAGAGTCTTTGCTTGCCTCAGAATGCCCAAATCACTATAGATATCAATAAGTATGGCACCCTGTCACGTGATCTTCACGTGACAGTGTTTTGACTATGATGACATCACGTGGATATCACGTGATAATGTAATTTTTCTATTTTGACTCACTGAGAAAAAAAAATGGCTTGAAAACTTGTGGAAAACTTACTCAGAAGCTCCATTTTAAGCACACGTCTCCTCCCCAAACCAGTTGGATCTTCTATTCTCAAGATGACTACCACTATTGAGAAGGTCAGAATTCTTGGAACTGACTCCATCCATGTGGGTTACGACTTGAAGACTCATATTGTTTCTGAACTGATCAAAAATGAGAAAAGTTCAACATATGCCATAATAACCGATACAAATATCGAGAAAAAAGGTTATTTGAAGTCTTACACCGAAGAATTTCAAAAACAATTACCAGAATCTTCAAGAGTTCTATCATATGTCGTTTCTCCAGGTGAAGCTAACAAAACACGTGCCACTAAGGAAAAAATTGAAGACTATTTGTTATCTCAAGGCTGCACCAGAGATACTGTCATCATTGCCATTGGTGGTGGTATTATTGGTGATATGATCGGGTTCGTTGCTGCCACTTTCATGAGAGGTGTTAGAATTATTCAGGTTCCTACAACTTTATTGTCCATGGTTGATTCCTCGATCGGTGGTAAAACTGCTGTTGATACCCCATTAGGTAAGAACTTCATTGGTTCATTTTGGCAACCAAAATATATCTTTGTTGACTTGAACTTCTTAAGCACATTGCCAGAAAGAGAATTTATTAATGGTATCGCAGAAGTTATAAAGACTGCCGCCATTTGGAACGAGGGGGAATTCACAAGATTAGAAGTCAATGCATCTAGATTTTTACAAACCATCAGAAAGAGAGACTCCAATGGAAACACTGATTTGACTCCAATCAAAGAACACGTCTTCAAACTTGTTACCGAATCTATCAAAGTCAAAGCTGAAGTTGTAACTGCTGATGAAAGAGAAGGTGGTTTAAGAAATTTGTTGAACTTTGGCCATTCTATTGGACATGCTTATGAAGCTTTGTTGACTCCACAAGCTTTACACGGTGAATGTGTTGCTATTGGGTCCGTCAAAGAGGCTGAATTATCTCGTTACTTGGGTATCTTGTCACCTGTAGCTGTTGCTAGATTAACCAAGATCTTTGTTGCTTATGGTTTACCTGTTTCAGTTGATGATAAAGCCTTTAGAAAACATATTGGTAACAAGAAAACACCAGTTTCAATTCTATTAGAAAAAATGGCCATTGATAAAAAAAACGACGGATCCAAGAAGAAGGTTGTTTTATTGAAAGCTATTGGAGAATGTTACGAAAAAACCGCATCATATGTTAACGACGAGGATCTAAGATTTGTTTTAACTGACGAAGTTTTAGTTTCCCCATTTGTCACTAAGAAAGACTTTGAAGCTGTGATTACTCCTCCTGGTTCCAAATCAATCTCCAATCGTGCTCTGGTTTTAGCTGCTTTAGCCAAAGGTGAATGTAAAATTACCAATTTACTGCACTCAGATGATACTGAACATATGTTAAACGCTATTGCTAAATTAAAGGGAGCCAAAATAAGATGGGAAGACAATGGTGAAACTTTGATTATCAATGGTAATGGTGGTGAACTAACGGCTACTTCTGAAGAATTATACTTAGGTAATGCCGGTACTGCCTCAAGATTCTTAACCTCCGTCGCTACATTGGTTAAACCAACTTCAGGGGCTTCCAGCATCGTCTTGACTGGTAATAAAAGAATGACAGAAAGACCAATTGGTCCACTGGTTGATTCTTTGAGATCAAATGGGGCTGAGGTTGAATACTTGAAAAATCAAGGTTCATTACCTTTAAGAATTCAAAGTAAACCATTAAAAGGTGGTTTGATTGAATTAGCTGCAACTATTTCTTCTCAATATGTCTCTTCATTGTTGATGGCTGCTCCATATGCCGAGACTCCTGTTACATTGAAATTGGTTGGTGGTAAACCAATTTCAATTTTATACATTGACATGACTATCGCTTTGATGGAACAATTTGGTATCTCAGTTGTTAAAGGTGATAATTACACTTATGAAATCCCACTGGGCCATTATGTTGCTCCAAAAGAGTTTGTTATTGAATCAGATGCTTCTTCATCAACTTATCCATTAGCTTTTGCTGCCATTACCGGTACTACTGTTACTATTCCAAATATTGGTTATACTTCATTACAAGGTGATGCTCGTTTTGCCGTGGATGTTTTGAAGCCAATGGGATGTAAAGTTACTCAAAATGCCACATCCACGACGGTTACTGGTCCCCCAAGAGGCCAATTAATACCATTACCTTTAGTAGATATGGAGCCAATGACTGATGCTTTCTTAACTGCCTCTGTTGTTGCTGCTGTTGCCACTTCAAGTGATGGAAATAACAAAACAACAATCTTAGGTATCGCAAACCAACGTGTTAAAGAATGTGATCGTATTGCCGCAATGGTTCATGAGTTGAATAAATTTGGAGTCACTGCCAATGAATTGGATGATGGTATTGAAATCAATGGTGTTAAAATTGACGATTTAAAAAGACCGGAGGGTAGAGGTATACACTCATATGATGATCATAGAGTGGCCATGAGTTTTTCATTGTTGGCTGGTTTGGTTAAAAACGGACCGGTTTTAATCCAAGAAAGACATTGTACTGGTAAGACTTGGCCAGGTTGGTGGGATGTTCTACACTCTTCTTTGAACGGTACTTTGGATGGGTTTGAGCCAGAAACTGTTTCCAAGAAATCCAGTGTTTCGAACAAAAAAAGTGTCGTTGTTGTTGGCATGAGAGCAGCCGGTAAGACTACTTTAAGCAACTGGTCTTCTTCCTCATTAGGCTATAAAATTGTTGATCTGGATACTGTCTTTGAAACAAAATACGGTAATGTGAAAGAATTTGTCAGAGAAAATGGTTGGGAAGCTTTTAGAAAAATTGAACCAGTGATCTTTGAAGAGATTTTGTCCAAAAATGACACTGAAACAATTATTTCAACTGGTGGTGGTATCGTTGAAAATGAATTTGCTAGAAATGCCATGAAAAAATTTGTCTCTCAAGGTGGTATTGTTTTGCATATTGAAAGAGATATTGAAAACACAGTTGAATTTTTGAATTCTGATCCTTCTAGACCAAGTTATATTCAAGATATCAAAAAAGTTTGGAGTGAAAGAGAAGCTTTTTATGATGAAGTTTCCAACTATCACTTTTACTCTGCTCACTGTAAAAGTGATGCTGAGTTCGCTCAATTGAGAAAGAACTTTGGCAGTTTCATTACTAAGATCACTGGCTCTTCTTCCGTTTCAATCGACGCAGACTCAAGATCATTTGTTTACGAGTTAGATATTGACCAATTTAACGAGATTGGAGATAGATTACACAAATTTATCCACGGTGCTAATGCTATTGAATTGATTTTTACAAAGCCATACTCAGTCAAATACTTTGAAGAAAAGGTTGCCGAAATTAGAAAATACGCTGATTTACCAATTATTGTCACTTTGAAATTCGACGATGCCGAAGAGTATACCAAGTTGATCGAAGCTGCTTTCAAGAACGGTATTGATTTTGCTACTTTGAATTTGAAATTGAGCTCTGACTTGTTAAACTCATTAATTTCTAAAAAAAGAAATAGCAAGTTGATTGGTTCCTATGTTGGTGACGAGAAATGGACAGATGCAGTTTTCCAAACCTACTACGAAAAGGCTAAATTATTAGATGTTGATTTTATCAAGCTGGTTTCGAAGGCTCAAAAATTTGAAGATAACTATGCTTTAGAATCCTTCAGAGCACAAATCAAAGATTCTAACTTGATATCATATAATGAGTCTTCCTTGGGTAATTTATCCAAAGTAACAAACAAACTATTAACTCCAATCAATTCTGATTTTGATATCAAAAAAGTGAACACACTATACTATCAATTAGGATTAGAATCGTCCAAGACATTCTATGTTGTTGGTTCACCAATTTCACATTCAAAATCACCAGTTTTGCATAACACTGGGTATGAATTATTAGGTTTGCCACACCACTTCACTAAATTTGAAACAGAGGATGTTACAAAAGTTGGTGAGCTAATGAAAACTTCAAACTTTGGTGGTGCTGCTGTCACTATTCCTTTGAAATTAGACATCATTAAGTACTTGGATGAATTGGATGAATCTGCTGTTTTAGTAGGTGCTGTTAACACTATTATTCCACTAGAAAATGGGAAATTCAAAGGTTCAAATACTGATTGGAGAGGTATTTATGATAGTTTGATTAAGAACGGATTCCCAGAACATGAAGGCCCTACAGGCAAAATCAATGGTTTAGTTGTTGGTGCCGGTGGTACTTCCCGTGCTGCCATTTATGCCCTACATAAATTAGGTTGCTCCAGTATCTATATTATTAATAGAACTGCTTCAAAACTAAAACCAATTCAAGATCATTTCCCTGAAAATTTTGGTGTCATCGTTGTTGAATCAGAAGAACAAATCAAAGCAGTTAATGTTATTGTTAGTTGTGTTCCAGCTAATGTCCCATTAGATTCTGACTTACAATTAAAATTGGAAAGTTTCTTAATTAAAGGTTCTGAAGATAGAGGACGTGTTGGATTCACTCCAAAATTATTAGATGCTGCCTATAAACCAAGGATTACTCCAATTATGGAACTAGCCACTAAATATCAATGGGATACTATTCCAGGTGAGCAAATGCTTGTTAACCAAGGTGTTGCTCAATTCAAATTTTGGACTGGGTTAAATATACCATACGTTGAAGTTTTCGATGCCGTCAATAATTAAAGTTATTAGAGATTTATAGAAGGAAAGAAAAAAAAAAAAGGAATTTGTTTATTTTATTCAATCTCTATGTATTAGCTCACTCAGTTGTAAGAATTCGTCAATTTTTTCATTGACACCGAGTTGATGACCTTCTCTTTCAAACCATGTTGACTCCACAATCTCTCCAAGAGATAAAACCTCATCAAATTGCTTTACTAATATGTGTCCCTTGAGATTTTGTAGATTGATCTTAGAGCCGTGAAGTTTTCTTCCTCGTAGGTAACTTATGGTTAACTTTTCATCTTGGTTATGTTTATGAAAATGCTGTGGAATCGATTTGTGAATGCCTGTGAATCTGATGCGGCAAGGAACTGAATTCAAGGAATATTGGGTTTTATCTGTGGTTTTTATTTCTTTTGGCTGCGACATTGGTAAGTTGGAATCCAAGTAAGGTTTGCAATTAATATGAGTTAATGTTGATTTGTTACGCGTCAGCTTTACGAGTTATAGAAATTCATCATGTTTTTTTTGGTTACGAAGCGCTGTGATTTTAATCACGTGATACTTTTCTCAAAAGTTATACGGCCCACATAAATCTCTCCAAAATTCATGAAGTTACAAACTAACAAACTCACAAACTCACAGAGATATCCCTTCTTTGACCATTTGTCTCTTTTGGGCACTGTCTTTTCTTTTTTCCTTTTTTTCTTTTTTTTTTTTTTTGCCCTTGGAGGTTTGACAATATTATCCAGATCGTATCTACTTAGATCAATGTCATTAATACTGCTAAACCCAGCAGCTCTTACTTCATATGAATAGCGTCTCCTTTGCTGCTCTAGGTTTTTTTTTTTTTTAAAAAAGTGCTTCTCGTCATGATTTTTGCCAACATGAAAAGAAGCACTTGGTAAGACTTTAATTGAATAAGAATCTCTGCAAAACCTTTCGTGTGCCAGTCTTCGGATTTTGACAATACATTCAACAGTACCAGGGTTGTGTATCAAATGACCAGTTGAAGCAACGGGGGTTTATAATTTGTAAGACCAAATGGGTTCATGGCTTAATTTTCTTTGTAGTTAAAGAAGAAATTGTGAATTGTAAAGTTTTATGATGCGAGGAGTAGCAGCTAAAATTAGTATGGAACGCTATTTCTCTTCTTTTTGTTTGTTGTTTGTTCAAAATATCATGACTCAGACCTGGAAAGGCCACCTTTTTTATTCTTGTTGAAACTGATGAACTGTAGGTTCAAATGGTTTTGTGCAAGAGCTAGAGAAAGAGAAAGAGAAAAAGACTGATGCAAAAGAATGCTCTTAAGACGTTTGTAGCGTATAACGTCTAAGTAATGTACTTCAATTCTTAATTACGAGGGTGAGGTCGGAATACCAAAATAAATTACTGGCAAACATCTCGAATAATTAATGAAAGTGAAAAGAAACTGCTAAAGATAAACCATCAGCAACCTACGTGGTCTTTTTCTAGTTACAAATCACCTCTTACCAAATGAGCAAACCTCATCCTTTTTTGATATCAAAGTGAGTTGACTGCAACTTGTACACGACTGTTCGTAAAACTAACCATCTTTCAGAAAACTGGACCCAATATTCGGTATTCTAGTTGGAACACTCAGCTACTACTCATACGAGAACAGAATTGGTAGAGCACCAGGTCATTCACTAAATGAACTAATTTCAAAGAGATTTCTGTCCACCAAAGACCAATCCAGTTAGCTTATTTTCTTTTTTTTTGTTTTTCCTAATTAAGCCCAACTTCCTCAAGACGTTATTTCGGTTACATATTATGACACATATACAGTATATCAAAACGATCAAGACATTAACCATTTTGTAAGCTATTCTTCTTCGCCCAATAGAAACCCAGCATTCTGCCTACCCATGGGGAGAGAGAGAGAGAGAGAGAGGTTGCGACTAAGGTGTGCCTAGTAAATGCAGCAAATCCTAACTGAGGTATCGCTCTTAACTTTGCATATAAATACCTATAACGATCGCCGAAATATACAATGAATTCGCGGTTGGTCCAGATTAACGATGAAAAATGTAAGCAAAAAACAAGTCATCTTGCAGTTTGCAGTCTTCATCTTTGGAAAGTTCTATATAAAAAAAAGGGGCCTGATTTGTTTGATACCTTCCATTTGGCTCATCAGTGTTTGATATCTTTTATTTTTTTTTTCTGTGGCAAGTGCGTTGTTGATTTAAGATGCCTCCAAAAATTATTTCCAAAGATGCAACATACGTTTCTCCTTTACAACAACTGCAAACAAAGAATCAAAA
The DNA here is from genome assembly GCA_024271855.1 of Wickerhamomyces bisporus. Lineage (NCBI taxonomy): Eukaryota > Fungi > Ascomycota > Saccharomycetes > Phaffomycetales > Wickerhamomycetaceae > Wickerhamomyces > Wickerhamomyces bisporus. Next base: position 30,681 of record JANBXE010000032.1, read on the forward strand.
TAACAGTAAAAGAATAAGAGTGGCAAGAGCCTGTGATAACTGTCGGAGAAGAAAAGTCAAATGTGATGGTAAACAACCATGTATTCATTGTACTGTTTACTCATATGAGTGTACTTATAACCACTTTAGAGCACCAGCACCGTCGAACAAGAAAGTTAAAAGAGAAGCCGCTGAGACTATAACCTCCTCTTCGATTGATAATTCTAAAGCTTCTGAAAACCTCATTTCACAAATATTTCCAGAAATCAACTTGAACGATCCTAATTTCAATCCAACTTTATTCCTAAAGATATTTGAAAAACACAAACATAATGGTATCATTGACTTGAAAAGTATCTTGAAAGAGTATAATTCTAATACTGGGAACCAAGCTAGATTGAATTCAATAAATCCAATTGAAATCAAGATCATTTTACCACCGCGAGAAATTGCTTTGAAATTGATATACAGAACATGGAACGATGCTTGTCTATTGTTCAGATTTTACCATCGTCCCTCATTTTTGAAAGATTTTAATAGTTTGTATGAAGTAAATCCAAATGAATACTCAAATCACCAAAACAAAATGCTTCCTTTGATATACTCCGTGATTGCTGTTGGTGCTTTATTTTCAAAAGGTGATAACGCTATTGATAATCAATATTTGCAAGATGAAGGTTACAAATACTTTATTGCAGCTAGAAAATTGATTGACATCACGAATTCTACAGATTTGGAATCAATTCAGACGATCTTCATGCTAACTTTATTCCTCCAATGTTCCGCTAGATTATCGACCTGCTACTCATATATTGGTATTGCTTTGAGGTCTGCTTTGAGACAAGGCCTCCATAGAAAGTTAGAAACACCATGTCATCACATTAAAGCTGAATGTAAGAAGAGATTATTTTGGACAATTTTCAAAATGGAGATTTACGTGAATTCAATGTTGGGTCTGCCTAACTCCATTGATGAAGCAGATATTGATGCCGAATTTCCGCTGGATGTTGATGATCAGAATATAGAATACGATGTTATTCGCCCACAGCAGGCAGGCAAGTTGAGTTCGTGTGGTATTAACAACTCACATACCACGCTAATCCTTACCTTGAATCACATTGTTAAGGCATTGTACAAAAGCTCAAATCCGGTCTTCACAATACCAGTTGAGACTATCAAACATTTGGAAAATGAATTAAAAGTCTGGTTATATGAACTACCAGCCCAATTAAAACCAGATGCATTATGCCCACCTGAATACCTTAAAGCCAACAGGATTTTATATTTGGATTTCCTTCATGTTCAAATCATGTTATACAGACCATTTATCCATTATGTGAAAGCTGCCAATAACGAATCGCCAAGTAATCCGTCAGCATACAAATCATACCAATACGAAAACGGTATCAAATGTTTCCAAATCTCAAAACAGATCATTAATTTGGCCGGTGATATGATTAATCAAAAACTGTTGAACGGGTCCTATTGGTTTTCAATTTATACAATTTTCTTCTCGGTTGCATGTTTGGTCTACTATTTCTTGGAAATCAATCCAAACGATGAAGAAATTAACAGATCGATTGAAAAAGGGAAAAAAATATTGAGTAATTTGAAACAAAGATCGGTTAGTGCTGAGAGAATATACAACTTGTTGAATCACATGTTTGAAAACTACGATAGAAGTAACTTCAAACTTGAGGCTTTGGATCAAACACAAGGACAATCAGTCTCTTGTGGTCAATATGATCAACCAAAACAGCAAAGTCCTCAGCAAAGTCAAAATTCAATGACATCAAATCAAAGCCCAAATACCCAACAGTCGTGCCCATTGAATCAGTTCACTTCGCCAAACAACAACTCATTACTCAACTTACCCGCTACTCACACCGTTGATGATATTGAATTAACAGCAGCAACGAGAGTACCTTCAAAAACCAATGCTTTCTTAAGTGCTGAAGCACCAACCACATTTGATGAGTTTGATCTGAAAATTTTTGGTAACTTCCTTCCATCATATATGCTTCAACAACCAGCAGTCCCACCATTAGCATCAACAGACAGTACGCCAAATGCCCAATTTACTTCGCCTCTGGATTCCACAAACGAGTTTGCCAATGCATTGAATGAAGTTGTTGGTCCTAGTCAAGTCCTCAGCACGGGCAGCGTTGGCACTACTAGTAGTAGAAGCGGAAGTGTTAAAACTGAAGATGACGAGGCTTTCTTTGATTGGGAGAGATTTTTTGACAAGAGTGATAATCTAAATTTTGAGATTTAATCATAGTCTATATTAGATCTCTTACTTGTTATATATTTAAATGGAATTACATTCTAGTCTAGAAGTATTAGTATTTGTATCCGTTGCGTTTGTTTTTTTTTTCCTATTTCTTAACAGTTGTTTTCCCCCTGCTGATATACTGAAATCCGGAGTATTTGGTGTATGTTAGGTGGTAAAAATATTCGTCTTATTGTTCAACATGATTCTGGTTATTCAAGATATTCTTAAACACCGCAAAATGGCTTGATTCCATTCTAAGCTGCCTTGAAATTGCCACTTCGTCAATGACATACAGTTGGGTGAGTGAATGAGAAGGAAAAGAAAGAAAAAAAAACACAAAGGATTGCTTGAGCTTTGGAATTGAAAGAGAAACACATGAATCACAGCATTGGTGAAATGATTGATTTATATATAGAGAATAAGATTCTTATTACCCGGCTTGTAAATACCACTAATATAATACTGGGGCTAAACCAAACCAATATGCAATAGATGTACTTAACAAAATCTTCTTCTAACTCAATTTAAGCCAATGAGCATATCTTTTCCCTCATTAGAAGACACAAAGCTGTCTTCGATCCTAACGGAGCTCGAACCAGAACTCATGGAAGTTCAATCAAGCATCAATTCAATATCGTTAAAGTACAGACAAGATTTTACGAACCAGTTAAACTCTTCAATTACATTCCAAACTCTGATAAATAAAAAGACCAATAAGATAGACAAGGCCCTGAAGAAAACTTTGTCAAAGGCTGATGATCTCAACAAGGTATCGAATCATAATTTGGATCTCTCAAAGAATAATGAGGACCTTAATGAATTAACAAAGGAAGTAATGGGGAAATTATGGAATATAATAGGACTGATTGATAAAAGTGATGTTGACGATGGTGACTATCCAATTTTAAACAAGATTCTTAAGACCAGTGGTGGTGACCAAAATCAACCTGAGGCTGCAGAAGATGCATTTCAAGAGGTTGTGGAACCAAATTTAGAATGTGATGATGAGAATAATGATATACAAGATAAAGAGAGCGAACTAATAAGTGAGCAGGTTGTTAGTGGTATTGGAAATTTAAGCACAAATGAAACCATGGAAAACAATTTTCAAAAGGAACCTACGAATGATCATGCAGGGGAAAGTGACCTACATGTTTCAAAGGGCGATAGCATTAATAGTTATACAGCGCAAGGTATACAAGAAGGTACCATCAATGATTCAGACGGAGCAGAGACCACTGAGATCAACGATGATGCTGATGATCGTGAGGAGGAAACTCTGGAGACAATCGAAAAATTAATAACGAATTATAAAATCAAAAGATCAACTCAACCAAAATTCACTCAAATGAAATTTCCAAAGCCTGTGAGTAATAGCTCTTCGTCAGTGATAACAACTTCTTCAACACAGGTTCAAGGGCAATTTTTTTCTGGAGGTTCGTCAGATCTGAATGGCGATTTAAAAAAATTCATTTAGATAATCTTGAAGGTAAATTTTGTTGTAGGATTTTGTCAATTATCTCATCAAATATCTTTTTCAAATTACAATCGTTATATAGTGTGAGTAGTTCACCATTTGAAGCTTTGTCCTTCTCGATCAACTCCACAAAAGTTGGATCAATAGGAACGTTACCCAGATAAGGTAAGTTTAATTCATCACTCAAATGTTTTCCTCCACCAGAGCTGAATATATTAGTACATTCCTCACAATAAGGACAAATGAACCCGCACATATTTTCCACTACTCCCAAGATCTTAAACCCAACTTTCTCACAATAATTTATCTCTTTTTTAACATCAGCTATAGCAACATTCTGAGGAGTCGTCACTATAATAGCACCATCAGGGTTAGCATATTGTAGCTCTGTTGCAATAGCAATATGCTCATCAGAAGTTCCAGGCGGGGTATCTATGATTAAATAATCGAGCTCATCCCAATAAACATCTTTCATGAATTGTTGAATCATCGCAGTTTTTTTGGCTCCTCTCCATACAACACTGTTATTTCTATCGTTTATCAAAAATCCCAACGACATTATACTCAAATTGTCCGTGATCTTTACAGGAACCCACCCTTTTGAAGATTGGAACACCTGCTTCGATTCCACGCCAAACATTCTGGGTAAAGAAGGACCTGTTAGATCAATATCGAGCACGCCAATTTTGTATCCTTTCAAAGCCAAATCTAGCGCTATTTGAGTGGTGATTGAAGATTTCCCAACACCTCCTTTACCACTGAGGACTAGAAGAATGTGTTTGACCTTTGATAGCGATGATTGGTCCATTTTGCGTTGCTGTTCCTAGCTTTTTTTTTTTATAGCGATCAAAAAGCGTTGATCTTAAAGAACTGAAAGATAAAATTTGCCTCTAAAACAAAACAAAACAAAACAAAACAAAACAACAGTGGAAATCCTAAAGATAAAGACAAAGATAAAGACAAAGACGAAGGACTAAAGCCACTTTCCATAAACAAAATATAACTACAGAATGTCTGCCAAACAACGAACAAATCTTTTCAGCCAGCCTCAACGATCCAACTCACCTTACAGCAATAACAACAATAACAACTCGAAAAAGGCCTACAACGACACAGAACTCAGATTGCTAGAAGAGCAAAGCGAAGACAAGACGGGCTCGATGCTACACAAGATTGGGCTGCTCAAGTCGTTGTCGCTGAACATGGGTGATGAGATCAACTCATCCACAAAGCTTGCTGATGAACTCAATAACAAGTTTGACTCTTTCAACGGATTAATGAAGAGAAGCGTAATTAATTTACAGCTTTTAAGACAAAGATCTGGTATTTCAATAAAAAACTGGGGATTGATCTTCTTTGGAGTGTTCCTATTCTTTTTATACGTCAAATGGTTCTAATCTTTTTACCCTTTTTTGTTTAGTTTTGATTTGGTTTTTGACCAAGTTTGATTCTATTTTTAATGGTTTTTTTAAAATTTGATGATGTTTTTTTTTTTTTGTTTTTTTCTTTAGTAATAGTAATAAAGAGAGAATTCTATTTTCTTTCTCTTTTTACTCTCCACAAATAAATAAATGAATGAATGAATGAATGAATGAATAAGTAAAAAAGAAAACACACACACACATTCGAAAATGATCAATCCAAATACAAGAGTAAACCAGCTAGATGCCACACTGTTGGATCGTGAACTTTTCAACTCGTTGAATTCTCAAGTTTCATCAATTTTCACCAAGATTTCCCCGTTCTATAAGTCAAAGTACTCGAACGAAATTAAATTCATATTGAATTCATTGATATTCAAATTCACTATCTGGGATAAATCACAGTCATATGGCCTGTTCTTACAAAACCTGAAGTACAAAGATTTGACTAAACTGAAGAAACTGACATATTATGTCGTTTTCATCCTTGGTTATTACATCTCCTCAAAATATCAAAGCATTATTTATAATGACGATGATGATTCATCTGATCTAAATTCAAGTTCATTCAAAGACAGAATGATCACCTGGCTTAAAAAAATATTCATCAAATCCCAATCCATCTATAAAGTTTTATCGTTTTTGAACTTTGTCGATTTCTTAATAACAGGAAATTATCAGTCGTTAATACTACGTCTACTTAACGTTAAAATTAACATTTTCAGCATTGAATTGGCAAAACTTAACAAGGGAAATGTTTCTTTTGAATTTCAAAATAGACAATTGATTTGGAATACATTTTTAGAGTTCATCATATTCATATTACCAATCCTATCAAACTCCAAAATTCAACAAATCTTTAACAAATTATTATCAAACAAATTTGATTCTTCACAAGGTAATAAGTCGTTATTGAATCATTTGAGTCAAAACAAGTGCTCGATATGTTTTGAAAGTTCAACTGTGCTTCCAAGTTCAACCGTTAATGCGTTTAAAATAACAAATCCTTATATAACTAAATGTGGGCATGTTTTCTGTTATATTTGTCTGATAACAAAGCTGGAAAATGCAAAGAACTTGGACCAAACATGGGAATGCAACAGGTGTGGCGAAAAGGTTGAATACGGGAAACCTTTTAATGATGTTGATCCAAACTCAGTGGTATTCCAATTAGATGATGATAGCGATGACGATGAAAATGAAGATGAAGATGACGACGAAAAAAGTGATGTTGAAGAAGCGCAGTTACAAGAAAAGGAAATTTATAAGGATGGTTTAGATATAAATGAAGAGGATGATCAATTGATAGACCAAGAAATAGGTGATGATGATGATGATGATGATGATGATGATGATGATGATGATGATGATTTTGACGACAATCTTGGTGATGAAGACTACGATGAAGAACTGACTGATGAATTTGAAGAATACGAAGATCTCTAAATGAAGATGAGTCTTACTACACCAGCCAGGATATATAAATCGGTCTCATGTTGTCCTATCCAGATTCATAATAAAGTGACTTTTCACCACTCTTTAATCTGGAAAGCAAAAGGTTAATTGAGTTTAATCGTTTTTTTTTCTTCTGAAAAAAAATTAAAAGATAAGTGAATATTGAACCATCTATTGCAAATAACTGGCATTGACCGTCGAGTATTGCAGTGCATTGCTCCTCCTGCTTACCTTATTATCGACATTTTACTTGCAATTATAACTAAACAACTTGTATAAATTTGTTTTTTTTTTTTCTTTTTTTAGTTCTTATAAACATTAAAGAAACTCAAATATCTTTGTCATGAAAGGTTAGTCCATTTTTGTATACCTCTTCTGATCTTCATTGTATTTGAAACGGTGTCAAAAGTTTGGCATGAATATTTTTAGTGCTGTAGAAGTCATTGATGATATTGTGAAACTGGCTTAGCAATTGCTCGAGAGTGAAGCTTTGAACAACCGATTGTCGCACCACCTCACCCTCAACTATGATTCTGTTGGCTGGTTGAGGAGCTAGAGTATAGAAAACAAATCAGACGCTTTAACATGAAGTGGTGATAAACTGAATTTAATGTTAATATATTATAAATATAAATAAATAAATAAATAGATAGATAGATAGATAGATAGATAAATAAGTAAATAAAGTATAAGTCTATGAGAATTCTGGCCATCTTGGGTAGTTTTTTCTAGTGAACTCCGCCATAGATCTTCCCGTATCACCTCCAATTTCTTCATCATAGTTTTTGATGATGTTTTCAACCTCTTCAGGTGGATGATTCTGACTCAATTTGAATTTCCCCTCAATGTCAACGATCTCAATCTCTAATCCTACAATGGCACCTAATAATCCATTCACGTATGCTTCTGGGGCTTCACTAACTTGCCATTTCTCTCCTTCTGTGACATTTCTTTTAGATTCTTGCGCACTAGTTACAGCAGTCACAATTTGTAAGATTGAATCTTTATCTCTAAGGATTGTAGGCTTTCCAGTAATATGAACAGCAGAATAATCCCAAGTTGGAACTACTTTATGATCAACTTTTTTACGTAAATACCAGGAGGCCGATACATAAGAGTCAGTAGCCCTGAATATTATTGTGCACTCATTAATTGATTCTAATTGTTTTAGCTGGTCGTTACTTTTTGCTAAATGACTTATCAACAGCCATTTGGAGTCTCTTTCTTGTAAGATAAAAGGAAGGTGAGATATTTCCAGTTGGGACGAGCTTGAAAGGTAAGAAGTAGAAGTGGTGATAAGAATACCCAAAGGGAACTCTTTGATCAGTTCAAGCTTCTTTTTTAGGTCGTCAACCTTGTTTTCTTTAGGAATGTACCATACCATCTCTGTTATGTCTCTCTAAACTGTATGTACTTTGCTTGAAACCAAACTACAAAGCAAAAAAAAAAGTATCTAAAAGCAAGCCTTATAAATCTGCTGCTGATAAATCCAATCATAAACTGATGATTCATAATCTTTCACTCAAACACTTATAGCGCTTGTCATCCCAATCTGGTAACTCCAATAAGATAATAGCAGCAGCTATCGGAATTTTCATCGGAATTAAAAAGCTTTGTATATTAATACAAATTAGGCTTATTAAACCTCTTCATATATAAAAGAAACAGCCAACCCACAAATTAAATACGTGCTATAAACACTTTTAATAAGTAACTAGAGAAGAAGAAGAAGAAGAAGAAGAAGAAGAAGAATATAATCAAGTTACCTCATCCCATGAATCTTTTTTTTTTTTTTTCTTTTAATGTTTTTGTATTTCTATAGTTCAATTATAATACAAAGTAAAATTTTTTTTCTAAGTAATAAAGGATGTCTACTTTGGTAATTGAACTTAGACTTATAATTTAACTACTACTTGAAAGCCACTGTTATTATGACCAATTAGTCCCTTTGACGTTACAATGTGAAATTAGATCTATAATCTCCCCTTTAGGAAATCTTTTAGACAGCTATGGGGTATAAGGTTTTTTCTTGTTTTTTTTTTTTTTTGCGTTACTTGTTTGATGTTGATCTATATCAATGAAACAGGACTATAAGAGTTCCACTATCATTTGTAGGATGTATAAATCATCTGGTGGATAGTTAATATAGTAGCTGGAGGGAGAGGAGGAGGGGGGGGGGGCACGTAGGAAAATTGAACGAATGTGTATAAAGGTGTAAAATGACTAGCTGAAAGTTATAATATACGAATTTATTCAATTAGTATTAACTTGGCCAGGTTTAACAATTTGGTAACTTCCACTACTTCTAGCATACTATAAAAGTCCGATCTAAGCTCATCTATGCCAATTATAATAAGGAAGAGTTCAATTTTAGGTCTCTACGTTTATCTCAAATTGATTAAACAAGTCCACGCCCGATAGTACATAATTTCAAGCCAATGAATCCGCTACAATCCGTGGGAATCCAAAGTATAGAGATATTCAATTGATGACTTTGCTGATTCAATAGCAGAAAGAAATCCTTATTGATTAAACAATCTTTTTCAAAAAAAAAAAAAAAACAGCTGCTGAGAAAAACAGGTATAGTCACAAGTCAATCTAAACTTTCACACAATCATCATTACCATAAGTATAAGATGTGAATTCGGAGGAAAACCAAAGTTATTGGGGTATTACATCAGAATATAGCATAAATTGCACGCTGGACTTCCCTCAATGTTGGCAGATTGATAATACCGTAAGTTGAATTTAACGTTACAGGATTTGAACTATGCTGGTTTCATGATTTGTTATATTATTGGAATAACGTGAAAGTTAGAGGAAGCTCTTTGTGTTAAATATATGTGACCGTATTCTTATTTTGGTAGTTGCGGCCCATAATTGTTTCTCTGTTGATCTTGTTTTCTTTTGTATTCTTCTTCTTCTTCCTCTGTGGCTGCATTTGAGGATTTGACAAAATTGACACTTGATTTGTATCCATCCCACTGAACTTTTTGTCTTTTATTCTGATCATCTTTGTTATTCTTCCCAAATAAGTTCTTGATATTTGTTATAGCTTCACTTGTGGTTAGGTTTGTGTTTTTAATTTTGGCTTCATAGTTTTCTTTTTCAACTTTGTATTTTGGATCTCTTAACAGAACTGTTATATGATTTTGAAATTTCGACTCAGGAATCATTTGTCCTGTTATAGGACATTCTATATTTTTTTCTTTGGATTTTTTCAATCTTGTTGCTCCAAATTCTTTGAGTTTTATCTTCGAGCTGTTCGAATTTGGACTTTCAATAGGTTTATACTCTGTAACTTGTTTAGACTTTGTTTCCAATAGTTTGAGTTGCAATTCTTCTTTGATGGAAGGTTCTGGGAACTCAGTAATCTCATCAATTTCAGTAAATTCAATTGTTTCAACAACAACAAAATCTTGCCAGTTTATAGAGGCGTATTTTTGAGCCTTTTGATCTTCAATTTCCTTCAATGTTTCTGTAGTCCTTTTGTGCTGCTCATTATATTCAGCCCTTTGGAATGAAGTTTCCAAAACATCGTAGTTAAAATCCAATGTATCCTTATCGTTCAACAAAAATTTATATTGTTTTAGATATTTTAAAAATATCTGATGAAACGAATGATCTGAATTTAGGAAACTAAACTGAGCAATCTGATCGTGGTATTTGGATTTTATTGAAGTGATGTAACTCTCACCATTTTTGGCAACAAACATAGCAGTCAACTTTATTACTTCTAAATCTTTTAAAGTGATCGGTGGAAGTGAATCAATATAGAAATTCAAATCATGAGGCTTTGGGAGTTCAACGTTCTGAATACCATCCACTTCAACGGATTTTTTATTGAATTGGGTTATGTGTTCTAAAACGTACAGGTAATATGCATTATAACTGTCACTTGGATCTATGAAGGAGAATTGATTGTTGGTTGACGAAGCAGATGAGATGATTTTCTCTTCGAAACTCTTCCCATTTTTATCAACATAGGTTGCAGTCTTTAGAATAATCTCTTTTATTGCTGGGGGTGGGATGATTATATCATCAGGGATATCTATACTGGTCATTCTTTGGGAGTAGAACTAAGATTTAGGTGGGTAATCAAACAGTCAAATAGTTAGAAGCTACTGAAAAGCTTTGTTTTTCTGTCTGGAATAAAGAAAAAGAACCCAAAAAAAAAAGCATTAAAAATTACCCAAAAAGGAAATGTTGTAAAAAGGAAATAATCGCGTAAAATTACTTATTACAAAACTGTTAAGAAAAGATGTAAAATACCCATAGCCTTTAACTGTGGAGGAATAATAGAAAGGACGTAAGAACGTTATTGACGAATGGGACATGACCATTTTAATTTTGGTTTATATTTGTGACTTATTTTGAGCAGTTTGATTTATCTAGGCTTGGTACTTGAATGCGTCTCTCCACTATTTTATCAACGCTTTTGCTTCAGTCGCAAGTTTTGTGCGTGATCGATCACCAATGTGTTTCTTTTGTCAAACATAATGATCAAGACATTGTCTATATCAATGTAACCGTTGGGAGAATGACATCTTTGCTGATATACAATCTGCATGATATTGAACACACGAATATACCAAAATACCCACATGGTGAAGCAATGAAGCAATACGATTATAATTTTACAGTCTGTGGGCTCCAAGATCTGGATTCGGGCCTGTGTTCTGAAGAAAAGTTCGGTACCTATACTGTTATCAGAGAAGAGAATATGGAACATCCTTTCTTGAATAGATTGTTGGATGTTGGTATAACAGCTCTGTTTGAGATACCTTATGAGGGCGTTTGGTGCTCTTTGAATTATCAAGATGATGATTATATGATAAATTATAATATTCATTATGTTCAGAGATTTGGATATATGACCTTACATCAGTATAATGAGTTTCAAACATTGTCTGTGGTGGTCCTTCTTTCGATTTTTATTTTAGCTGGCTGGCTGGCTTACTTTTTGCCAAAGCGACACTCTAATGGCTACCACCATCATTTGATTTTGAATTTGATTATAGCGTCATTAGTTTATTGTGTTTCGATAAAGCAATATTTTTGGTTAGTATCATTTGGAGATGAAACTACTTTTGGCTTCAAGATGTATAAACTGGGTGCTTTATTTGTTGGATTTGCTGCCAACTTTTTTTTCTTCTTGAATATTTATAAGTTTGCCAACGGTGAATATCTATCACGATCCAACTCGTCTGAGAACAGCACTTGGTTCACTATATTTCTGGCTCTAAAGGTTTGTTTTGAGAGCAAGCAAGACCCATCACATACATGCATATTACTTGTGTTCATTTTGCAGTCAATTGTTTGGTTCTTGATATACAACAGATCTTTGAACACTTCACAATCACTAATAACAGACACTCATGAGCTGAAACTGTTTAACGAGTCAAAATTGGTGTTGTGTGCCGTACCTGTTGCATTAAAAGGTTTCCAATTACTCTGGAATTGGGTATTTAAAACATTATCATCATGGTCATATATTGAACAACTTGATGGCGAAATTGGAGAAAAGACAATGTTTGTGTTTGAATTGGAGAGTATGGTTGATGATGGTTTGCTGTATGCATTATCACAAAATTTGGGCAAGTTTGAGTTCATATTGAGTACCATTGGGTTGATTTGGATCTGGAAGAAGACAAGCTAGAGTTAAAACATGAACATGGAAGGGAGGAAGGGAGGAAGGGAGGAAAACGGTTTAGACTTCAATTTGGGAGTTGAAGTAAAGAAGGGTTGGTTCAATGAGAGAAGTATTGAATGGAGGTTTTTCAGTGACCAGAAGGTACTGGGAATGTATTTAAATCATGGAGAACATGTGTAATTCTCCTTGATTCTCCTTATATTATTGTAGAAGCTCGTAGTACTAGATGGTACTTACAATACATGAGTTTATTGACTCTATCGATGTATTTGCGTTATAATCGTACACTTGGTGCTTTTCCTAGAAACTAAAATACTTTCACTAAGTTCATCTGAGTAGTTAAGTGAGTGTGTCTATACGTAACTGATAATAGTGTGCGGCTACTTGTTCTTTTGTCTTTTGTCTTTTGTCTTTCTTGAATATTGAACTTTTTTAACACATTGATCGAAATGATTCAAGTATGATGTTATTTTTGCATTCGAGTGGTGATATTAAACTGATTTTATACAGTTGGATGGTGTATTCAATAAGGAAAGAAAAAGAAACATCACACTTTTATTGTTAAAAGAGAGCAAAAAAAAAAACAAGAAAAAAACAGTTATCACATTTATTTCTTTTTGTCTGATGGACTAGGAACCTTCTGTCATAGTTGGTGATGTACTACTATCTTTGTGTGATCAGTTACTTCGTTGTTGTGATAGGATGGAACGGTAGAAGTACGTTTCCCCATACTGTGATAATAGATTAGCAATCAGTATGATATCTACACTACTATGATCGGGACTAAACATCTTTAAATTGAAGTGTCGTTCGTAGGCACGGATAAAATAACCTAACCACAGCTTAATCCTGCAGAGTAGCATAACATACTATCCATGAATACAGTGCTGTTGGTTTTAATTTCTGAATAAATACAGCATAACCTAAAGACTGTTTTTTTTTTGTCCGTATAAAATAGATTGCTATAAAGTGCCGTATGACTTTTTTTTTTTATCCACCAATAAGTTCAGTAACCGATTCATACTCTCAGATATCGTTTGATGATGATAGCAGCTTAGAAATGGCATGTGATAGTTATTCGTGGAGGTTAGAACAATCGTTTATTTACAGACCCTGTTCCAGTAGAACCATAGATAGGAGTGAAAGCAAGATAATACAACAATATAGAGAAAGGGGAATCTTGTGTGGTTTAATGTCGATGAATTATTGATAATAACGCCTGTCGCCGTTTTCTTTGTTCGAAAAAAAAAAAAGCTTGAAAGTTAAGAAAACAGAGCTTAGAAAAGCTGTCAAAGCCCTGGAATCTCTTGGATATGCTTAGTATTAAGGTCGCATGCGGAAGCACGTTATTGTCGTTTGTAATTATGTGATGGGTCAGCCACCACCGTCTTATATCCTCCCTTTCTTCCCCTTCCCTCCCCCAGCTGTGCTGCATTTAACTGTTACACTAGTAAGATTAATTAATAGCTGGCTGTGAGTTATGAAATCATGGTGCAGTATCAAAACTGTGGCTTGTTAATTGCTATTGACAATGTAAAATTCTCCGTACGGTTTAAATCGAAGCTTGAGTTTGTCGAGCAATAGTAGAGTTTTACAACTATAAGATACTCGTTACATATTGGGAGTGCTTTAAAGGGACTGTGCCGTGAGTCCTTTCCACATTATCAGTAATCGTTTATTACTTTTTTTTTTTTTTTTTTTTTTTTTGTTTAATGCTTCTTATTCGGTGAAGTGGCTAGTGCGTCCCACAAAACTTCAGTCTTAAAGAGCAGCAACATCAGGAAGCAGCAACATCGTGATATTATTAAGTGGGCTGGTGTTTAATCACGACAACACCAGGGTGATGATAATACCAGGGATGATTCCTAAATTTAAGAGAGCAAGCTGATCGTTCATGGGTACTGTAAATCTCTTTCAACGTATGTAAGCTGATGCTTTATAAGACCTTATTTCATTTTATTAGATTTACATTGCGTGCTCTAGTACTGTAAGATGAAACCGTTTTGGGTACGGAAATAAGAATCAATAAATAGAAATTTGAGCTCGTATGTATGGATTGTGCTGAATTTTGATAAAAAGACGTTATCAAGATTAGTGCCTCTCCGATACTCCAAGAGTAGCCAAGCGACTGATAACTCAAGGACCCCATTGTGTGATCATGATTATCGTAATTTGTACGCCGAGCTGGAGCAATACATAAATACCTGTGTATCTCTAAAATATTCTCTGTTGCTCGTAGTATAATTACAGTGAGATCCTTTAGAATAAGTCACGCTCACATCGACTACTATGGGTAAGCCACCAGACACTTTTACTCAAACTTATCATGCTTTCAAACATAAACTAACAACGCTTTGCAAGGCTTCAACATCAAGGAAAAGTTAACTTCGGTTACGAAACCAATCATCGATGACGTTGAGACTGGTTCTTTAGACAACCCAAATGACGGAAAACTGGACGAACTTGCTGCATACAATGAGGAGTATCCAGAACCAACTGAAGAAGAATACAGAACTTTACCTAAAGTTATAGGGCATCCACCGTATTTCTCTTATTTGGTTTGTTTGATCGAATTCTCTGAAAGAGCTTCCTACTATGGTGTTAAGGATCGTTTATATAACTTTATCCAATTGCCTTTGCCTGCTGGTGGTAATGGTGCCGGTGCTCCTCCTGCTGGAACCCAATTAAACGCTGGTGCTTTAGGATTAGGATTGAGAGTTGCATCTGCTGTCACTTTGTTGCTAACGTTCTTGGCTTATTTGACACCATTGTATGGTGGTTACATCTCTGATAAATCTATTGGTAGATTAAAGACCATTTGGTATGGTGTTTGGATGGGTGCTCTTTCGCATATAATCTTGATTATTGCTGCCATCCCATCTGTCATTTCTGGAGGGAAAGCTCTAGCTCCAACCATCATTTCAATTTTAACTTTGGCTCTTGGTACTGGTTTCATTAAACCAAATTTGTTACCTTTATTGTATGACCAATACCCTCACAAACGTGATATCGTCTCTACAAGACCAGACGGTACAAAAGTTATTGTTTCAAGAGAAGCCACTTTGGAAAGAATTACTTTGGTTTTCTATTGGTCTATCAATGTTGGTGCCTTTTTATCACTGGGTACTTCATATTGTGCTAAGAGAGTGGGATACTGGCTGGCATTTTTGGTTCCTGGTATTGCTTATATGATTATGATCCCTGTTTTATTATTGCTGGGTCCAAAATTGAAAAAAGAAGTTCCAAACGGTGTCTCAGTTGTTGAAGAATCACTCAAAGTTATTGTATACGGATTTAGACGTGGTTGGATCTCTAGATTGAAAAAAGGTGAGTTTTATGACTACGCTAAACCATCAAACAT
Organism: Wickerhamomyces bisporus; assembly: GCA_024271855.1. Lineage (NCBI taxonomy): Eukaryota > Fungi > Ascomycota > Saccharomycetes > Phaffomycetales > Wickerhamomycetaceae > Wickerhamomyces > Wickerhamomyces bisporus. The sequence goes on from JANBXE010000032.1 coordinate 46,302, forward strand.
CATTGCTAGAGGTGAAGTTTCAGAAATTGAAGCTGTCAACAAGAAAGGGGCAAAGAAAATTTCTTGGACTGATCAATTTGTTGACGATGTTAAAGTCACTATTAACGCATCAGTGATTTTCTTATTCTATATCATGTATCTTATCAATGATAGTGGTATTGGTGGTATTGAAAACTCACAATCCAACGCCATGACAACCAACGGTGTGCCAAATGATTTGATTAATAATTTCAACCCATTGACTATTATTGTTTTCATTCCGTTCCAAGATTACGTTCTATATCCAGTATTGAGAAAACTTAACATTAATTTCAGACCAGTTCATCGTATATTTGTTGGGTTTATCTTGGGTGCTCTGTCCCAGGTTGCCGGTGCAATCATTCAATGGAAAATTTACGAATCATCACCATGTGGCTACTATGCAACCGAGTGTGATATTGGAACTGGTGTTTCTCCAATAACTGTTTGGGTCGAATGTGTGGTTTACATTTTGTCTGCAATGTCTGAATGTTTCGCAATGACTGCAGGTTATGAAATTGCGTATACTAGAGCCCCAGAACACATGAAAGGTTTAGTCATGGCTATCTTTTTATTCATGTCTTCTTTATCAGCAGCCGTCTCTGAAGCTTGTACCAGTGCATTGGTTGATCCTCATTTAATCTGGCCATTTGTTGCTTGTGCTATTGCCGGTGTTGTATTTGCATTGTGGTTCTTATGGACATATAGAAACTTGCATGTTGTCATGGAAGAAGAAAGATTGTTCAAACTTGAAAAAGCCAGACAAGAGTTTATAACTCAAGTTAACGAAAAAAAATCTAATTATCCTTCTGATGATAAACTAAATGATGTTGTCTCTGAAAAATTTAACCTGGACGAAGAATTGACTTCAGTGAGAGCAGTTGAAAGTGCATTATCAATTAGGAAACCATAGACATATGTCTAACTAGATGTATTAAACCAAGTTTATAACCCAATTTTTAATTTAAATATGTTTTTAAGAAACTACCTTGTTTTTATATATATATATATATAATGTAGTTCAAGATTTATACCAGTAAAAGATCAAAGAATATATTCGCGAAAAAAAAAAAGAGAGAGACTTTTAAAAGCTTATTAGAAAATTCATAACAAACAACAATAACAACAACAACAACAACAACAACAACAACAATAGTAAAAGAACGATAACAAAAGAACAATTCAAAGTCAGAATTGCTTATTGAAAGAAAAAAAAGAAAAAGAGCTTTCCATTTTTTTCCATTTTTTTTCTGTTGATTTTAGACAAGATGTCCAAGGTGAATGGAAATCGATACTCGGATTTGAACTTTTTGAACGAGGATGATCCTGTCAAGCTACTAAGCTCGAACAACTATTTGGATCAACTTGTGCCCATTATCAAGACAAGCTTAAAGACAAACACAATCGACCAATTGATACAGAAATTGCAGGCTGAAGATGTTAAACGGGAAGATGAATTATCTGGGCTTCTGAATGAAAATGAAGAAAACATTGCCACATCATCGTACGAAATTGCTAAAGTATCTCGGGATGCTTCCGATATCAGTGAGCAACTGCTGGATATAAACGATCATCTTGCAAGGACCTCAACTTTAACTATTGAAAAGAAGTTCAAACTTTTGGAACTGAAAAAGAATATTAGTAAAATAAGCGAATCTGAAATTTTGATCAATAAGGTGTTACAGGTGCTGGAATTGACCGACAAAACTCAAGATTTGATCGATAGCAATAAGTTCTTCAATGCTTTGAAAAACTTGAATGATCTGGCAACACTGGATAAAGACTTCGATAAAGATTTTAAATTTTTGAACAATATCAATGATTCCATCCCTGTGTTACGAAATTTGATCAAAGATGAATCATTAAGTCTGATGAAAAGAAATTTGGGTTCTTTAGACAGTAAGTTTGAACAATTCTCCAGCACATTATACAATGGCTATACACTATTGTTAGAAGATTGGGACTCATTCAAAGCAAAAAACCAGGACCTAAGTCAATATAAAGTTAATTCATCCGTTGAAAGAAGTTTGAGAGACTCGTATGCTTCACAACCCTTACCGGAGACTGACAAATTTTTAAGTATTGGTTTCATTTATGATACGTACTTGGTTTTCAAAACATTGGACCAAGTTGAGTTTTTTAAAGAAGAATTCAATAAGGAGCTGTACATCAGAAGAGATAAACTTCTATATCCATTTCAAATCAATGATCCTAAAAATGAGAACTTTAAACAGTTTATAAAAAATGAAGATAATCTGAAAACTTTCCTCTCGAGAATTAACGCATTTCTCATCATGCACAATCTTCTTTCTGCAAAATTTCCATCATTGGTGTTACAAAGTACAAACGATCAATGGGAAAACTTGTCAACAAAAATTTATCCATATTTAAAAAATTTGATATTGCATGAAATACTTGAGACCAAGAGAATCATCGGTTTGAAAAAAATCTTGGGGAATTTTCAACTTATCCTAGAACACTTACATTTAAGCCATGACCATTTCTACAATTTGTTGATTTTAACTTTTAAAAAATACTCAGAGAAGGCACAATTCGAGTTTGGGAAAGAGTTCAATAATCTTATCGAAGAGGATGATTCAATGCCAATGGTCATTTATGATTTGAAACTATATAACAAGATCACAAACGTAAGTTGGTATGTTGACGGTAGACCTGAGGACCAGATCAAGTTTCCTCAAATTTTACCATTTAGTACCATCTATCCGATGGCGTGTGCACAGGTTAGAAATTATATCGCTCAACAACATCATTTTTTGAAAGATTATTACAAATATGAACTGACTTCATTATACAAACTGGTCATTGAAAACATTGATAATACCTTTTTGAGCTCCATAAACAAATACTATAATGACAAATTGGATTTGATTACGAGGGAAGAATTATCTCAAAACCTGATCAATTTGGAATATTTCTTGATTATGACCAAAGAAGTCTCGTCACAGCTATCGGAAACGTTTGAGAAACAGATTACTTTGAAATCCACTGATGCGATTGCAAACACAAGAAAGAAAACCGAAGGGAAATTGTTTGAGATTGTGGATGGTAAAGTTGATGATTTGATTGATTTTTTAGATTGGGACTGGAGAACTCAAACTACAAACACCGAGCCAAATTATTTTATCAAAGATATTGGTGATTTCTTGAAAAACATGTTCAATTCAACTTTCAGCAATTTATCGTTTTCGGTAAAGACCTTACTGTTGTTTAGGGTTTTTGACTTATTGACCAAAAGATTCCTTGAAGATTTGAATCAACAAGCTGTATTAACAGAAGCCTCGATCATCAATTTTGATTTGGACATATCCTATATTGAAGATATTACTCAAGAGTTAAGTCCTGCTAAAGCAGAAACAAACGGATCAAGTGGCAGAGATACATTACAGTCAATGTTTTTACAACTGAGACAGACTATAAACTTACTAAAATCTGGACATTTAGAAGAATATAGAGACCAATCCATTAGAAATAGAAAGTACGATCAAATCAAGCCTGAGGTTGCTGTTCAGTTGATAAACAAGTTAGGAAAAGCACAAAACACTAATGATCCGGCTCCATCTCCTACAACAACATCCACAGCCTCCAAATACTTTATGAAATTCAGATCAAGTAGCCACAACAATACCAATAATTGATGAAAATGAACGAGATGTCTTTATATTTTTACCTAAAATAGTAATTACCGAATTAGTACGTTTTTGTGCAATTTTTTTTTTTTTTTTTTTTTTTTGTTTTTTTTCCTGATTTAAGTTTTCTTTAATGATAAACTTTTCGAGATGAGCTTGAAATCTATACAATTTGATTCCCTTTTTTTTTTTTGTTTTTTTCCTTGTCAGCTCGAAATAACTGCTATATTTGTTGGCTTTTAATAGAAAATGGGTGAAAAGAGAAAGAATAATAGTTATCAAGACAAAAGCAAGAAAAAAGTACGTATTTTTTTTATAGCTTCAATTGTTCACAGCCAAACTAATTTTATTTTTTTAATGCAGTACAAAGTCAGTACTGGTCTAATTGAACCATCAACTTCTGGTATTTATGCTACTTGTAACAGACGTCAAGAGAAAAAGTGTCAAAATGAGCTAAAACTATTGTTCCAAGACAAACTTGAAGAATACTATGAAGAAGAACTGAAAGCTATAGAAGATCAAGCGAATGACAATGAAGGTGAAGCAGAAGCAGGAGGAGAAGGAGAAGAAGAAGAAGAAGAAGAAGAAGAAGAATTAAGCATTGAGGATTCAATCAAAAAGGAACTTGAGGGGTTGCAATCTTCAGGATCACAATCAAAGCAAGATACAACGAAAGGTAAAAGCCATTTGCAATTTATAGACCTTGGATGTGAATGTGTTGTTTTTTGTAAAACCAGAAGACCAATTGACCCAGAAACGTTTGTTGAAAGAATTTGCAAAGATGCTTTTGAATCGAAAGTCAAAAACACAAGATTTACACAAAAATTGACTCCAATATCGTTTAGTGTGAGTGCATCAATTGAAGAGCTTGTGAAATTAGCTAAAAGAGTATTGAAACCACATTTCCATAAAGAAGAAGGCCAAATTCCTTACAGATTTGCTATCAAAGTTACTAGTAGAAACTTTAGCTCTTTGGAGAAAGACGATATTATTCAAAAGATTGCGGAATGCATTGGAAGAGACCATGGCCATAAAGTTGATTTAAAGAAATATGAAAAGTTAATTTTAGTTGAATGTTTCAAGAATAATATTGGAATGAGTGTTGTTAATAACTACGAAAAATATTCAAAATTTAATCTACAGCAAATTTTCACAAAACAGCTGCATGATGATGATGATGATGATAGTCAGTCAAGAGTCAAGAAAAGTCTAAAAGATGTGAAATCAGATGAACCTGAAGGGTCAGCTGTTCCTGAAGAAAACACTGAAACTGACAAACTTGAACAAACCGCTACTGTTTCAGTATAGAGATTAAAAGATTCATGTTATTATTATACAGAATGTTCGATGTACTGTATTACTGTTAGTAGATTCTTTAGTATTTTGTATGGATTTGAAACTCACGTTTGCAGGAGATTCCCATGATAACCAATCACCACGTTTATTAGGTATCAATCCCATTGCATCTAATTTGTAAACGCCAATACCAATAACGACAACCTGTATCAGGATAAAAGTCGTTTTAGCCATTAAGATATCTGCTGAATTTTTGTCTGTTGCTAGATGCTTGAATTGATCATTTGAGGAAAAAATGGCACTGATGGCCCCTGTGAATAACATTAAAGTTGTCGATATTGGGATCATTTGTAATGAGTTTCCTGTCATCCAACTCATGAATAGGTTCATTGGGATTTGTTTTGCTGGGCCCCATGCTATTTCCCATGCTTTCTATAAAGTAAAGTAACGTTAGTCATGCGATTGATTTGATTGAGGCGTTGTGTCGGTAGGATACGTACGTTCACCTTTAAAGTTTCTAACTGATCATTGCTTTTGGTGATTGCAGCTCTTTTTGACTGATAGGATGGTTAGTAGAGGTTCATTGGCAGATCACCAGAAACATACTTTGAAACCATCTTTGAAACCATTTGGAGAGTCAACTTGTCCATTTTGTGGAGATCTAAAGGTCAAAATTAGTTCCAAAAGTTTTCAATTGGATTAAACAAGACACATAACAACGCACTTAATATCAGGATTCACTAGATCGTCGTACCAACTCATATCGACTCTTTAAAATTGTTGCTATTAGTTGCTCAATCTACGAATAATCAATCGCTATTTGCAATGGATCTTTTACTGAATTTCCTAGTAAATTTCCAAGCAAATTTCGCGAAAAAAAAAAACCACGTGATTGTCACGTGGTTTTTGTTTTTTTAGAGCTTTCTTTGTTTCTTCTTCTTCAAATTTGGACAACTCGAAAAAAGCCAATGGGAAATCAAATCAACATTAGTCAGTTTTAATCTTTAAAGAGCACCTTTCTATTTATATTTTGTCTTCTCAATTGAGTTGCAAGCTACATCTGCATCGTCATAGAACTGTCAATCATGTCTTCAAATCAGGAAAAACCGAAACAAAAGTACCAGAATCATAGCAATAACCACCATCATAATCACAAGAAACAACAAGCCACAAACCAACATCAGTCTAAACCTCTGGGAACCCATACACCAAATCTTCCTTCCAAACCGCAGTCAACAGGCACCACTGCAGGGTGGGCTGCAATAGTGGCTGCTAAGAGTGAGAAGATTGAATCCAAACGGGAAGCCAGTGTTACCACAAACACACCATCGTCATCCTCTTCATCCTCTACTATTACAATATCTACAACGGCTTCTGCAAACACCAAATCCCCTACACCTAACCCTTCTACATCAGCAACAGTATCCAAAAAGAAAGAAAAAGCTAAAGTTATATCAGCGGAAGCTGACCAGCAGCGATCACTAAAAGATCAGGCATTCAATCGAAATAATAGTAATAATAACAATAACAATAATAATAATAATAATTCTTTCAAGTCTAAAAGCAAACAACTTCCAAAAACTAGCCAAGCACCAGATCAAACGTCATTTTTGAACAACACTCCATCTTTCAATAGATATGAAATCTATGATTTTTTAAGCAATAGAACTGATGATCTATCTAAAAGATCCCAAGCTTTCAAGCAAAGTGGATCAGATTGGACAAAGTTGACATCTAATAAATCCAAAAAGAATGAAAAAGATGCTGTTGTGTTTGAACTGACTAGATATTTACGGAACAAGAAACCATTAAAATAGACAGATATATATATATATATATATTATGGTCTTTGAGATCAAAGATCTAAACTGTAGATCTGCCAGTGTCACCAGTTGATTGTTCTCTGCTCTCACTCCATGAGCATCTGCTGCAAATTACGAGCGAACGGGTAGGCTATTGTATATGTATTGTAATCCACAGTGGAGATACATCATATTGTCAACATGGGCTGCTCATTAAGCAACATGGGCTGCTCATTAAGCACCAAATGACGACATTTACCTTTGAAGCTAAAACGATGAAATCTAGACCCAAATTTCAATTTTAAGAAACTGAAACATTGAAACCACAAAGGTAGATTGGGTATAACGGTCCGCTCACACTCAATTTGTAGAGCCCCGTTGTGGTTGTGACAATTATTTGGGTGATCCTAGCCATAGTACCAAGCAAAAAATTAGCGATACCAGAGCACTTTGTTATACAAAGTATTAAAAAATCTCACAGTTTTTCATACTATCTCTGTATACTTTGACAGTGTGCAGTTTATTGTCGTCTATCTTCACCAAAATCATAACAAGAGGTCAACAAACACTATTAACAAGAGTTAAACAAGGGGGCGACGGGGTTTCTCTCTTAATTGGGCAGAGCTTCAAATCAGATCCTGTCAAATTGTGGCATAAGCATCATAAAAAAGTCCGCTTCTTCTATCAAGACAAACATAGTAAGAAAATAAAGTTGCTAACAATTAACAAAGCTGACAAACAACACTGTGGTGCCTCCACTCCTGTTATGATCTGGCTTTGATACACAGTTCGGCCTCTTTGTGCTCCTCGATTTTCCATCAGCCAACAATACAACTGAATCATTAACCAGAGCCACCACTGAGAATTTTACTTATAAGGGCTGATTCTTCCTCTTGATTAGAATGTTGTTGTGGAGGCAAGGGTATTCTCCATTGCAAACAGACACTATGCTAAGCTCAAGATGGAAGCCTCATCAGTTTTTTGGTTTTACTAACCACGCTGATCCTCACAAATCGTATGATGCTTGGTACTGGAAGTTCATTCCTCATTATAGAGATGTTGAGGATTACCCAGAAGACGAGCAGTTATTTGATGGCAAACTAGACGCTGAAGGAGCTGTTGAATTGCAATCTTTATCAAATTCAAGTTCCTTATCTTCCAATGATGTCAACCCAACCAACTACGAGTTTAGAGATGAAGCGAACAGACCATGGTGGAAATTCTTTGATGAGTATGAATACAGAATCCCAAAGGAGGTCCGTAAGAATAAAGTATGGTGGAGATGGTTCGACAAAGGAACGTCTGCCGCTGAAAGGAAATTAGTCACCAAATTAGATTTATTAATGGTTACTTTTGCTATTATTTCATATTGGTCTAAAAATTTGGATCAATCCAATGTTTCCAATGCTTATGTTTCTGGTATGAAAGAAGATATCAATATGAAAGGGAATGATTACTCAAATACGATTGCTTTATACAACGCAGGGTCCGTTATTTTTCAAGCTTTCTACATGTATTTATTCCCAAGGGTTCCAATGCATTATATATTCTTCTTTGGTGATATTGGCTGGAGCGTTGTTACAATTGGAACGTCTGGTATCACAAATGTTTCTCAATTGCACGCTTGTCGGTTTTTGATTGGTGCCACTGAAGCTGGTTATTTCATGGCTATTCACTATCTATTAGGTTCATGGTATAAACCTTGGGAACTTGGTAGACGAGGCGGGTTATATTACTGTGGTCAAATGTTGGGTGCATTGACCAGTGGGTTGCTTTCTGCACAAATTTATCAAAGTTTAGATGGGAGTGGTGGTAGAGCAGGCTGGAGATGGATGTTCTTGGTTGATGGTCTCATTACTTTACCAATTGCAGTTTTTGGACTCTACATGGTTCCAGGCACTCCTGAAAATTGTTGTTCATTATTTCTGACAGATGATGATATTAGATTGGCTAGAAGAAGATTAAAAGAAGCTAAAATCGTTGCACCATCGAGAGATCCTCCACCTTTTTTAAATTGGAAATTATGGAAGAAAATATTGACAAGTTGGCCAATTTATGTCTTGTCAATCTTGGATGGTTTATTTTGGAATTCTTCAAATAATGGCTATAATGGATTCGCACTTTGGCTGAAATCATTAGATCGTTATACAGTTCCACATATCAATAGATTCACATCGATTCCACCTGCATTAGGCGTCGCATTCATCATTGCAGTTTGTTTCTCTGCTGATATTATGGGCTCAAGAACATATGCAATATTCTGGGCCGAATGTGTGAATTTCTCAGGTTCTTTAATCCTGGCTATTTGGAATGTTCGTGAAGGAGCAAAATGGTATGCCTTCTATATTGGTTATTTTGGTATCACGATCAGTTCTGTTATTTATGGCTGGTTGAATGATATTATGAGACATGATCCACAAGCAAGAGCTATTGTTTTATGTTGGTGTAATATGTTCTCAAACCAATCTACAGCTTGGATTGGGAGACTGACATATCCAACTTCTGAAGGTCCTAGATTCAAAAGGGGTTATACATATACTACTGCAGTTGATGGTGTTTTGATGTTATGGGTTTGGGTTACATTGATTTTCTACAAGAGACAAGAAAGGAAAGATTCGAGAAAGAATGGGATTGTATTATATAACAGTAAAACTGGGGATATTCCAGCTGATGCTGCCAAATGGATTGATAGTGATGGAAAGGTTAAAGACCAAGTCCATTATGAGGACCACGGCGTCACTGAAGTGAATTCAGATTTGGCAAAAGATCAAATTGCTGTTAATGTCGATAAAGTTTCAGATTCTGAATAGGAAGGATTTATTATTAATTTCTTAAATTTATAAAAGCGTAGTTTTTTTTTTTTTCAAAAAAAAAAAGCATATAATCCACTTAGTTAGCTCATATTCTCCTCCGTCTTGTTCTCTCTCACACATACACACACACATATATATACACCCTCTCTCTTTTTTTTTTTCTCTTTTTCTCTAGCATACCTTGAGTGGAAAAAGCAAGGCACAAGCTTATCACAATACCATGACCCATTTCATGTTTCTCCGTAAAGCTCCCGGGTTGAATTTTCCGATTTGTATGTTCTAATAGCCGTTTCCCTGTAACTCCCGGGACCTAAGATTATCCCATCGGGAGAACCCAGCACAGAGTACCGGTACTCTGTGCTGAGAAAAAAGGGGTTGGTAGGTGTATATTGAAGAGGTAGTGTATAGTGATTAGTTTAGTTGAGGGTCTCGCGAGCAGATAATACTGGACTGTGGATTAATTTTGCTTCTCGAAGCTTAATTTTTTGTGCCAAAAACTCAACCATTACACTTTCTAGCCCAGTACCCCACACAGTTGTATTTCTGTGCGTGTATTTTCTGTGCGTGTATATACCATAAGTCTTTCCAACGCTAGAAGGAGCGAGGGGGAGGGAAGTGTTTTACCCGCGCAGTGCGATTCTCTGCCTAGAGCTTGGGAAGAGCGGCTTTTTTGTTGCTCCGAGATTGAACGCTGTTTTCCTTTCGAGAATCAAAGCACTTTACGTGGGTCAAAATTCTAGACTTACTAAAAAACCAAATAAGCAGTCCGTTTCTTTCTTTTTAGGTCCTTTTTGCTATAAATATCAATAGATTCCCTCAAAATCCAGTCTGATCTTCTTTTTAGAAATGTATTTAGACTCTATCTCCAGCTACAAAAAACGCAGAATGTCACACAAAGCTTCAGACGATCATCACGTCGATACTGATTTGATCACTTTAACAAGATTCATCTTGACCTCCCAACAAAAGGTTGCCACCAATGCCACTGGTGAATTGACATTGTTGTTGAACGCCTTGCAGTTTGCTTTCAAATTCATTGCTAAAAACATCCGTAAGGCTGAATTGGTTAACTTGATTGGTCTTGCTGGCGCTTCAAACTCCACTGGCGATCAACAAAAAAAATTGGATATTATTGGGGACGAAATTTTCATCAATGCTATGAAAGGGTCTGGAAAAGTAAAAGTTTTAGTCTCAGAGGAACAAGAAGATTTGATTGTATTTGACGGCCCAGGGAACTATGCTGTTGTTTGTGATCCGATTGACGGTTCTTCTAATTTGGATGCGGGTGTTTCAGTTGGTACCATTTTTGGTGTTTATAAGCTATTACCAGGCTCCAAAGGCTCAATCAAAGATGTTTTAAGACCGGGAACTGAAATGGTTGCTGCTGGTTATACCATGTATGGTGCTTCTGCCCATCTAATGCTAACAACTGGTCAAGGTCTTAATGGTTTTACCTTAGATACTTCATTGGGTGAATTCATCTTAACTCATCCAGACTTGAAAATTCCACCTGAAAGAGCTATTTACTCTGTCAATGAAGGTAATACAACCTATTGGACCGAAGCTGTTCAAAATTTCTTTGCCGATTTAAAAAAACCACAGGAAAATGGCAAACCATACAGTGCAAGATACATTGGTTCTATGGTTGCTGATGTTCATAGAACCTTATTATATGGTGGGTTATTTGCATATCCAGCAGATGCTAAGTCTAAGACTGGAAAACTAAGAATTTTATATGAATGCTTCCCAATGGCATTTATATTGGAGCAAGCTGGAGGTAGAGCTGTTACTGATTCTGGTGAACGTATTCTAGATTTGATTCCAAAGGCTATTCACGATAGATCTGGGATCTGGCTAGGAAGTACCGGTGAAGTTGATAAATATATCAAAGCCGTTACTAAGTAAATGAGATGACTGTTAATGAATTGTTTAATTTTTAGGGATTTGTACATTAAATAAAAATCAATTTGATACGAAATTGCTAAGCTGCTGAGTTGCTGAATTGCAAACCACATCAAACCAAACGTTTTATTGTGCTTATTGTAGAATCATTTCTTTTCTATATTTCTCATCTATATTTCTCATCTATAAAATGAATTTGCGGAAAGAGAAAGGAACATTATGCTAACTCTAACAAGTACCTGTTCGCTTAAAAAGTTTGTACTGGCTTCATGTCGTTAACATGATATTGGGTCATTACGCATTGGTCGTCAAATGATCTGTAGCAAAGACGGTGAATACTACCTATTGTTACTATAAGGCGTCTCGCTCGATCTTTAGTAGTTGGATATTGGATCCATTCTCATAACCAAATTGAGATCTAAAATTGGGCTATCCTTTGTAGGATCTCAGACAGTGATTTTGAGTGCACTTTATGTTCCTAAGAGTGTTCAGCATAGTATCAAAGCGAGATCTCATGATAAGTTTTAACAAACTATACGGCCAAAAACTGGTATCTTCATAATATTCAGTCATTGCTGATATCATCATGCTACCTCACTGTAAGATACAAAATGCGTACTCAGCATGTTGGTTTTTGGACTCAATTCATGGATTATCTGGGTCTACATACATTTTCTACTAAAGCCATTAACCAGTGTATTCTTGACATTAATTTCACAGGCCAAAAAAAAAAAAAAAAGAAAAAAAAAAGAAGAAAGAGTAGCTGATTGATAACTAGCATATTCAGTGTTATTTACCATCAACAGTTTTTTTTTTTCTTTTTCGTTTTCTTTCTTTAACAGCTTGTTTATATTCATATGCGCTTGTTTATATTAAGTATCGTGTCATGTAGGTGTTTGATTACTGAATAAATAATAGTTTCGCGGAGAAAAGAAAAATGTCAATTTTGTCGATCAGTCATAAACTTGATAATCCCCAAATTTGGTTTATTCATTATAGAAGCATCGCATCTTAAACTATGGCGTTGTCATCTATAGAGACAGTACTAACTCAACACATACGGGCATATCTTGAACGTTTCTCTACCAAGACACAGAAAAAGTTTGCATTTATTATTTCATTAGTGTCATGCTTATGTGCTGGATCAGTCCTGCTGTTTTCATTATTCACTTCAACTTTACAGAATGACTTGCATTACTCACAGTTTCAAATTAATATCATTGGAAGCTTGACTTCTTTAGGAATGTACTTACCTTTACCATACTTGGGTTATTTGGCAGATGCACATGGTCCTGTCATTTTAGCTATTATTGCAGTTTGTTTTTTTGCACCGGGTTATACCTTTGCCTCGATTGTTGTTAGTCAAAACCTAAGCTTTTGGTTCTTAGCTTTGAGTTTTGGGTTTATTGGATGTGCTACATCGTCTTTATATTTCACAAGTCTGTTAACATGCACTAAAATCTATCCGAACAGTAAAGGCTTAACCGTTAGTGCCCCTGTTACGTGTTATGGATTATCATCATTGATCGGATCTCAAGTTTTGAAATCAAGATTTCTGAAGAATGAGCACAACGAACTGAACCTGTGTGCCACATTCAAATTCTTTGCGTTTCTATATTTAATTTTGGGTATATTCAATTGGGTCAGTTCAAGTATCGTTAGCATTGAAAGAAATATTATATTACAAAAAAACACAGAGGGCGTCACAGATCAATCACCACTACTCGAAGGCTGTGATGATACTAATGATGACTCCACTGATATTGTTGTGAACCATGAAGCTAGATACTTGAAATTCTTGAGAGACCCTTCGGCTTATATATTGCTATTGTCGTTATTAGGGAGTGTTGGACCATCTGAAATGTTCATAACTAATATGGGATCTTTAGTCAAAGTTGTCAATCCAAACTCCTCCATTTCAGATCAGGTTTCAATCCATGCTGTTTTCTCAACTATTTCAAGATTAACTCTGGCACCATTATCGGATGTCCTATTATCGAAATACCACATTTCAAGAATTTGGGTTTTAGCTGTCTTGATATTCGCTGGTATGGTTACTCAGCTAGTTATTTCTTTGGGAGAATCTTCTGAACAAATACTATACACTATCAGTGCACTATCTGGGTTCACCTATGGTGGTGTATTTACATTATATCCTACTATAGTTCTATCTATTTGGGGGAGCGAGCTGTTTGGCTCAACCTGGGGATCATTCATGGTTGCACCAGCCCTTGGTGCAACCGGATTCAATATCATATATGCTGTCATATATGACAGCAGCTGCTCTGTACAGGAGATTACAGGGTACGTTGCTCCATCATGTATTAGTAAGGTGTATGTAATTACTTCTGTTAGTTTTATTATCAGCGGGCTTTCGCTGGTTTTTGCATGGTGGGCAGTCTGGTCTAAGAGGGGCGTACTAGTATGATGTTTATTAGCATAATCAACCAATATAGAAGGGGTTAACCAGCAGCATTGGGAGGGGCTGATTCAGTATTAAACATGTTTATTGTATATATCACGTGACTTACCCGCAAATTGAAATTTGGCAACGCGACGTGTCAACAAAAAAGGTTTCAAACTTGAAGTGTTTTAAACTACACACCTCTCTGAAAGAATCAGCAAAAGCTAAAAACAAGATGAGTTGTAAGTGAAGCGTTTGTTAACCTGTATTCTTGCTGGAACGCATACTAACATTTGATTTCTGCAGTTCGTGTTTTGGATCTTGTGAAGCCTTTTACAGGGTATCTACCTGAAGTTAAAGCTCCAGAAAGAAAAATCCCATTCAATCAGAAGTTGATGTGGACCGGTGTCACATTGTTAATCTTCTTAGTCATGAGTGAGATCCCACTATATGGTATTGTCTCCTCTGAATCTTCAGATCCATTGTACTGGTTAAGAATGATGTTGGCTTCGAACAGAGGTACCTTGATGGAATTGGGTATATCTCCAATCGTCTCATCTGGTATGGTCTTCCAATTATTACAAGGTACTCAAATCATTGATGTTGACATGGAAAACAAATCCGATCGTGAAACTTTTCAAACTGCTCAAAAATTGTTGGCTGTTTTGTTATCCTTTGGTCAAGCCACCGTGTATGTCTCTACCGGTATGTATGGTAAACCAAGTGATTTAGGCTTAGGTGTCTGTTTATTGTTGATCTCCCAATTGGTCTTTGCAGGTGTTATTGTCATCTTATTAGATGAACTACTACAAAAAGGTTACGGGTTAGGCTCTGGTATCTCATTATTCATGGCTACCAACATTTGTGAACAAATTTTCTGGAAAGCTTTTGCTCCAACAACTGTTAACAATGGTCGTGGTGACGAATTTGAAGGTGCTGTTGTTGCTCTATTTCACTTCCTAGCTATTAGAAAAGATAAAAAGAGAGCTTTGATTGAAGCTTTCTACAGACAAAACTTACCAAACTTGTTCCAGTTGTTATCAACTTTTGGTGTTTTCTTTTTGGTTGTTTATTTACAAGGTTTCCGTTATGAGATCCCAGTTAGATCAACTAGACAAAGAGGTCCATATGGAGTTTATCCAATCAAATTATTCTATACTTCAAACACTCCAATCATGTTACAATCTGCTCTGACTTCAAATTTTTTTATCATCTCCCAGATGTTATTCCAAAGATTCCCATTGAACCCTATTATTCGTTTATTAGGTGTTTGGGATGCCAGACCAGGTGCAGCTCAATTGTTTGCCACTAACGGTATTGCTTACTATATCCAACCACCATTTACTTTAGCTGAAGCTGTTTTGGATCCGATCAAAACAGCTGTTTACATCACTTTCGTTTTGACAATCTGTGCTGTTTTCTCTAAAACATGGATTGAAATTTCGGGTACTTCTCCAAGAGATGTTGCTAAACAATTTAAAGAACAAGGATTAGTTATTGCTAATCACCGTGAAACTTCAGTTTACAGAGAATTGAAGAAAATTATTCCAACTGCTGCTGCTTTTGGTGGTGCTGCTATTGGCGCTTTGTCCGTGGCTTGTGATTTATTAGGAACTTTAGGTTCTGGTACCTCTATCTTGTTGGCTGTTACCACTATCTATAGTTACTATGAAATATTTGCTAAAGAAGGTGGATTCCAAAAAAACATAGTCTCAGGTTTCTCTGATGCCCAATAAATAAATCAGTATTTCACAGTATATCCACCTTCTCACTTAACATATATGCATCATATTAAATTTCAATAAAAGAGAAAAGATCATTTGTAAGTTAGAGCTATTAGAGGATTAGAAGATTAGAAGAGGCTGTTATCTTTTCTCTTAAAAGAAAGAAAGAAAGAAAGAAAGAAAGAAAGAAAGAAAGAAAGATAGAGGAACAAAAAAAAAAAAAAAGAAGTGATCATAGGACCCACTAATTTGGTTATTAATTCTTTTCACTTCACGTTAATGTATTGATTATTTACTTTTAAACAATAGCGTAGAAAGAGATAGGTAAAACATTATCTGCCAGGTTGATCTGTGCCAATTAGCAAAACAAGGGAGTATATAATGATTAAAATTTATACAGTCGACTAACTAAAATAATAGACCCAAACACAGGATCCTGGTTTGGTCAATCAATAGTTTTACATTTAAACAAAAATAAGTGACTTACTGGATTGCCACGCAGTGCCCTTTTTCAGTTCTTCCCTTTTCAAGATCATAGAATCACAAGGACAACAAAGCCCATCTTCAACATACCCTGATCACAAGCACAAGGAACTTGAAAAAAGGGTCAGACATATTGACTTAATGGATGTCACCGATTCTCTTAGTATAAGATTCTCAAGCTTTCAAGAGTCTTTACAATGGAGTCAAACAAAGGGCTCATTGAGTATTCTTGATTCTTTTAGAATACCTAGAGAAGAAATTGGTAGATATTCAAGAACTAGAGAAGTTGGCAACAAAACTGAGCTAAAAGTCTTGGTTTGCCACGATTATAAAGGAAATTATCAGCCTGAAGAAGATGAATCACCACTGGGTTATTTTCCTCATTCATCAGGAGAGCACTACTTTCTGCAATTTCCGTCATTAGTTGATATTTTTATCTATTTTTCACATAGTAGGATAACTGTTCCTCCAGTTTCATGGATAAATTCACTACATAAACACGGTATACCTGTTTTGGGAACAATAATAGTTGAAGGCCAGCAATTAAGGTTATTAGACGAATTGGTGGAGACGGATGAAAAAGATCCTTCACGATTCAAGTACGTTAAGCCTTTAGTTGAACTAGCAAAACATTATGGGTTTGATGGCTGGTTGATCAACATTGAGACTAATTTTTCTGTAAATTCAAAAGCCAACGATTTGTTATTATTTGTGGAAGAATTGAGATCTGAGATTCATAGAAGTGTTCCAAATTCACAAATTATTTGGTATGATGCGTTCGTATCACAGAAAAATAGGGTTTTTTATCAAAACGGTGTTACTGAATATAACTATGAGCATTTTGAGGCTGCTGATGCTTTCTTCTCCAATTACTGGTGGGACGAAGAGGTTTTAAGAAAGAATATTTTGAATGTTGGAATCCAAGGCGTTAAGAATAAACTTTACACTGGAATTGACATATGGGGACGAGGCTCAAAAGTTGGTCATGGCGGATTTGAGACTGGAGTTGCTATCAATTTCCTTCGAGTATATTCCTCAAATATTGCATTATTTGCACCTGCTTGGACCTATGAGTACTTCAATAGGGAAGAATTTATTACTAAGGATCAACAGTTTTGGGTTGGAGGGGATAAAAATCCGGGTGGTGGTGTATCAACATATATTGCTCATTCAACTGCTCCGGTCTATTCAAAAGGTGAAAATATCGTTTTCTATACAAACTTTTCACAGGGTGAAGGTTATGGGTTTAATGTTTTGGGACTAAATGTGTTTGATGATAAATGGGTTAATGGGAGTTTACAATCGCCAGTTCCTCCTGTGCTGAAAGAGAACTATCTAGAAGTCACAAAAGATGAGAAATATAATGGGGGCAGCTCTTTGAAAGTTTTTTTCAATCAATCCAAAGGATGTGTTATTGACTTGTTCAAATTTAGGAACGATATAACATCGCACTCTTTGAAAATCTCAATAAGCTTCAAAACGTTATGCAAGCTCCCTTCAGAATCAAAATTTACATTGCAGATTGATTATTATATCGAAAGAAGGTATAGAAGTATCACAAGAGTAAGAGATGGTGCTTTCAATATCCCTTTGAAATTCAGCAAAGATTGGAAACGTATTGATACGACATGCCCATTGCCTAGATTGCAACCTAGAGAACACTTTGTTTTATCAAGTGCACAGTTGCAATGGAGCCCTGATCGGTATACCGAGGAAGATTTTGATCAATCATGGATTCTAGTTCCTGATTCTGGAATCATTGATAGGGTATATCAAGTAGTGATTGGTGACCTTTTGATTGAAAGCGTACATTTGAAAAGATCAGTGAGCCCTATTCGAAAAGTTTTGAAAACAGAACTAAATACCGATGGAGAAGTACACGTTAAATGGGTTGATCAAGAAGAGGTTCTTTATTGGCTCCTCTACATTAATTCCAAGTTTGTTGCTGTTACTACAACTTGTGGGTGGATAACGAGAAGACGAGATCGATTGAGGGTTGATTGTTTTACGAGATCTGCTGAAATTATCAAGGGGGTGGAAGTGTTTATTTGAGTTATGGATTTATGAGTTATGGGGTTATGCCTTATTACAAAATTTTTTATTGATTAAAAGCGATGTAAGCCTATAGTTTAGTAATTCTCTTGTTATCCTCCACCAAAACCTTGATACTACCATTTTTTGGATCGTTAGCTAATGCCAAAGCTTGATCAGCTTTTTCTAGCTCAAAACGATGAGTGATCAATTTATCAACATTAATAACACCGTTGGAAATTAATTTTATGACTGTTGGCCACGTATCGTGATACCTGTTGATAAACCTAACGTCAATCTCAGCTAAAGACAAGTGCATGAAAGGGAAATTGTTGATATAATCTCGGCCCACACCAATAATCAATAATAAACCAGATCTTCTGACGACATAAGCGCAGGTATTAATAGAGCTTTCAACACCTGTGCATTCCAATGCTCTTGGAGGAGCATCATATTCGTTTTCACCAAACAATATTTTGATAGCAGCCCCGTTCTCTTTGTTTGACTTCTTGGTATCAATTTGATAAGTGATAACCTCAGGGACCAATTCTTGTGCAAACTTCAATCTCTCTGCACTCAGATCAGTAATAACTATTGGAGTACAGCCTGAAGCTTTAGCAAGAGTTAACGTGACTAGCCCGATAGGGCCTGCACCAGCGATTAGCACACCTTTACCCAATTCCAAATCAGCTCTCTCGATACCATGATAAGCGACAGACACAGGTTCAACGAGCGCACCTTGGGCATAGGACATGTTCTCTGGGAGCTTAAAAACAAACCGAGAGTCATGGACTAAATATCTCTGCATAGCACCAGAATATGGAGGAATCCCAATAAATTGAACGTCTTCACACAAGTTGTAATCCCCCTTCCAGCACAAGAAACATTTACCACAAGGTATTTGAGGCTCAATAGCCACACGGTCACCAGCTTTGACATTAGTGACACCAGCACCAACAGCCAAAACATCACCAGCGCTTTCGTGGCCCAATACACAGTTCCCAGTTAGTTGCAAAGGCCCAATCTTGCCATGTCTAAGAAAGTGCAAGTCAGAACCACAGATACCGGTTGCTCGTGGATGGACCAAGACTTGACCTGGCTTTAATTCAGGAATTGGGTTGTCCTTGATCTCAATGGTGTGGGCCAGGGTAACCTGTGCGGATGGATTGGAAAGAACCATTATAAATTATCAATGATGGTGATAACGGTGTTTATGGTTATGATGGTAAGGATGGCTGCCTTAAGGGAGGATATCAGGTCTTATATAGAAATCATGAGTGGGCGATAACTGTCGCTTCTTTCTCTTCCCAATTCTAGCCCACCGGGGGGACAATCGCTAAGAATCGCTCATAGAATATAGCCTATTGTTAGCTTTTTTGGGGGGATTTTCACGAGAATTTTTTATTACATGGTTAAGGTAAACAAGCTACAAGCTTAAACTAAAAACAGAAACAGAAACTAAACAGAAACTAAATACTCACCAAACGCTTACCAAATGGGCACAAAGCCATTACTAGCTGAAGAGCTTGCAATAATCAGCAATACCGAGCCCTGAAAACAGCTTGGACAAAGACTCGACATTTTCCTTTAGTCTGATAATGCTGATAACGCTGATAATGATGACTTCACTCGAGTTGGCCAACTTCGGATGATCTTGCATTGAAAACTTAGCTTTGAGCCAACCTGTAGAGGATTCTGGTGAGTCCTGGATGGAAAGACCTTTGAGTGACTAGCTCGACGCTATTTCGTTTTGACGATATATTGAGGTTGAAACTGGAATAGGTAGGAGCTATACAATGGAGCCAACAACAAAGGAGATGAAAATCAACTGCTTGGTTTCTTTCTTATCCAAAAAAAAAAAAAAAAAAAAAGGAAAAAAGAAGAAGCTTAACAATTTTGGTCACTTCGATGGTACCTAGCGTACTGGCAGTATACTAATCTCATCCAGTCTTTTCGTTCAACGGCTAATACTGGCTGATAACTGGCCTCATCGGCAAACCCAGCATTAGAGATGAATATATTAGTACCATCAAAACCAATTCCACAGTTATCACCAGTAATGGAGTGTGTTCTAGATATTTTTGCCACAATAAGATTGTTAACACACTGAAGTACTCGATGATTTTTCTTATAGCAACTCTTGTCAAACTTATATGTTAATAAATGATTAGAAGTTACTAAAAGTTTGCTTGTTTTGGTAGGGTTCTGTTGAATTCTTGTACTTGCCCTCTTTGGGTTTCTTTTTCGGAAGGCTGACAATGCTATCGATGAGGGTGTACAGCTTGTAAACGGTTAGAAATGAAGCGAATGACAAAGTGTTTTAAACTGCTTACAGTTTGTATATTACTGTGTATTTCTACTTCATAATTGTACGTACTGCAGTGACCAGGTTTATAATCTTGCCACTACTACTAATACTACTAATACTAATCCTGGTACTACTAATACTACTATTAGTCATAGTATCACCTTAATAATTGAAAAAAAAAAGGCTTAAACAAGAATAGACTGAATGAATGGTAGTTTAAAGATTCAGAAAGAGACTCTCCATCTAATACAAGTTAACCCTAAGTAATAATTACATAATACTCACGTGACTTCAATTTTCAAGGCCGGGTAAAAAATTATTATCCAAATTTTAAAAAATCTTTCACTTTCTAATCTTCTTCTTCATCAAGGTAAAGACAATCAAAGGTTTCAACATGGGCCTGATTGAAAAAGTTTAACGTATGTAATTTTCCCTGTTTTATTAAACTACACTATAACTGCAATGCTTTTAAGCCATGTTTGTATTTTTTTTTTAATGATGAGAAATTGCTACATATAAACCCAGCTCTTCGACTTATTTGTTTGTGAGAAGAAACTTTGTCAAATGCTCTGATCAATTGTATTCTTTCTGGATTTTTAAGCTCAAGTTATATAGTGTATGACAAAGCAATCGTCATTATCATACTAATAGTTTGGTTATAGTGTCTACCATTTGGTGTTTTTTTTTTTTTTTTGAATATCAAACCACATTTTATTTACAAACACAATCTCTATACTGTAGATTTCTATCTTGTTTTACCCCCAATACTTTTAAATAACACAATATCGCCATCTTCTAATAAATAATCTTTTCCATGCTTTTCAGGTTTCACAAACTTATCAATATTTGAATGATTAATGTCCTCTTTCTCAAATTTGGTCAGCTCATCGTACTTCCAAACACTAACATTGATGAAATTTTTTTCTAAATCTGTATGAATCAACCCGGCTCCTTCTGGAGCTGTCGAATTTCTCTTGATATTCCACTCCCTGGCTTCTAATGGGCCGCAGGTATAAAAGCTCATCAGATTCAATTCGCTCTTCATTGTGTATACCATTTCGTTTATAACTTCTGAAGGCGAATTCTCCACTTCCTCTAAAATAAAATTGTCGTGTTCATGCTCAGCACTAAACATTATCAGTTTCTCATTTGGTGAATTTTTTGATAACCAATCTTTAACCTTATCTATATATTTATTCGTTCCATTTAAGTAGTCATCCTTTGAAACATTCAAAAGATAGAGTGTTGGTTTGGCTGTTAGAAACTTATGCTTGTTGATAACATCAACTTCCATCTCAGTCCATTCAGTATTGTTCAGTAATCTTCCAGTTGTAGTCATCAAATGGTTTAATTTCCCAAGAATTGAAATCTCCTCTTCAACTTGTTTTCTTTCATGTGGTTTAGCACCTCCTTTTAACTGTTTCTTGAGCCTCTCTATCGCACCTTCAACCGTATCTAAATCTTTCAACAATAATTCATCAGTAACAATTTCTAGATCTCTTACTGGATCAACGGTTTCTTCAACATGCGTGATTTCTTCATTATCAAATCCTCTAACAACTTGAAATATTCCGTCAACGTTTCTGATGTCATTCAAGAACTGGTTACCTAACCCCTCACCTTTAGATGCATTCCTGACCAATCCAGCAATGTCAACAATTTTAAGATATGAAGGGATAATTTTTTCACTTTTATATATTTCACGCAATTTGGCTAATTTAGGACTTGGAACTTTGTATAGAGATTCCTCAGGATTTATTGTAGCAAAAGGGTAATTATTTGGGTTTCCAAGCTCAGACTTGGTGATTGCTTGAAAGAATGAGGTTTTCCCAACGTTGGCTAGACCAACTATACCAACTGATAGTTTGCTACTTGAACGACCTAACAATGCATTAGTTGATGGTTTTGTATTCTTTGATGGCAATGGCTTCTTTGCAAGTCGAATAGAGGAAGAATGGAAAAGTCTCTTTTGTATTAATAGTGTTTTCATTGTAGAATTGGCTCTCTGAGGCCTGGTTCAATAGCTATAAAAGAGTTTATTCGAAAATGATGAGAATTTTTTTTGTGTCTACGGAAAATCTTAAGATGGAAAAAGAAATCAACAAGAATAAAATTCAAGAATCATGAAGTGAATTGTAATGCTCACCCAAGGCGTAGCTGTGTTTGTAGTATACCAACTTCAGTTCTTCATTCTGGCCTTCCTCATTAATTTTCAAAGTGGATCTGCCACTCATTAACACAGAAATCGGTGAATTATACTCTTTACTTAATGCTAAAATCTCTAGATCTGAGCCCCATGCTGCTGTTTTTTCAATCTTTTCAGTATATTCGTTGATATTCTTCAAGCTCATGGTTTCCTCATCAAACAGATAAGGGATGAATGTATCAGGATCATTTCTTATATGGTTGGCAGCTTGTGTTCTTAGCTCTTGGATCGTCTTTTTGATGCCTTGACGAAGTTCCAGCTGATCTGCAATCGAAGCAAATAAACAATTACCATCAGGTTTGATATCGAATTGTGAGAGCCCAGCTGCAGTGCAGAGAGCATTAATATTCTCTTGCTCAATTTCTTTGAGATTTGGTTGAAGTTCAGCTTCAGCTTCAGCCTCTTTTCTCTGTTCTTCAATCAAAGCAGCTCTTTTCGCCAGCCTTTCCTTTTGACGATTGCGCTTTGGACCTTTAGATTGCTGTTCCTCAACTTTTGGTTTCTTTTCTTCTTCACTTTCTTTCTTCTCTAGTTCTAACTGAGCCAATAGTTTTTCAGGTGAAAACTCATCATCTTCATCAACATCTTTTTCTACAGATTCAGATCCAGATCCAGATCCAGAATGAAAGTCCTAAAACATTAATTAGTAATAAGATTTCTTTAAGCTCCTGTATAGCTAAAACTCACTTTCAACTCTTGTGCGTGTTTGTCTTTCAAGTTCTGTTCTAGCTCCATACATTTTCTCTGTACTTCTTTCTTCTTCGACTTGGTGGCTTGTTTCTTCAATCCAGTAACAGTAGCAACCAGATCTCTATTTTCCTTTCTATGTCTAGCTAGAATCTCTTCTTCCGTTTCCAATCCGCTCATTTTGGTGGTACAAATAGTTTTCTAAAAACTGTTTAATCGTTCAAAAAAAAAAAAATTCGATTTCATTTAAAAGTATTAATTGTTTTTTGACAGAAAGTTATAAAGAGAAAAAAATAAAAAAACCAAAAAAACGACCTCGGACAGGATCGAACTGTCGATCTTGTGATTAACAGTCACACGCCTTAACCAGCTTGGCCACGAAGTCATTCGTGGAAAAATATTTTTTTGAATGAAAATTCACCACTTTTAGCTTGATAAATCACGTGAATATGAATTTTAAAAGTTAGCTTTCAATCAAAGCTCGCGTGGCGTAATGGCAACGCGTCTGACTTCTAATCAGAAGATTCTGGGTTCGACCCCCAGCGTGAGTGCTTAATTTTTTTTTTTCCTTCTATGGAAACATTTAGAGAAATCATATATCATATGATGATTCTAACATATATATTTTTACACCAATAATTACAGCGAAGGGTGTTTTTTTTTTTGTTTTTAGCAAACAAGCTGGTTTAACTATTATCAATTAGCGGAATGGTCTACAAAAAAAACAAAATAAATTAACCAATAATCATGAAAACAACTTCTTATAACATCAAGCTACAAAGCCAAGATGGCGAACTGAATAAACAATATAAACAACTTTTATAACAAAACAAACAAACCAGAACAAACGAAAACAAGCGATAAAAACAATATCGTATAATATAAACCCCCAAGGAAATAAACCGTTTTTAAAAAATCTATAATATGTGAATCGTAACAACATTAGCAAACCTATTCAAATAGTTGGATAGCACCGAATGACTGTTCAATACCATATTCACCGGCATCTTTCCAGTAATCATTATAAGTAGACAGAATAGTGACTTCACCATTCATTTTTTCCAAAATATCAGCAATTGCAATGGCTTGATTGGCAACACTTGGGATATTACCACCATTTTGATTACCAGCACTTGGATAACCAGTTTCAGTGACTAGGATCTCAACATCATCACCACAAGCTTCTTGTACAATAGCAAGTTGACCTTTGACAAATGTACCAGCTTTATCAGCACTTGAATATGTATCAAAGTAAGCATGAGGATTGATGCCGACAAAATCAATAGCATCATTTTTACATAAAGCAGGATAAGTTTCAAAAGTTACAGGCGGTTCAGATGTGGTGACTTTACCAGTATAGCCGGCATCTTGTAACTGTTTTTTAACTGAAGTGATTTTGGAGACCAATTCATCAACAGTGACATAACCAGCCTGGACAGCTTCATTACCAATAGTAATGAAATCAAAAACATCCCATCCATTTTCAGCATCATTTTTAACCCATGAGATTAAATCTTGAACAGAAGTGTCAATTGAGTCAATACCTTCACTTGTGAACCAGAATCCTTGGTTGATTTTCAATCCCAATTTTTCAGAAGCCCCTTCAACATATTCCAATGAGTTACAATCAGTACCATAGATACGGATTTTGCTGATACCGGTTGATTTAATCAAAGATAAATCGGAATAAATAGCTGAATAGTCTTTACAAGAACCATCATCCTCATATGGACTGTAGACAATAGCAGTTGGGATAGCAGTAGAACCTGTGGATTTAGTGGTGGCAGTAGAACTTGTAGTTTCGGAAGAATGAGTTGAGGTTTTAGAAGTGGCACTAGTTGAAACCGCAATAGATGTAGCAATAGTAGTAGGAGCTTGTAAAACAGTAGAGATAGTAGAAGATGAATCTTTGGCTCTTGTAGATGTGGTAGCTTCAGTAGTAGCTTCAGTAGTAGCTTCAGTAGTAGCTTCAGAGGTAGCTTCGGTAGTAGCGTCAGAGGTAGCTTCGGTAGTAGCGTCAGAGGTAGCTTCAGTAGTAGCGTCAGAGGTAGCTTCAGTAGTAGCTTCAGAGGTAGCTTCAGAGGTAGCTTCAGAGGTAGCTTCAGAGGTAGCTTCAGTAGTAGCTTCAGAGGTAGCTTCAGAGGTAGCTTCAGTAGTAGCTTCAGAGGTAGCTTCAGTAGTAGCTTCAGTAGTAGCGTCAGAGGTAGCTTCAGTAGTAGCGTCAGAGGTAGCTTCGGTAGTAGCTTCGGTAGTAGCTTCAGAGGTAGCTTCAGTAGTAGCTTCAGTAGTAGCGTCAGAGGTAGCTTCAGTAGTAGCGTCAGAGGTAGCTTCGGTAGTAGCTTCAGTAGTAGCGTCAGAGGTAGCTTCAGTAGTAGCTTCAGAGGTAGCTTCAGAGGTAGAAGATGGGGTCAAGGTGGTAGTGATAGCAATTGAAGTGGAAGCATCGGCGGTTTCAGTGGCATCAGCGGCGGTTTCAGTAGCATCAGCAGTGACAGCAGCTTTATTGATGAAACTGGTAAATGTAGTACCATCAGTGTATGTGGCATCTGTTAACGTAAAAGTATATGTAACGCCATCGCTTACTAGAATTTCAACAGTTGGAGCAGTATGAGTATTTGTAACAGTTGCATATGTGTCTGTAGTGGTAACCGCATCAGCAGTGTGAACTCTAGTGACAACAATAGGAGCAGTCAAAACGTATCGAGAAAGACTCAATAGGAAAAAAAAGGACAAATAGTTCATTATACGATATGACGGATAAAATAATTGAAGAATCTAATATAATGAGTGTAACAATATGGATAAAAGACGTAAGTTAAAGAGTGACTTAGGCTAGTTGGATTTAAATTGAGACGAGTGAATGAATGAATAGTCCAAGAGGATCTGATTTTTGAAGGAATGAATGAGTGAAGAAATGAATGAATAACTCAAGTTGGCAGCTGAATTGTCACACAACGTAACTGGAATCATTCACCATTTTATATTGTTTAAGAAAGCCATCACCGAATCATCATGATGGAAGAAGGCTGGCAGTTTGATGATGTGATCTTTAACTGGGTTCATTTCCTTCCTTTGTTTTTTCCTATTTCGACAAAACCCGAAGAGTAGATATCGATGGCTGGTTAAAGTTAAAGTTAAAGTTTTTTCCGAGAAAAACGCTGAATTTATGCCATATTCGGAGATAAAGAAAAACCAACCCAATCCCGATTCACAAGATATATGTATGATGGGCTATTTACTAGCTGTTCAACGGGCACTAAAACGGTTGACTAAACCTCACATAGGAGCTATGAAACAGACGAAGTACATACGCCAGAGCTATGTGCTCCAACGGTACTTTTCCAAGGATATGTGCTCCATTTTTCCAGCAAAAAAAAGAGGACCTCATTTCATAGAATTGCATCAAGTAAATATAATCTGCAGTAAGCTGTTCTATCTCTGCAAAGTGCATACGAGATATTGCTAGAAGAAATATCAAAAAGTTGTTTTAAAGAGTAATTTACGCTTTGAAATAACACTAGTATTAATATTTTATGATAAATCGTCTCCTCATTTGATAGTTCAACGCAGAAGCTCTATATCTTTAAAAGGCACGGATGTCTTAGATCACATCCATTTATCATTCACCGATAATAGTATTTTTTTTTATGCGTCACCGCGCAGGTACTAGGTACTTGAGTTGAGCCAGCAAAATGTATTAACGTGATCGAAATTAGAGATCGTAAAAAAAAAAAAAAGAATCAGACAGCATTAGAGCCCAAACTATACAGCTCTGTGGCTTAAGCCAGATTGAGCAGCTTAACCAGCAAATTTACTGGGTATTAATCTTCAAAATAAATGCTATAAACATGGTGCGAAATTGTTCGAGCAACATGAGCTATGGTCGGCTAATTAGGCTTCTAAGTCAAATCATCATTTGATTCCATGATGAGAAGATCTTTTTGATTTGGTGGTGCTTGATGCTTTCCAAGAAGCATTGCTTTACTTAACACGACAATAAAGGTTACAGATGATGAAAAAAAAAATAACCCAACTGATAAAATGGGGAGCAATTTTTTTTTTTGCTAGCAATAAAGAATACTTTGAAAATGTATACAAGGTCGCTCCTAGTGGTTATCTTATGGGATATAAAGCTCTTAATATATATTTTGCCCTGCTCGTAAAAAAAAAAGGAAAAAAAAAAAAAAACCATTGCATTTCAAGGATTGATCCGAAAATAATTATACTGATATACTATACTCAGTCTCGGATCATGTTGATTGTCATTACAAGCCATTCAAGTTAAATATTTACTAATATCGTAAAATGCTAGCTTTTACCACCAAGTACAATCAACACTATAGTAAGAGGAATCAACTGAGCAGCCTCGCCACAGGATTAACATAAATTAAGCTATAAATACATCAGGTTAACCTCATAGAAGAAAACAGTATTAGGTCATTTTTCTATCTATTTCATGCATAAATTCATTAATCTGGCTTACCAACATATCTCTCTCCTCATGTGCTCTAGCTGTTTCGTACTCCAAGTAGTGCACTCTATTTCTCAAGACACTAACTTGAGCCTCCAAATTTTGAAACCTTGTTCTATATGCCTGCATGAAAGTTGGTTCAACTGGTGCTTGGATTGGGGTATTTTTCGTGTGTTCAATTGAGTTGATCTTTTTCTTTATCTCGTTTTGAAATTTAAACAGTTTATCGTTTAGTACTTCTTTAGGTGACATTCCAGCCATCTCAGCAACAATAGGCACTACGTTTCTGATGATGATATCTTTTGGACCGTCTTTCATTTCTTTGTAACAACTCTTCAGTTTGGTGATGATGACCTCTTTTGCCTTTTCTTTGTCAGTTTTGCCTTCTAGCTTGCCCTTGGCTAGTATTTCACAAGAAAGCTCAAAAACTTCTTTTTGTATGAACAGATTCAATTGAGCCTTTTCATGTCTATTGAAGACTATTTCAGTTCCATGCTCTTCTAATTGTAAATGTCTCTTGTCAAATAAGTCAGATCCTTTATCCACCGCAGTTTTGCACAAGTTGTTTAGTCTTCTGTAAGTAAGCTCAGCTAGCTCTTTTGGATACAGCTCTTGAAAGGTTGAAGTGATGGACCTTAGTTTCTCTATTTTTTTGTTCTCATTGTCAGCTTGCGAATATATTTTCTCCTGAATCATCACTTCAATCATATCAGTCTCCATTTCAGTGGGTATCTTGACATATTGATTTCTTCTTGATCTTTTTTGGCTGGTAGAACTTTTAGAAGATTGGTATGAATGGTTATTGGTAATATCAGCAAAAACCCTCTTTTTGTCCGTTGATGACCCGTCCCCCATGGGATCTGGTCCGGTAGCGTCAATGTGTATGATGGGAGGACGATAGCCGTCATTCAACAACGACGATACATTGAGGTTGAAGTTCGGCATGGGTATCTCAAGCCTCAATTCCCAGTTTTGGACGTTAACAACTAACTGGTTAGTTGAGAATCTCTTTATTGTTTACATTTCATCAAAAATTTTCAACTCGCTAGCTAAATCGGTATTCTGGTTATGTGCCCTGTGAATCATAGTATTAAGTTTATCAACAGTATATTCTGTACTTCCCCCTGTGAAAATGTCTAGTGTTTCGCTGATAATCTAACTGTTGATCTGAGATTGCTAATAAGCTGTGAAGTTTTTGGTCTTATGATTGTTTTATTTCTCTGAAAAAAAAATCATCTATGGTTAAAAGCCTTCATCTTATTTTTGATTTAAAACAATTTCTTATTGTTAAATGAATTCTACAATTCTCAAATTATTGCACCTATTCATTATACACTCTAGATTAATATATATTTCAGCGCAATAAATAATCTATCATAGTTTTTCAACATTGGTATTTATATTTCTCAAGGACTTCTAGGCTTTCTATTTAAGTTGAGACAAGAAGTGTAAATATTTCTGTGAGGCTGAAACACAATAAATTGGCTTAAAATTGAGATACGATAAGTCGAGGCAAATCAAACTTTGTCGAATTCAATGGAAATAAGAAGGAAAAAACAAAAAAAAAAAAAGAACGAACGATTCAAGAGTAGAGGATGCTTTAGATTACGGTATGATTAGTTTTGTTTTGAACTAAGCTGCAATTTTTGATGTTTGATGCTTCTTCTTTTTTTTTTTTTTTTTTTTTTCTGACATCGCTAATAGATGATGGAAAATAGACCCTTGCTTATATATCAAAAGTACTACAGGAATAATAAAATCCAACGAAGTGGTCTGTATATCGTTCTAACAGGAAGAGAGTGCATGAAATCTTATACAGAACCATAATAACTAACAATATTAAACCAAATTAAAAAAAAAAAAACAATAAAACACACAACACTAAAGATCAAGCTTTACTATGCGCTTGGGAAGGGTACGTGGGATAGCTCGTAGAACCTGGAGGAGGACCATCTGGTCTTTGATAATTATTGGTGGTTGTATCAGCGTTATAGTAATTATCATTGGTACCATGTGTAGTATTTGAAGTAGGAGGAGGAGGACCATCTGGAGCTTGATAGACTGTTTGACTATAAGCAGGCAAATTGTCTTTGTCTTCGGGGTTGTAATTATAATTATAGTCTTGAGGTTGTTGTAGCGGAGGCTGTTGGTTATTATAACCGTAGGTGGTCCAGCCAGTGTACTGTATAGGGTTTAAGCCCTGTTGGGATCTTCTTATGTTTCTTCTTCTTGAAAGAATGATGAATAAGATTATAGCTAGTGGAACAACAACACAGAACACGATCCACCAAGGTCTAGCACGGTGATTGTAGCCATAGCCATTGTTATAGTAATACCTTTTAATAAGCTGAGCATTTGATTCAAAGATAGGCGCCATGGTTGACGAGTTTGAATTTTGTTCAAATGTTCAATAGAGAGTTATACAATTCTTAAAGTTGGAACTATAAAAGCAAGCGAAACAATATGGCTGGGGACACTAAGGTCTGAGACTATGAAATTCGATTTCTAATTTGTCACGTGATTAATATGGTAATTAAGAGCATTGCAGTATGTATTAAACAGGGTAATTTATTGAAACAGAACTCGTCCTTGTTAGCTCAGTTGGTAGAGCGTTCGGCTTTTACAGTCAAACTAAGGGAAAATCATTTCTTAGCGGAAGTTAACCGAAATGTCGGGGGTTCGAGCCCCCCATGAGGAGTTCTATTTTCTTTTTTTTTTTTTTTTTTTTGGCAGGTTGTATAAGGCTCTTTTCGCATTTTTTTGCAGTCTTTTGAAATGTACGAGAAGGTCTTTTGGCTTAAAGCACAAAGTTAATTTGAATAGAATATGGAGATATTGGAGGTTATCCCTTTAGGTGTTTTTTTTAAGCCTTTTGAGCTTTTTGAGTTGAGTTGAGTTGAGTTAGTTTCATCCATTGCTAGTGAAATAGCTTGCGAACCTCTTTAGGGGTACCATGCTTTTGTAAGCGAGTATTAAATCATTATATCGTGCGCGCATCTCAATAAAGAATGGTAATTGGGTCTGTAAAAAGGAGATGGAAAATCGAGGTATTCGAGGATATAAGTGGTAGATGAAATATCAAGGTGATGGTATAGTCTTAGGGAACGGAACGCAGGTTCTATGGAAGGGAAGAGGTGCCTCAAGTAAATGGACCCTCATAACTTATCACTCATCGCTCATCACTTGTCACTTGCCACTTGTCACCTGTCACTGGGCACCATCGCTATACGCAACATAGTATATCACCCGGCCCACTACGGTGGAAAAAGTGCTGTTGACAGCGAATAGCGATAAACAACTGATTTGACTAACAAACCAATTGGCAACCAGCAAGATGTTAGTAACAAGTGAACCATTGTCAGATGAATGCGTATTATTGTAGTGGAGATTTTTAGTTAATCCTTTGTTAATCCTATGTTAATCCTTAGTTAATCCTTAGTTAATCCTTAGTTAATCCTTAGTTAATCCTTTGTGAATCCTTTGTGAATCCTTTGTGTTCACACAATACTGGCAGCTCATCTTCTGTGGACCCAAACTGCAGAGCCCTCAACCATACATACATACCACACCCGTCCGTCTTTCTGCCTAGCGCCCAAGCACTTACACTACACATGCAACAGCGCACTCTTTCTCTCTCCCCCCAGTCAAAGGAGCATACTCCTCTAGGGACAGCTTAGCACAGCCTTAGACAGCCTAGCACAGTCCTAGGCAGAAAGCTAATGGGATAATTTTTATGGTCCCCACAAGGAAAGTGCAGAAAACTGCAGAAACACCGCAGTTTGCTGCAGAAAGTGGCATTTATTAGAATTTCGCGAAAAAAACAACAAAAAAAACAAAAAACAAAAAAAAAACACCAGAGAGGCACTGGATCATAAACCATGAAAAGCCATTAATGTTGCTTTAAATTCTCGCCCAAGTCCATTTATCAACTATTCTCATCGCTGAAGAACACCCTTAAGACGTATACGCTGTAATGGAAGCACTTCCATACAAAAAATCTAGCATTGATTTCTTGCTGTCTGATACAAAAGGGGACGAACTCATCTGGATACAACCACGCACAATCCCAAAGACAGCAAATCCTAAAGTGAGGAAGCTTTCCCGGCCAAAAAATCCTCAATTCTCGTTGAAAGTGCTACAACAGCCAGTCCATGCAAAAGTCACACCCCGTCCTCCTTCAAAGGCATTCCCTCCCTTTTCAGAGCACCGTCCTATTCATCCCCCTCCAGTCCTGCAGCTAAAACTAGACGGCTTCAAGCCTGATGATTCAAGTGATCTAATTATGACCGATGCATATCTGGACAAAATAACAAACACCAAAGATCAAAGATCAATAGAACGCTCAGAAGAGTTGAAAATCGTCAGACAGCTCAAAGAGAATAAGATCCCATCATGGGCGCACTATTCAACCTTTTTCGTCATCGCTAGGCTACAAGCAATGTCAATTGAGGGCGGGAAAGTTGAAGTTTTCAAAGATGCCATGCCAAATGAAGAACTATTGGTTGGTTCAAAAGTCTGTTCTGGAATGCCTTTATCTTTAAGAACTGCTTCCCCTTCAAACTCTCATTTATCAAAAGCATTACCAAAGGAAAAATTACGTTCTCATAATTTTGCAATCACTTTTGTTTTTTCTGATTTAGCAGTGACTAGAACTGGGAACTTTAGACTGAAGTTTGATTTATTTGAAGTTTATAGAGGTCAAATAAATTGGAGAAATATGTCTTATTCAAACGTTTTTCAAGTGTTTACGCCAAAGAAATTTCCAGGTTCATCTCCATCAAGTGCTTTGACTGCATTCTTGTTTAAGAATGGTGCCAGAATAAGACAAAGGAAAAGACCTTTAGGAAAGAAAGACAATGAAGATGACAGTCCCAATGAATCTGGACCTTTATTATCCCAAAGTACAGAATCATTAACATCACCAAGTGTACTGACTCAACCCACATCTAAAAAGTTGGACTTCAAAAAATCTCATTTCAAACATAAACGTCCAAGGGTATCAAAAAATGCCTACTCATCAGAAGGCACTGCATCCTCAGGGTCTTTAATTTCCCATAATGCCTACAACTCGGATACTTCGAGGGCCAATCTGCTTCCCCCTGTTGAGTCTTTACACTCGTATAATAGTACTTCAGCCAGTCCAGTTCCATATTCAATCAAATATTTCCAGCAGGCTCAACCGTCAATGGTCCCATATTTTCATCTCCCTCAACGAATAGCTCAACAGTTAGAAATAGAACCATACTCACAATTAGTGCAGCACCATCAACAACAGCAACAGCAACAGCAACAGCAACAACAGCAACAGCAACAGCAACAACAGCAACAACAGCAACAGCAACAACAGCAACAACAGCAGCAACAAGTTTTATATAGACCATATAGAGCGCTTACAACATGCTATAGGACAACTACACACCAACAACATGGCTATATACTACATCCATCTAATACCAGTACAGGAGTTCCAATATCACCAAACATAATTTATCAGAATCCACATCAGCAGCTTCCTATGCAAACTACAAACACTCAATTCCAGCAATCTAGTCAACCTCAACGTCCGAAACTTCCAAGTTTTAGTGACTTATCTAATAATCATCTTCAAAATGGGGGAGTACAAAGAAAGCTATAAATGATGTATTCAATTTCAAATAATCGTAGATACAACGTTATTATTAAATGTACACAAACCAACAATAAGTAAAAAAAAAAAAGAAACAGCTATAACTTAATCATATCTGCTATCCTGATCTTCTTTTGCTGCCTTTTTATCCAGTTCATCCCAATCTTCACCAGTTTCATCACCACTACCACCAGAACCATCTCCTGAGAAATCACTTCCGGAATCATCACCACCATCACTATAATCTTCTTCACTCTCAACATCTTCATCACTTGGATCTAAGTCACTAGCTTCAAATTCGGATTCCTCTTCCTCACTTTCACTTTGTTCTTCGTCTGAGCCACCAGCTAAGAATGACCAACCACCATCTAAGAAAAATTGTTTAGGATCTGCTTGCAATGTTTTCATAATAGTTGCCCAGTTCAAATTGATAGTACTTTCAGTGTATGGAATATCAACATCACTTAACCAGGATTTGATATCTTCTAAAGCTTCGATTGGAATTGTGTTAACATGAACAACAGGTTTACCAAAATCTTTGAAAACAAATACTAAATCAAAATTTTTCAAACCAAACTGAACCCTTTCTAAATGCGCTATTTCGATATCCTCCAACGTAACAACTAGGTATGGAGGCTCAGACAATTGGACCAAACAATCTCTTGTTGGCATTAGGAATGTAGAAGCTCTGAACGGAACACCTTGGAACCCTAATTCCCTAAAAGGTATATCTAAATCGAGCAATCCATTGGAGGATTCAGCAATCAGTTCACCAAATCTTCTAAATTCTTTATCCAAAATAGCCTTTCTTCTTCTCTCTTCTTGCTCCTGTTCTAATTCATCATCATCACCATATCTTCTTTTTTGACCACTTCTTCTGTTACCATTTGTCTCATCAATTGAAATGTCTGTAGCTTCTCTATAAAACTGAATATCAAATCTTTTTTTCTTTAAGATGATCAACGGAGTCTTTAAATGAACGTGGATAATAACGATCAATTCATCTTTAGATGGTTGAAAAAACAAATGTTTGATGTTGGAAAAAAGAATATCAATTTTAGAATCTTGTTTCAAAGGTGATTGATATCTCAAACCATTTTCATGAATGGACAAAGAGCCAGGAACTCTTTTAGTATCAGGTTGAGGTCTAACAAAAACATTGTCTAATCTTCTTAATCTACCTGGTTTTGCCTCAATCAACTTATCTTGCTTGACAACATCTGCCATTGCCTTTCTTTCAGTTTCTCTCTTGACACTTTCTTTTTTCAAATCTGAAATTTGTTTGAAAACCTCACTTAGATGATCGCCATCTTTAGATCTTAAGGTAATGGAACGAACGAATTCCTTCTCACCATCGTCTTCATATGGCAATTCTTCCTTTTTGGACACATTACCACCAACACCTGGTGAATTGAAATTCAATCTTAAATAAGTGTATTCGCCTTCTTCGTTCTTGGAGCCATTCTTATAAGAATTGATATGAAATGGAACTGGTCTACCAGAGATTGGAACTAAAATGGTTTGGTTTTTAGCATCGACATGAATTTTCAAATCTTTGACAAATGATGGGATTTGAGTTTCTCTAACATAAGATTCATACTTCTTAAACACAACTTTGCGTTCGTTTAAATTCGAAGCATCTGTCTCACTGAATCTTTGTAAACCTTCTCTTTGTCTTTTTTCATGTAGTTCTTTTTGAATATTTTTTTGACGCTGTTCTTCATTTTCATCATGATTCTTGGCTTCTGTACGTAATTTTGACTTTAAAATTTTAGAGTTGGTATTTGATGTTGCAGAATTGGATGATTCCCTTTTTGGTTTAACACCTCCTGTTAAGTCTTCTACTTCTTTTTTAACATTTTCAGAATCATCTTTGAAGTAAAAGGAAACTTCCGATCTTGTTTTCACGTGATCTGTTAACAGTTGCGCTTCACCATTTTGTAATTTAATGGTATCACTTAACAGTAAAGAATACGTTTTGGCCTTTGGGTCTCTTGAAGCATCATTTGACAAATTATGGAAACCAACGCTAATATCAAAAGTTGATTTTTCATGAATTTTACGTTCATTTTTAGCATTTAATATGAATGAAGAGTCTCTAAAATCAAGACCAATTAACCATCCGACATTTTTGGTGAAATGTTTTTCTAAGTCAGGTCTCTCTTTTCTGATGAACTCCAAAGTACCATTATAAACTTGTGAACCGGTGGAGCCCGGTTTCAATAATGAAATGACTTTTTCTTGAACTTGTAAAAGAAAATCGTAATTTTTTTCAATTTCAACGGAAGGATCAATTAGAAAAGTACGTCCGATATTCGAACAGTATGATGAATATCTAACAGCCAGTGAAGAAACGATAACACCACCATGTAAGTTGTTACCGTTTGATTGTGCGCTTGGTTTCAGATCATAAATACCACCAGATTGAACAATTGGACTATAACACCAATCTAATTGGTTTATATCAAAGTCTGATCCCAGTTTCTTCTTTATTGATGCTAAAAACTTTTCATTATCAATACGATTTTCAACCTTTTCACTCAATTTTTCGTGCGTGATTTTTTTTTCTTCGTCAACAATAGCAACCATTTCATTTTGGAAAGAGTCCATAAAAACTGAACTGGTTTTAGAAGCTAATCTGATTTTTTTCAATTCATCATCATCTTTGACTTCAATGGCTTCAGAAAGTGGGACCGTAACATCAACCAAGTTTAATCCAGTTTTGGCATCGTCCCAAATTGGTGCCCACTCATTGATAAATTTCCCCTGATAGCTATCTTTAGCAATGTGACCAATTTTGTCAGAGTTTTTTAGTTCTTTGATCAAGTCATCGAATAGTTTCTTATTATGTTCGAGATCCTTGGTACGAGTCCAAATTTCAACGGAAGTTGACTTCAAGCCATTCAAGTACTTAGCCTTGCTGACTGATGTGATAAATATAGTTTTATTCTTGGTGATCAGTAACGCGGTTGCTGGAAATTCATAACCCAATAGCCAAGTATGTAAAATAGTTGATTTTTGATATGGGTTTTCTTCATCTGGAGAACCAACAACAGCTAGAAAGGAGTCAGTGCCACCAAAGCTATTATTAGATATTCTGTTTTGAATAATGGCTATTCTTCTTTTGAAAGCAATTGTATCAACTTTTGGTTCAGCCATAGCGTGTTTTTAGTTCTTTAAGTCAAGTCAATCCAATCAATTAATTAATCAATCAATTAAAAAAAAATAAAAAAAAATAAAAACAAAACCTCAAAGAAGCGCCAGTTCAAAAGGAGGAGGGATGAAATACAGAAGAAAAATAACAGTAATAATACAAAGGCCACAAGGAAACTAATTGACAAGAATAAACCTAATCAAATGCCAAATGGACTTTGTTTTTTTTTATGTTTTGTCTTTTGAATGTCCTTTTTTCCTTTCTCTTTTTGCCTTCTTCCTTTTTCACTGGAAACGCGTCAAAAAAAAAAAAAAAAAAAAAAAAAAAAAAAAAAAAAAAAAAAAAAAAAAACAGTCACGTGATATTTCACAGAATATTCAATTTCGTTACCCGGTCTGTATTTTTTTTTTCTTTTCTTCCAAGTAAAAAAAAAAAGATCACGTGACTGTTGTTTTTTTTCGTTAGAAGAAAAGCGCGAAAGGTTTCAAAGTGAACAAGAAAAGAACAACAAAAAAAAACACAAAAGTTGAGAATCAATAACAAAGAAGTTTATCAAAATTGCACTGTTTTCATCGTATATTTCAAGAATAGTACATCTTGTTTTATAGTCCGTTGACCTTCAATTTTATTACCCACGTTTTTGTTAGAAAAAAAAAAAAAAGAAAATAATCTCCTTTATTCCATCGCAAAGTACGGGTTATCTAAAAGAAAGACATATACGACCAAAATGGCTGACGTTGATGACTATTCCTATGATTATGATTATCTATTTAAAAGTGAGTGTTTTTCTCCTGTGTTACGATTACTCTTTTGGTTTCTGTGTACTAACTTTGTTTCTTAACAATAGTTGTTTTGATTGGTGACTCAGGTGTTGGTAAATCAAACTTACTATCGAGATTCACTCGTAACGAATTCAACCTTGAATCAAAATCAACCATTGGTGTCGAATTCGCCACAAGAACCATAGAGGTTGATGGAAAGAAAGTAAAAGCTCAAATCTGGGATACTGCTGGTCAAGAACGTTATAGAGCTATCACAAGTGCATATTACAGAGGCGCTGTTGGTGCTTTGATTGTTTATGATATTTCAAAATCAGAATCTTATGAAAGTGTGAGTAAATGGTTGAAAGAGTTAAAAGAAAACGCCGATGAAAACATAGTCATTGAATTGGTTGGTAACAAATCTGATTTGGATCATTTGAGAGCAGTTCCAACTGATGAGGCTAAACATTTTGCTGCTGAAAACCAATTACTATTTACGGAAGCTTCCGCTTTGGATGCAAGTAATGTTGATTTGTCATTCCAACAATTATTAAAATCTATTTATGACATGGTTTCAAAACATCAATTCGATCTATCTGATTATCCAGGGTCACGTCCAAAACCTTCAAATGGTCAAACCATTTCCTTGACTCCAACACCAGGAGCTGAAAGCGGTAAGAATAAGAATAATTGTTGTTAAAGCATATATTACAAAATTTTAAATGGAAGAGAAGGGTTAAGTATGAGGTTTTGAGATAAATTTTGTGAAATACGTTCTTTTTTCTTTGTATCAAGTTTTTACTTTTCCTTTTTTTTTTTCTTTTATTTTGGCTCTTGCATGATGAACAATTGATTAAAGGATTTTCGTTTCAACTTCTTCAACATATACATTTGTATTCAGTTCCTAAAGATTTTCCCCACTTTTTTTTTTTTTAATCATTATAGTTGTTTATTGTTATCATTTGTTGTTTAGTTTTATTATAGGTTACCTTTTTTTTTTTTTTTTTTGCTTTGATTTATTAATGAACATCTATTATATCGAAGAGCTTGACGAATGTATCAATCTGTTGGTGAACATTTTTTAAGGCTTTTCCGACGCGTCAGTAGCGGATCGAATTTTAGTTTCATTTGTGATAAGACGATAATCCTTTTGTGCTACAAATCTCAATTGACAAAGTATAAAACAGACATTCATAACAATACATAACTAACAAAATTTATTTTTCTTTTCTTTCTTTCCTCCCAATCTTCAAATAAAACTAAATAGTAACAGGCAGATGTTCATTTAGGAATTTCTGGTTCTTTGAAGTCCCCATCGTCATCTTCTTCTTCTTCGTCTTTGGCACCTTCAGCGTCCAATTTTTCAGCTGTCTTAGTGTAATCAATAACTTTACCTCTAGTTCTTCTGCCTGAGGTGATGATATTTGAAGAATCGATTTCAGCTAAATCGTCTTCATCATCTTCGCCATCTTCGAATTTTGCATCCAATTTGGAGTCGTCTTCATCATCGTCTTCATCATCGTCATCATCATCATCATCGTCTTTTTCTTCAGGAACATCATCATATTGTCTACGACGTCTTTTCTTTTCTTTCTTTTCGCCAGTTTCTGCTTTACGTTTCAATTCAACTTCAGCTTTTGGTTCAGACTCAGTTTTCGTTGGCTCAACTTCTTTTGTAGTTGTTGTTTCTAATTTATCTTCTGCTTTGTGTTCGGATCCAGACATTGTTAGAGTGATAATTGAAGGAGTCTTTCTGTAAAAAGATATAAAAGGCAAGATTTGATGGAAAGACGTGTTTTATAAACTACTTGATTTTAAAGAAGGTTACCCGGACTATTATCAAAAAATAATTTAATTGAAAAATGAACTTCAAGCTAACAACAATAAAAGAACTTTATACATTTTCTTTTTTGTTTTTTTTTTTCATCATAAACTATTGAAAGAATGGTACGTCGTTTTATCTTGTTACTATTATGCTCTTAGCCTAGACTACTTTTTACTAACGAACCCCACATGCTTAGGCTGTTACTGCTTCCTCTAAAAAGGCTAGATTGGTAAGTTACACTGAAACAACAAAATATAACATGTGCTCTGATACTAACCAACTGAACTCAGTCAGACATAATTAATTACAGGGTGAAGGTGATAACGATAGACTCCCGTCAATTTGTTGGTGAACTCTTATCCTTCGATAAACATTATAACTTGGTTTTGTCAAACACTGAAGAATTTAGATTGACTAAGAAATCGTTACTTTCATTGAAAGATCGCTCAAGAAATAAATCAGACGAATCAGAATCCAAGCTAATATCAGAGCAAAAGAGAGCACTAGGGCTGGTCATTCTTAGGGGCGAACATGTTATCTCAGTCACAATTGAAGCTCCTCCAAATACAAATACCCAAAAGATAAAGAAGCTAAAGCAAGGATCTGGTGTTATCAAACAAATGAAATCTGCCACCACTACGACATCTCTTTCTTCATCATCTCTCAATTCAGGGAAATTGAATACCCCCGTGCGTACAAGTGTTCCCGGATTTAGTGGGGCACCAAAAGGGTTCAACCCACCACCAGGATTTAGAAGATAGACGATGCTATCACTATGTATTATAGGTTTTTTTTTTTTTTGAAAAAAAAAAAAGAATTGTTAGCTTCCGTGCAGTGCTCTGTAGGAGATCTTTTGGTACTATTGGGAAGAGCTGTTATAAGTAGGTCACAAAATCTTACTAAGAAATTAATAAAAGTAAAGCTTTGAACCCATTCAAAAGACTAGTTACAAAAAAAAAAAAAAAAAAAAACTGTATCCATTCCCCTTCAGATTTAACGCTTTTGACAGATGACCTGAGGTCCAGTTCTCTCCTGTGCTTAAACATGGAACAATCACGAGTGTAGAAAAAGTCAAATATCATTTAATTGCGAGATGTGTTGTTGATAGTGCGGTAATAAACATTTCCTTCGATTGATCCCTTAAGATTAGCTTCACATTTTTAATGTGAAGCTAATCTTACATGATACATATACTTGTAGTCATTACCTCTCTAGACAAAGATTTATCGGCCCACGTTGGCTGCTCTCTTCTTTGGTTTAATATGAATAGTAGAACGTGGCATGCTTTCCATGTTAAATGAATTGATATTAGATGCGACAGTATGGTGAATTAGTACCACTTCCTGATATTTGAATATTTCTTGACAAGGAAAAAAAACTAAAAAAAAAAAACAATAAGCCAATACGCAATTCCTGAAGTGTGAAAATTTAGTTAATATTAAGATTCAAATTATGCCATCATGGTAGTAAGAACCACTAAGAATCTTTACGAGAAAAAAAAAAAAAAAACAAGACAAAAAGATTATGTAACTGTATAGAGGCACCATGTTATACGCTATGCCACAGATATATGACACCCTTTTAGAAATGAAACTGAGGCTTTACTATTATTCGTTGTGGTGAGGATATAGACTGTATTATACAGGGAAATGTAATGTGTATGAGAGTTACTCAAAAAAAAAGTGGTGTTGGGGAACAAGAGCAGAAATTAGGTGGACAATGGTTGCCGACCGTTTGCTTATATTAAAGTGGTTCGCGTGAACAACCGTCACAGATTTTAAGTGCCAGGTCTAGCTAAATCATAGATTCATCGTAATAACGTGTGTCAGTTAAAGTTCAACCGACAATCAGAGGCAAGTCCTTTTTCTTTTTTTCTCTCTCTCTCTCTCTCTCTTTCTTTCTCACAACTTCATTAAGCTTCGGAGTATTGTTCAGTAGACTGTTTCGGTGACAGAAGCGATGAATAGCCTATCAGTCAACTAACGACTATTAAAGTTCTTCCGGAAAAGAAAATCATTAGACATATATTCATGCCTATCCATCAAAGAAGCTTGCCGTGACAAAAGTCAATCTGAATCTAGCCCTTTCCCCAGCAGAGAGCAGAAGACTCTAAAATAGTGCGGAGAAAAGAAGACTTGAATGATGTACTCCAGGTTCAATAACGGCTCACAATGTTAACAGTCGGTTGTACATACAGCAACGTAGCTCAAGAATCAACATCACTGGAAGCAAATAATCCGGGAAGTAGATGGTGCTCTATGAAACCTTTTGTTATGAGGTAACAGGCGTCTCACTATTTTTAATTAATCACATAGGCAAGAACTTTCAGCTAAGAACAGTCAGTCACTCCCCTTGTATAGTCAGCCAGTCACACGTTTATGAATCATACCTATGGTAAAATCGTTTCAGCAGAGAGGGCTTGTAGCCACTGTGTTACTACAATAGCCGGTGGCCGCCGGGTGGGCCAATGGTGGGAAAAAAAAGATAAACCGAATAACTGAAGAGGTTATCTTGGTTAAAAGAAAAACAAACAAACAAACAAACAAACAAAAAAGAAAGAAAGAAAGAAAGGAAGAACAGTCAGTGCTAGTGCTGACTGATATTAATGCTACTACACAGTTTGTACTCTTACGAGTGGGTTGTGGCAGCAATTATGATGAAGTACATGTTTATTTCTCTTTGGCTTAAAGTGGTTCGGGCTTGTGACGATCGGCAGTAACACAGTCTTTTTCGCGGGAACCTGACTGGAGTTAGTGATAATAGTCCAAGAAAGACTGACTAGTAATATGATTGAGGCACTTAGATGCGGCCCGCATGGCAGACAAAGAGTATACTCCAGCAGAGCCTAACTCCTTTACAGTTGTATACCCTACCTGCCCTTATAACCTTCTCTTTCTAATCTAGACCAAACCATCATCTAGTAACCTGATAACATAACCACTAAACCACTACCCCAATGCATCACTACACCACTAAACGACTAAACGACTACACCACTAACCATCCGATTCAACAACCACCCTATCCATCAAGCACATATCCGCTTCAAGCCTCAAAACTCTCCTCCTTCCCAAAGAAAAGAAACGTGGAATTTTTTCCGTTGTGCATTCAGTAATGCGCCTCGCACCAGAAAAGTTTTTCCGTTTTTCTCACCACTTTTAAAGATCTCGATATAAAAGAAATATGGTTCCCAAATCCCTTCTCCAGCTTTCTAACCCCTCCCTCCTACATATTGCTAGCTTATATCTAATCACACCCGGTCACAATGGTGGAATCAGCTTCAGCTTCAGCTTCAGCTACAACCACCACCGCTACAACCGCTACAACCGCTACAACCGCTACTCCAACTAATAATACAACTACAACTGACGCTACAAACACTGCCGACAGTGACGCATCCCGTCCTTATGTTTGCTCTGTTTGCTCTAAAGGCTTTCACAGGCTGGAACACCAAACAAGACACATGAGAATTCACACCGGTGAAAAACCTTTCCAATGTAATTTTTGTTCAAAGAAGTTCAGCAGAAGTGATGAGCTAACAAGACACACCAGAATCCATTCCAACACGAGAACTAAAAAATCTGGAAAAAATAGCTCTGGCTCTTACCAAAATCTTAACCAGCCGATTACATATTACGTTCCTCCTTCTATTCCTCAAGCCCAGCTCCCTATTCAACCACAACAACAACAAGTTGCAGTAGCACAACTACTCCAACAGCCTTCAGCAATATCACAACAACAGCAACAGCAATCATCTTTACAACTACATCCTATTCCTACACAATTTCAACATATTGCTGCTCAGTCATTGCCACAACAACCTCTGAAATCACCTACCGCTTCATTGTTCAGCAATCAACAGCATAAACAAATATTTTTGCCGAATATTCAATCACCCCCAAAGATTTTGAAATCTACTTCATCATCCCAATCATTTCAGACCTCTTCATTATTTTCAAGTGCAAATAATTCTTCAACAAATTTATCTGCGCTTTCGTCAAAATCAAGCTCATCAACATCACTATATTCATTACAACAACATAACAATGCATCAAACCCATTGAACGCATTATCAAATTTGAAGAGAATGACCCCGTTAGTTTCTTCAAACTCCACTTCAAACATTCCAATGCTATCCCGTGGGAATTCATCCTCACTATTCAGCCACCATGATTCCATAAATCATTCTGGATATATTGATCATGGTCACATTTCTAAAAGATCAAGACCAAATTCGCCGAATAATGGACAATCTCACGTTACACCAATCTTTCAGTTTAGTGAGACTCCGGTAAATACTCCTCTACAAAGTCCGAAACTAAGTTCCAGTACTCCTGTTACTTTGCCTAGTTTAAAGAGTTTGGATTTACCTACGCTTTGAGATGTTGCAAAACAGATCTATATTGATGAAATTATGAAAAAATTTACGAGTTGGTGTTAAATGTTGCGGGACTAGAAAAGAGTTTTCTATATATGATTTTTATAGAGGGCAAGTTTGTTCTGTGTATGTGTGTGTGTT
This sequence comes from Wickerhamomyces bisporus, assembly GCA_024271855.1. Classification (NCBI taxonomy): domain Eukaryota; kingdom Fungi; phylum Ascomycota; class Saccharomycetes; order Phaffomycetales; family Wickerhamomycetaceae; genus Wickerhamomyces; species Wickerhamomyces bisporus. Next base: position 89,979 of record JANBXE010000032.1, read on the forward strand.
TTTTTTTCTTCTTCTTTTTTTTTTTTTTTTTTCTGCATTATTATATATTTATTAGGTTCATGTTTTTATACTGTTTTTAGCTATTATAATTAGCTTGCATATTCAGTGGTTTGCTTATAGATAACGTTCAGTTTAGTTTTCTTCACTGGTCACCAAAGATTGTGAGGTGTTTGTTTGGTTTTTGTAATGTTTTATGGTTTTTCAATAGATTTATGGTATATTATAGAGAAAGAATAAAATTGGCATCATTCATGGAGATTTTGTAGTATTTGAAGGACAGCCTCGACTAGCTATTATTTGTTAGTATTTCCTAGTCAATATGAATAGCACACACACACACACACACAACAATACAAGAATCAATCAAAGACGATTAAAGTATAGGCTACAACTGCCCAGTTTTGTAAGGCAACCACTGGTGCTATCACTAAAGTAGGCTTGCATAAAGATAGTCTGCTGCTGACTAAATGTCCGTTTGTTACGTTTTACTTTACGATACAGTACTAACGTCCAGTGTCCAGAATCTACACCAGTATAAGCAGACAACCAAACACTAAAACTTTCATCTCATCACCAGTACTGAATCTCACAGATGTTAGGCATAAATATCCATCTGGGCACTGAGCAATCCCGATTCTCACTTTTCTTGCTTATTTTTTTTTTTCCAACGGTGGTACATTTTGCATGTTGATGTACAGCAAACGTTACGGCAACCAAAAAAAAAAAAAATTTCAACGTACAGTCGTAATTGTTGTTTTTGGGCACGTCAAAGCTGATCATGTCAAAGCTGATCATGTCAAAGCTGATCATGTCAAAGCTGATCATGTCAAAGCTGATCACATCAAAATTACAGACTTCGACTATGGAGTATGCAGTACGTTACTCTTAGGTTTACATGTTCTACCTGTTCAACTCATCAGTCAAAAAAAAAAAAATAGCAAAAAAAACAACAAAAAAGGTAAAAAAAAAAGAATAGAGTTGTGACATTACGCATACTGGTTTCATGCTATGGGGGTAATTGATTATATTACAGGTGATATATGGAATAAACATTGTAAAACGAATGTAAAACTGTGATGAGAAAAACATCAATGCCAAAAAAAAACAATGGTCTAACTAGTAAGAGGTAGAATCTGGTAATTGAGTGCTCTCTACTTTCTCAGGAGTGCCACCATGCCAAAATGAAGAGAGCCAGTAAAAAAAAAAAAGAAACATACATATCCCCTTGCTTTTATTTGTCCTTTTCTTCGTACTGTGGGTTTTGATATTGTTGGGCATAGCCATAACCACCATACTGTGGGTATTGATAAGCCGCAGCAGCTTGTGTTGTGTTATTGTTTTGGATTGAGGTTTGAGAAGTCGCAGTAGTAGCACCAGTATTACCGTAGGAATAAGGATATTGTTGATAGTAGGGATATTGCGAAACTGAGCCATAATAATTTTGCTGTTGCTGTTGCTGTTGTGGAATAGTGGCTTGTGGAACTGAGAATGATTGGCCTTGAGTGGTAGTTTGTTGTTGGTGTGGAATTGATGCTGGTGCTTGGGTGGATGGTTTTTGTTCCACTTGTAAACTAGAATTTGAAAGAGAGTTTGGAGTTAAATATGGTGAAACTTTTCCAGGAGCTTGTTGTTGATGGGTTTGAGGCTGTTGACCCTGTAGTTGTTGCTGCTGTTGCTGTAATTGCGGAGTGCCTTGTTGTTGTGGGATAGCTGATGGAGCATAACCCATGAGAGGTTGTTGTTGTGCTTGTTGTTGTGCTTGCTGTTGTGCTTGTTGTTGTGCTTGCTGTTGTGGTTGTTGTTGAGCGTACCCCCATTGTGCTGTAATTGGGTTAGCTTGAGGTTGAGTTGTGGATCCTTGTTGAATGACTTGCTTGATGTCTCTAACAAAAAGAGGATATAGTAGATCAACAATCCCTTCCCTTTGGGCCATAGCCAATGCTCTATCAAATGGAATCCAAACCCCTTTCAAATGCATTGAGCCAATCTTAACAACATCACGAACTTTTTCTGATTTCAAAATACCATCTCTACGACCTCTTGTCATATGGGCAACGTTCAACAATTTAGTACCGTTGATCATGTCGTTATCAGCTCTTCTGACGACTGAAACACCGTTAGCATCAACTTGATAACAAAGTGTCTTCTCATCTTCCCACATAGTTGTAGTAACTCTTGGTCTCGAACCAACAGGTTGGATTTGACCAACAGCAGAAGCGGAGACATTTGTGATTTGTTGAGGAGTCGGAGGAATTGAGGACGTAGCTAGATCAGCTTGGGCAGCTCCACTGGAAGCCAGTGAAGCGGTGACAGGGTTTGCTGTGGAAGATGAAGTAGTGGTGGTATTATTAGCCGTTGTGGTTGTTGGGATATTAGTGTTCAAGCCTTGTGTTTGATAAACAGGAGCGTAATTTTGAGCATAGTTAAGTCTTGAATAATCTGAATAATTCGAATAGTTAGTTGCATTCACTTGACCGCTTGGTACTGTTGACACTGGATTTCCACCCATTTGATAATATGGATATTGATTTGGATATTGTTGAGAGTAAACAGGCGGATACGAATAGTAGGCATATTGCTGCTGCTGCTGAGGATGGATCTGTTGTTGTTGTTGTTGTTGCTGTTGCTGTTGCTGTTGTTGCTGTTGTTGCTGTTGCTGTTGCTGCTGCTGCTGTTGTTGTGGAGCATTATACCTGACGTACGGATCATCTAACACTTGACCTGGCTGTGGAACTATTTGTTGAGGGCCGGAAACATTACGTGTTTGACCGTTAGTGACTTGAGATTGACCATTGGATGTTGAGGAATTGGAATTGGAGTTAGAAGAATCATTTGAATTAGGATTAACGTTGTTGGTAGCAGCTGTGTTGTTGTTGCTGTTGTTGTTGTTGCTGCTGTTGTTGTTGTTATTGCTGTTGTTGTCGGTGTTTTTGTTGTTATTATTATTGCTGGTGGTGGTGGTCTCCTGAGATTGGACGTCGTGGGAGGAGTCTAGCGATTTAACAGGTGGGAGTGAGGACATGATGCGATGAGGCAAGCCTTGTGAATGAAAGGTGCACTTTTGATGAAGTCAACAAAACAGAACGAGATTGAAGTAATTCAAGATTTGCCGGTGAAACTTTTTGATAATTGAATTGATTTATATAAGTTATTTGGACCAAGCTTTATTCGTTACGTGAAGTATAAAGTTTAGCGGGCAACAAAAAAAGACACGCATGAGACTGATGCAATATCACGCAAGGTTAAGCAAAACATGTTTAACAATATGCAGGAAAGACAATATTGACAAGAGCTGCCCAATCAAATCTCGCGAATTAAAGACGCATCTATTCCCGTAGTGCAGATCTTATCTCCAAATTGGGATGCGGATGTCTTAAATGCAACATTTTGCGAACATTATATGCACAATACGCATATTTGTAAACAAATAAATAGATTTCAGGACGTTTCAGAGGCTAGCCAGAAGTGGAATTGTGAAAATATTGCAATAGTTCATATAGGCAAGTGATATATGGATTAGGGGTCTGTAGAGACAGAGCCGTTGTGTGATTTTATTAGAGCGATCTATCAATCTTAGGGTGGGCAGAAGATCTTATCACGAAATAAGCGGTGCGCGTCAGACAACTAGGCTGCTCCCCGCTGATGGACGGGAGTAACGAGGTAAGGTGTAAGAAAGGGCTGTAGCCGCAAGGGAAATCGATCTGCTCAGCGGGAAGACTCCGGGCACAATATCCAGAAGGGCAGAAAGGGCAGATCTAGTAAGCGCATTTGAAAGTTTGGGTGGTGAAAACTATCAGGCGATGTAAAAAGAACGGAAGGAAAGGGTACCACCACCACCCAGTAACAAATGAAGGTAAGACAGGAATGTTTACAGCTTCTGAGAACATTTTAAGTGAAGAGTAGATACTTACGATGGTTTTATACGGTTCATGGTACTATATATTTACAAATAGGAGCATGCGGTCTGCCTGATATGTGCGATCAACGTTGAGAAATCTAGCAGTGTACTTTTACTTCGAATATGTACAGTAAGCCTAAGTAGTGCTAGTGGCACATCAACACTCAACACTCAACACTCAGTAGTCAGCTGGCGGCGTCCAAAAAAAAAAAACCAACATCCCCAGCTCTTTAGTATTTATCAAGCAATAATGAGTAGTAAGATATTTAGAAGGCGACGGTTTTACAACTTTAATTACTAGCCATCTATTACCTAACATTGATTTTTATAAAAGACACTGTTGCTAATTACGCTCAGTAAACAAGCTGATTACTGCCACCCACTGCGTAGAACAATAGATTAGCTTGATGAAATACGGCACAGGATTATAGACTACATTACATATCATTAGGAACCAGTAATTCATATGCTCAGTAGCCTACTAAAGCGCTATACTTAGCAGAAAATACTGCTCTAAGCGAGAAACAAGCAACGCTGCTGCTGCTGCTGTTATGGTTGGAATCTGTGAGTGCACCGTTTTTTTGTCTTTAGAGTTTTCTGGCAGGGCGAATTCTACGCAGATTCTTACCGCCCTTAGAAACTTAACCTAAAAAATTGTGCTCGTACAGAAAAAACTCGTGTCAGCTAGCTGGTTCCGGCACTCTCCAAATGTTTTTTACGCGGTCTGGCAAAGCTTCGCGAGTTTTTCCTCTTTTGGTATTTCTGTACAAGAGCGCGTCAGTCGGGTAATCTTTTGAGAGATTGATATTATTATAGCGCGTCCTATAAACAAGATAGCTCTAGTTCCTGAAATCTATTATACTAGCTCTTGATCTTTTATATTCGTATTACATTTAATCATCAGGCGCTTAGAATCATGTTCAGACAGTCAAAGAGAAGAACTGCAGGTCGTAAGAACTTTGAGACCTCAATTTTATCAGCTTCCCAAGACGTCTCATACTTGTCAAATGTTTATAACAATTCAAAGCTATCGTTCTATGCAACCGCTCCAATCGGTGAGATTACCCTAGATGAGTTTGAGACTTGGGCTATCGACCGTATTAAAGTACTCAACGAGATTGAATCATGTCTCGTTAGAAACAAAAATTATAAAGAGATTGAATCTGTCGTTATTCCCATGCTACAAACAATATTACCTTTAAATTCAACAAATCCTGAAAAATTAAAGAAAGAAAGACAAAAAGATTACTATTCTCATTTCATTTTAAGATTATGCTTCTCAAGGTCGAAAGAACTTAGAGATAGATTTCTTAAAAATGAAACAATCTTGTTTAAAATTAGATTCAATCAATTAACAACGACAGAACAACAACAAATAGTGAAAAACTTGAATCTACCTTGGGAATGGATAACTGAACAACAAAAGGAGCAGATTAAAACACAACTATATGACTCTATTTCACCATCATTATCGTACCAGTTGAACCTTACTGATGAGCAACAAAAGAGAAAATATTTCCAAAATGAGGAATTTATTAGAATCCCATTTGAGTTTGTTACAGATTTATTATCACAGCGTGCTATTTATTTGAAAAAGGGTTATGCTTATATTCCAAGATTCCAACAGTTACAGTTGCTATCCAATGAATTTTCTTCAAGTCTTGAAACTGCATTGGTTACAACTTCTCATGCTTTCCCATCTTTAGATGAAGATGATAGATTACTACCGATATTGACACATCTATCAGCTGGTTCTTCATTGAACTTCACACAGGATGAATATGGCGCAAATGAATCAAACTCAGATATAAATGCTCAAAGTGTCAACACTAAAGAGATAATGCAACAGTTCCCATTATGTGGACAAAACTTAATGATAGGATTGAAAACATCACATCATCTAAAATATACTGCACGTCAACAATTCTCATTATTTTTGAAAGGAATTGGACTATCACTAGAAGATGCTTTACAATTTTGGGGTCAAGAGTTCACAAAAGGGATGAGTCATGAAAAATTCAACAAAGAGTATAAATATAACATTCGTCATAGTTATGGGATGGAAGGTGCAAGAATCAACTATAAACCATGGGATTGCCGTACAATACTATCCAAGCCAAGGCCTGCAAAAGGCGAGTATCATGGCTGCCCATATAGAGATTTGAATAGCGATTCATTAGCTATTAGATTGAGAGATATGGGACTAAATGAAGTTGATATATCACAAGTATTGGAGATATCCTCGAAAGGTGAATACACCAACGCCTGCACAAAGGTACTTGAAACGAAAATTGGTAGTGATTTGAATGACCATGTTACACATCCAAATCTATACTTTGAAAGAATGAGACAACACACTAAAAAACTTGAAGTTGCTGCAGATGCTTAAAATTCTCATTAGTTATTTTTTATGTACAATAAAATGAATACATTTCACTCGCCTTCAAACTGACTAACCCATTGATCGAACCATTTCAAATTACTTAGTAAACCTTCCATATTGGATGGATCAAACTCTTCAGGGGTGGTAGTGGTGGTAGTGGTGGTGGTATCCGTTCTTTTCCTTTTCTTGCCAGTTTTTTCCTCTCCAACTTTCCCAAACTGATAAAAATGGATTAGATTAACAGTATTCGGCCCATGGTCTATGCCAATTCCTGTCAAGCTTTTTATTGAGCTTTGTAATCTTGTAACACATATATGATTCAGCATCTTCAATACCCAAATGCATTCCTTGGCCATATGTGCTGTTGATTCTAACTTATTTAATAGCTGAATTGAAGTCTTGAAATTTGTGGAGCTTTCGTGCTGATCACGAATACCAAAATTAATGAAAAAAACACTTATCAACGAAACATTAAATAACAAAGCTAAAGTCTGCCACCATGGAATAAATAGCTGTGATCGGCAATCAATAGATTGAAAAATCTTCAAAACTTGAGTTGAATGTGTAGCTAATGTTTCTAGTTGAAGAGTTTTACCTTCTTCAGCAGCTGATCCTTTATCTAATAAGTTGAACAGAACCTTATTGTTGAAGCATAAAACAATATCGTGATAGAGTAAGTAAACCTGGTCAACTAATAATTCATCGTAACCATGTGAGTTTGAATCAAACCATAATTTCCAAATTGATAACTTTTCATTTATGTTGGTCAGAAATTCAAGGGTAGTTCTGTAATTTTTGTTATTATACGTTTGTATTTCCCCTGAAATTCTAGCCAGATGAATCAATGCTAATGCAGGTCTACTCACCCAACCATCTTGGTTGACGGGCTCAAAACAATTATTCAAGGGCGGGAATTCATGAACGATTTCTTCATCATGTATTTCAAAACTTTTCCCACTTTGAAAAGAATTCAACTTATCAAATGTATAAACCAACCAAAAGATTCTGACCAATTTTATTTTCTCATACTGTTTCTGAGCGTATGATTCAGGAACAATATTCAAGTTCAAAGACATACCTTTTGACATTCTGATAGCAACACCCAAAGCCATGTACGATGAATTTTGACGATGTGTAGTTCTTAAATACAAAGTTATCAATATCCATGACTGTATCAGCTCAAATGATTCCCATTCAAAAGTTAGTTTTACCACCACATCATATGCTGAATCGAAAAGGTTCTCTTCTAATTCCGGTGTTATTTTTTGTTTCAAGTTAGGTTTTAAGCTTGGATCATTTTCAGAATATCTAATAGATATAGCAAATATTAAATAAACAATTGAGGAAAATAACCTAGTTGATTGAGATATTTCATTATTTTGTACATCGACAATGAACTTTGAATATTGATCATAAAACATCTTTTCATGAACAATTGAAAACAGTGGATTTATCTTCTTCATGAAATAGCTTATCAACCAGCTAGCCAAATCGGAATCATTGACTAGATCAATCACCGGTTTCAATGGCTCCAACTTTCTTTCTTTCAACCATCTATTAGATGACATGTTCCAACCATAAAACTGAATCCTAGGAACAATCAGATCTTCGAATTCACTTTCAGACAATGAATTTTGAGTAGCGATGGCTAATTCAGTTGGTAAAATGTTTTGATATCTTCTCATTACACGAAACTTATCTCTGGAAAAAGTATATTGATTCTTCTCGAAAGTTTCTTTTAGGGATGTTTCACTGTTTTTAACGGAAGAAGTTCCTTCTAGTTCACGGATTCTATTTTCCAAGTATGTCACATAATTTTGAGATGTAATATCGTTAGCTAATGTTTTGTGAGGAAAGCTCGACTGTGATGAAGAAGAGCCTAATGCTAGCTCTTCAGGCGTTTGTTTCTCAGGAGGTGGTTTGAATTTCGTATAAGAGCATATACTAGCGTGCTTGGAACAGACCGAACATGGATAATCGCCGTCACATTTGGTCTTTTGTCTCTTGCATCTATCACAAGCTTTCTTGACTCTTAATCTATTAGCACCTTTCTTCGTCATAGTGTTGTCAGTAATAGCTGGAACTTTCGCAAGCAGCCCTGTCTGTACTGTATTCAAAGATGAAGATGAGGTCGGTGACACAAGTTGAGGATGTCTCATGGTTGTTGAGGTAGATGGTTGTTGACTTCTTTCCATGATTAATGGAGCAAAGGGAGGAAGTTGGATTCTGCTTTCTGGAATTTCATTATTCATAGCACAAGACTTGACCTATAGTGGGCTAAAGCTGTCTATATAGGAGTACCAGCAGACAGATAGAGAGTGAGAGTGAGTGTGAGTGTGTTTTTGCTTGAATATATAATGTTAGGATCTTTCTTAACAGTAGTGATTCAATTATGTTTGTTTTCTTTTCAAAATTCGATCCGATCGGAAGTTGATCTTATCCGCTCCGTTTCCGAATATGATTTGAGAATTGATATAACAATAAAGAATATGAAATATTCAAGTCTTATTGATGTTTTTTCTAGTCTAAACAATAAAAAAAAAAAAAAAAAATCCAATAAAACTGCTTCCAAGTATTGGAATAGCTTGAAAATTTAATCTAAACACTCGGATGTGACGGGAACGTCTTTCGAGCTTTAAGTTTTAAGCACATCGAAAAAGCAATCGTGAATGTCTTGTTGGAAAAAGGTTGCTTATTTGTAATGGAAAGAAAAAAACAAAAGAAAAAAAACCAAAAGATCACTTTGAACAGTAAACCACCGACAATCGTTGATTATTGTTCATAAAAATGGATGCTTTTACATACAGCATAGGATCAAAGGCCAAAGCTGAGTCAACAAGATTTGCATGAATACCTGGCTGATAATCTATCATGTACAGTCATCTATAACTTTTAAATATATACAAGATTGAACATAACGTTCCTTTATTTCTTCTCCTTGGAAATAGGGTCCTGAAGTTCACCTCCTTTTTCGAATGGTGCTTCATCTCTAGCCTCTTCCAACATTGGGAGTATACCCTGCTTAGCTAACGCCAACTATGGAAAAATACAGTTAGTAACCTTTCAAATGTCTATGACAACATCAATTATTACGTACATCAACACAAGCTTTGTAATCATACCAAAGTTCATCACACTCATTGTATAGACTTTTACCTTTCAAGAATTCTACCAATATATAGTTAATAGGAGTGATTCATTTTGGAATTAGGAATAAGCTCAAATACTCACTCTCTGTGTACCAGTTATTGAAACAATCATCGTACTCCTTTTTAGCAGCTGTACATTCTGGAGCAAAGCTGGAAGACATTGTGTTTCCCATAACCAATATGAATGATCGAGGTCAAGCTAATTCGATAACTTTACCCTGTTAGTGTTTTCTTGTTTAGTTACAATTGTCACCATCAAGCTTTTACGTCAAAAATTTTTTGATAGTCAAAAAAGAAAAAAAAGTGTGCGCTTACCGAAAAATCAAATACAGGATAAATAAAATAGATTCAAACAAACAAACAAACTCATATTTATTCACTCCAGTCTTCATTTTCTTTCTCATTCCGTGGTCTATCTAGATAAGAGTCGAAATCATCATTCAGAACTTGATTTTGTTGGTCAGTAGTACTTGGATCGACGGCAAAATTACTAACGCCTTCAATCCCACTAATCCCGGAATCATTGATTCCACTGACGTTGTTCAGTATATCCTTCACTATGTTTTGTGCAGCTTCTCTGGCTGGCGTTTTAGTCAGACCCTGTGTAGACACAGCAGTGGCAAAATTGATAGTAACCGGAGGTGATATATTTGGAGCTTCCTCTGAATCATCCATCATACTAGCATCGGCTGGATTCTGTAGTGCTTGGTTTTGAAGACCATTCTCACTGTATCGATGAACTGTACGTGATACTTGTCCTGGTGTATGAAGAAATTTACCACCAGCCCCATATTTTGGCGTATGTGGGAATCTTTGTGTCTGATTTCCATCAGCTTGATCTTCTTGATTCCTTTTCAGTGGAGTTATCTGCTTTGGTTTTACAGGGCTGAATTGGACATCTGAATTCAATTTTGGGGTTTCAATCTCAAAAGGTGATGAATCGTACTTCTCCTGGTAAAACGATTTTCTCTTCTTGTAAGGTTGTTTCTTGGGCGTGACTGAGTTTACTATAGCTTCATGTTTCTTCTTCCTTGGTGTCACTTCAACTTTGTAGTTGGTATCAAGATTGTTGTGAATAAGATACTGCCTCGAGTTTGTTTCAGTGTTGGTTCGTTGCAAAGTTGGTGTTGTTTGATTCACATCCGTTCCGTTGGTATTTGATAAGTTTGCACTTACTGGTATTGGTGGTAATATACTGTCAGTTGAATCAAATCCAACATTTGCGTTATTTACCGAGGGCATGATTGGGTTCTCTCTTAATTGTTCATTGTGTATACGATCCTCATGACTTCCAATGAAATTATCAGTGTATCTTTTTTGAAACTGTTGTTGAGTATGATTTGTGCTCTCCATTAAAAACTCATCATGATTATTAAGGATATCACCAACTGCAGAATTCACCTGGACTTTCACAGGGCTCATCTGCTCATCCGCATTCCTTATCGTGTCATCAGCAACATCTTGCTCATTTTCTCCATCCAACTCATTTTGGTTCTCAACAGCCTCTTCATAGCCTCTTAGTTCAACATTAGCACTTGTTTCCAAAAATGTTTTCCAAAAGTTAACACCTGTCCAAATTTTCTTTGAGTTGCTATGATATTTTTTAACAATGGGTATTAATTTATCATTAATAATTTTATGAGATTTAGCAAACGACTTGTCGATTGATTGTAAAGTTAGTGTTATTTCTTGTTCAATTCGTTCCAGTTCAATTGTTTGGACAGATGCTTCGTTCACGTTTGTGTTATTTAAGTTGGGTGTAAAGATGGATTTTCTTCTGCTACTGCTCGAGGAGTCTCCAGTGGTTATTGAATACTTTTGCGACATTATTTAGGGGCCAATTTCTCTATAACCAGACGGTGTTGTTTAAAAGCCTACGCGTATCAGCTTGTTAAAAAAAAAAAAAAAACACAGTTCTGTTTCCGGTAATATCACGTGAAAGCTCACATGACTCTAGTCGAAATTCCCCAAAAGAGTGTAGCAATTGAAAACAAGCAGAAGCCAACCGCTATTTCAGGTATTCCACAAACCGCAAGCCTCTGTTAGGTTGTGAGTTGTGATTCAATAAAGCAACCATCAACGTCACTGACTTAACTGTTATACTGTTTGCTTAGCCAATAGGGCTTGTGTATTATGTCATAATTTCACTGATAGAAAATATAGATCGCTCAACTATAACTTCAACATATTTCTTCTCAATCTGTGTGTTCTTGAAGTATCCTCAAGGGTGAAACCATTAACTTTTTTATAATATTTGTCTCAATACCAGTCTCATGTTTCGTCCAAAGAACTATTATTTCTTGATTCCTATAGTTGGTGCTATTCCATGGGGTGGAATGCTGATTGCAATGTTGGCGGCATGGTCAATTCAAGGACATCCCATTTATTGGTTTATTCATCGCCACCAGATTCCAGTATATATATCTCACATTGGTGCTACTAACCTGCAACCATTATTCATCAGTTGCTCTGCATGGCAGGGCTTATTATACGTCATGACATTACTTGTTGAATATAGACTAAGAAAAACCGGGAAACTACAATTTTGGTTTAACAAGGATGAAAGAAACTTGTTATTTGCTGCTACAATACTAGGAGGAATTGGGCAGATCGGGATCATTCTCTGCTCAATTTTTAATACCAAAAATCATAAAAAGGCACATTCATCGTTCTTGGCTTTATTTGTTCTTTGTATTTTTCTCTCTATGGTATGTTTGATTACCCAATATTTCTTAATGGGGTTACACTACAGAAAGATACATGTTCATCACAAATATTGGAACAAGTTTACAGTGTCATTTTATTTAAAGCTAATCTGGACCATATTCGCTGTGATTTTTGCCATTTGCTTCGAAGCATTGGATAATTATAGTAAAAGTGCCTGTTTTGAGTGGACTTTGGCCTTCTGGTACTTGGTTTTATTTTGCATTTTTTCCTGGGATTTATTTCCAAGTGCTAAACGTGAACATAAAAATTATCCATATATTAGAGGTTGGAACAATCGTGGGTATTATCTCTACGATAAAAACTTTGGAGACTCAAACAATACACCAACCGAGAAGGAAAACACTGAAGAGGTTATTCGATCAGATCAACAAGCATCGACCAATCTCAATGACTCCGAAGACGCAACACTTCCAACAGGTAGAGATTTCACAAATGAGGAATTGCAGCAATACCCAATGAACCAACAAGAGGACCGGTATCCAATGTCTGATGCTCAAACTATCCCAGTGTACAGTAATATTGCTAAATAAAAGGATCATAAAATTAATACAATTACCAAGAAGATATAAAGAAATACGTTTTTGTAATAATCTCCAAGCTAAGTAATATTCAATATAATGCATTGGTCAATAACAAATATTAAACAGAAATATAAAGAGATTGGAAACTGCACTGTACTCTAGTCAAATGAAAATTCTAATCGAGTATCATGAGATTAAAAGAGGACTAACGTCAAAGGAAAGCTTAGAGTGAAAACTGGTAGGCACATGGTAATACAATAGCTGGGGGAGCGGGGGGGAAAGCGTTGGCATCAACTACCATCCATAGAAAGGTTCGGTTGACTGAAACTCAAATCCAGCAAAAGCAGACGGACAGTCAAAACTGTTGTCAACGGCCAAGTCGTTGATTTTGGCATCGAATGAGTCGCCGAAGGTGCTCCAAGACTCATTCAAGGTGGCTAAGTTATCACTGCACAAGTAGCCATGACTATCTTGACTGCCCAGTGTACTGCACAGTGTACTGCACAGTGTACTGCACAGTGTACTGCCCATGGTAATTTCAGACCCAGACGACTCATTGGCTGGGCAATCATCGAGTCTGAAAGAATCAACTGGCGATGTACCACCAAGCTCCTGCAATGCGACAACCTGCTCTAAAGATATATTATCAGAAGAGGGAACAGGGTGTAACCCTGGGATATACTCCAGCTGAGAAGATGGGCGTGAGTACACCTCGCTAAAAGCACTTTGTGGCATCGTGCGAGGGCTGGTGCTTCTTCTGGTGTATCTGACTACTGTTGATGCTCTACGGCTGCTGGCTGATCTTGGAAGGGCTCCTGTTGGGTCGCACTCGGTCTCGACACCGTCGACGACTTTCACTAGCTGAATGCTCTCATACTTCAACCACACCTCCTTTTTGGTGTTGCAGCATCTCGGTGTGCACTCGAAGCTGTACCCTCCTCTGGGACACCTCTTGTTATTCTCTGTGTCAATTTCAGCTTCGGCCAGTCTGACCCTCTCCAAAGAGGGCTTGCCGGCCCTTTCTCTTGATGGTCTGCCTCTGTCTTGGATGACATAGACGGTTCCTTCAACTATCCTCTGGACATGCTGGCACTCCCTGGCCCTGTGGCCGTTGATACAGGTCTGGCATGAGAATCTCAGATTACCCTTAGTGAATAACATAGCAAATATTGTTGGGCTGGGTGGATTGATGTAGAATGGATTATACCTGGGTTGAAAGCCAAGGAAAACAGCAGCGAAAGAATGGGAAGATGGCTATTTATAATGGATCCAGCACATTGTCTTCAACAAGGCACATTGTACCAGTCCTCCCATTGTATGTGTGCAGAACACACCATTGTTGCGTATATGCGCAACCATAGTGACGTTTCAGCGTCCGGGAGCTGACACAAAAGCATACGAAGCACACTCACTCACACACTAACACTCACGCACACTCAATAGCGGATGGGGAAATCCAACACAAAACCAAGTGACGAGTCAGATTGGCTCTTGTTTTGGTTTTGTGTGCATAATCTAACTCTACCAGTATGCAAGTATGTTGTAACCTCCTTATTGTTAAATGTATTATGTTATTATCCAGTCACGTGACCGTTGAACTTTTCGGAAAGGCAAGTGTCTTATCACAACCAAGCAAATAAAATAATTTTCATGATTTTCTATACGAAACTCCCTTTTGCCTTTTACACCTCAGTTTACATCTGCCCTGAAATATGAATTTTCACTTACTGGTGCTTGTTCATGGGTGAGTATTAGCTCTAAAGCACAACCTTCACAATTATTAGTTACTGACAAACCTTCGTAGACTCTGGGGAAATCCTGCACATTTTGATTACATTGTACAGCAGCTAGAAGAGAGAATTGAGGAAAAGGAAAACCTGGTTATTTATAGAGCTCAAGGAAACCAAGGTAAGTTTAGTCTGACAGCTTTGTGATACTGAATCAACTACTAACAGTGTACGTAGGCTATAAAACACTTGATGGGATAGACGTCTGTGGATTAAGAGTCGCACATGAGATAAGAGAAGAAATTGATTCACTGAACAGCGATGGCAATTCTGTAACTAAAATATCAGTAATCGGTTATTCTCTTGGTGGACTAATCTCCAGATATGCCATTGGTATTCTTTACCATCAACACATTTTTGACTCAATTGATCCTATCAACTTCACAACATTCTGTACTCCTCATGTTGGTGTTTTGACTCCTGGCTCAAATATATCTGTAAAGATATTTAACGCACTGATCCCTTCGTTGTTATCACTTTCAGGTAAACAGATGTTCCTAAAGGACGGGATCGCTGGTAAAAATGGTGCCCTCTTGTCATTGATGGCCAATCCAAACTCTGTATTTTACAGAGCCTTGCAATCTTTCAAGTACAGAAGTTTATATGCAAATGCTATCAACGATAAAAGAACTTCTTGGTGGACTGCTGGTATCTCAGTGGTTGATCCTTTCTTGAAGATAAATGAGAGATCTAGTTTGGATGAATTGAACTTCAAATATATCAAAGGTTATTATCCAATTGTCATTGACGCAAAAGCTAAATTTGTTATTTCAAATAAGTCCACCTCGCAGGAAGAAAATTCTGTTGTTGAAAATAATCTTCCGGAATCTAATTTTTGGCAACGTAAATGGAATTGGGTTGTTGTGGTTTCGAATCTGTTATTCTTTGCTCCATTATGGGTCTTTTGGTTCATTATATCAGGAGTCTTGGAATCAATCAAATCACATAGACGTATAAATCGTGCTTTGAAGGATAATTCCTCATTCTTCTCCACGTTAAGTGAGATTGAGTTGTCATCACCAGTTCCACCCGTCGATTCATTTGCTGATGATGATTATAGTGACGTGATTTCTCAGTCTGATTCTATCAAAAGTGCAGTGGAGGACCTTGTTGATTATAACAACATTGAACAGTCATTGCAAGACAGAGCTGATACTCTTATGGAAAGTGTTTGGGACGCAATAACATCAAAAAATGCAATGGAATCTGCAAAGTTAGCCAAATACGATTTGACTGCTGTTTCATCGCACATTATTGAAGATGATGATAAGGATGACGAAAACCTTGAAAGTTTTGCGGATCTTGATGAGGACGCCATTCAGGCAAATATCAACGAGCTATCATTTTTTGAAACAACATCACCTAAAGCTCTTAATGAGGTGGTAAAGATCTTCACTTTAGATTTAGCAGCAGAGCAACTTGAGATTATCAAACATCTTAATGAACTGAAATGGAATAAGTTTCCAATTCTCATAAGACAAACCAAAAGCACTCACTCCGCAGCAATTGTCCGTAATATTAATGAGGTGGCACTCTATGAAGGTAAAACTGTGATCAAACACTGGATAGATAATGTTTTCAAGCTAGATTGATATAGGTTTCAATAAAAAGTCATGCTTCACTATTTATTAGTAGATGCGTCAAAAGAGGAAATATTCGCGCAATTTTTGATATTTTGGAAAAAAGCTGGAAAAAAAAAAAAAAAATAAAAAAATGAACATCAACGAAAAAAATCACCAAAAACAAACAATTTCAAATCTCACCAAAACTGCCCCTCCCTAAGCATGTCTGATTTTGGGAAACTTCTTAGAAGTTCAAGGTTCGCCTCACTGGCCAAACCACTATCGAAAAACAAAAGTAACACACATCCAACACATCAAGTTGTCGAAACGAGAGCAGCTGCTTTAGCAAGACAGGAATGGGGTCTGAAATATGCTTTACCATCAAAGATTAAATCACGTTACATAACGTTCAATGATGTCGACAGTCTGGAACGTATAGTCGATTTTGAGCCAAATGGTGGTGACCACTGGAAAAGATTGAGATTTCAAGAAATTGGAGTTGTGCCAAAATACGAAAATGAAGGTTCGAATCCATTATTTAATAAAAATGGAAATGGGTCAAAGACAACTTCAGCTTTAAGAAACGAATCTTTTGAATCATTATTAAAAATTGGCCCAAATGCTACTAAAAAGGAAATACAATCATTAACTAAAACATTAGAAGAACTAAGACCAGAGTTTAGACAGTGGTTATTGAAGAAAAAGCCAGAATTGTTGAGCATAAATGGTGCCAGAAGTCAAAACTTGAAATTTGACAAAGTCGTATTTGCTGCTGTCGAATTTTTAAAAGATTTCCAGAGTAAACACTCTATCAACAAACTGGATAGTTTAAAGAAGAAAGAAAATTCATTCAAAATCAATGCATTTGGTGGGTTATCATATGGTCTAAAGGGAAGATTATCAAATAATCCAAACGGTTATATACAAGAGAAAATCATCCCAGCTCGTTATCTAAACCAACAACCAAACTTAACCACTGTTGCTGTTGGTGGGTTTGTTGCCTATGCTCAAAAACAAGCATCAAGTTCGCAGTTCAAACATGTTTCTACCAATAAAGTTGCAAGAGAAGTTGTTGTTCCTATGTATGCTTCCGGTGCCACAATCAAATCAGATGGTACAGTTAATATCAACGTTACCCCTGTTAGTTTGTCAAGCTCTAGTAAGGGAAGAATTGACTTTGCAGAGAATTACCAAAGAAGAACTAAGGAGTCAAACTCAAAAGTGTTAGAAACTATCAAAATTCAAGAATCAAGAGGATAAAGGAGTTTAACGAAAACAAATGTAAATAGATATGGGCTTGAATATATACATTACGAATAAATATATTTCTGCAAATCTAGAATAGAACACCTTTTGTAGATGGAACTTCATTTGTACCATTACTTGAAATTGATTCCTTAATAGCAATGGCCAAGGCTTTGAAAGCTGATTCTGCTCTATGATGATCGTTGAACCCTCTCAAACAGTCAACATGTAGCGTGATATGTGCAGCTTGAGCAAAACTTTCCAAGAAATGAGGAATCATCTCACAAGATAAATCACCAATCATTTCTCTTTTCAAACCCAACTCGATAACAGCAAACGGTCTATTCGATAAATCAACAACGGCTCTTGATAGTGCTTCATCCAAAGGAGCAAATCCGGTACCAAACCTCTTGACACCTCTAACCTGACCTAAAGCCTCTTTGAAGGCAGCACCTAGTGCAATACCGACATCTTCAGTAGTGTGATGATCGTCAATATGCAAATCACCAATACACTCGACGATAAGGGACCAGCCACCATGTTTAGCTAACGCATGTATCATATGGTCTAAAAATCCAATACCGGTATGGATGGAGATGATTTGCGAACTTGTTGACTGAGAGGCATGCTCATCTTCGTATGTCTTGTCTTTTAATATTGAGTTCTCTAAAGTGATAAATCCTCCATTCAGACTAACGGCAATCTGTATTTTTGTTTCGTTTGTTATTCTACTTATAGTAGCTTTTCTTTCGGGTGCTCTGCTTTGTTCTGCCATGGTTTCTGCTGATATTCATCCAGTTAGATACAAATTATACAATGACTCTTGGATAAGTGAAAGAATTGTTCTAAAATGGTTGGGCAATTACGACCATCACGTGACTTATTCTTTAAATTAATCCGAGGGTGTTATGTGCCCGTGGTGAGATTGAAAAATTAATAGAGTGCCATAAACTTTTAGCGCCATATGCTTCTTTTCTATAGTCCTGGTTGTTAGTGAAGCAGCGTCAGTATGAGTTATGTGTCTAAAAGATCGTTCTCATCTTCATTGAGAGCACTCAATAGTATCAAACCTCCTTTCAAAACAGATGTCTCTTCAAATAGAGAACACATCTCATTGGAGAAAAATATACCCGTCAACAGAAAGGTGAAAGCTTGGGTAAAAGCTGGAGAAGGTAAAGAAGAGTACTTCAAGAAAAGATTTGCCCACAAACATGCTAAAAGTTTTGATAACGATAACGTTGAAAGAAGAAAGAATTATAAAAATGTCAGGGAATTTAAGAAAAAAGAATATCTAGACGAGTTCAAACAACAAAGGTACCAGCATAAACGAAAATTTGAATCCAGAGATATTTACAGATCATTAGCTCCAAACCCATTGTCAGAATTCATATATGGCACATCCCCGGTTTTGGCTGCTTTAAAATCGAATAAGAGAGAATTCTTCAATAGACTTCTTATACACAATCCAGACTCAAAAGATAAAGAAATCATTAAACTAGCCACTGATTTAGGAGTGAAAATTGTTTCAGTTGACTCCAAACATGAGTTGAATACCTTGACAAATAATGGAATTCATAATGGATACGTGCTAGAGACTAAACCACTGACTCCAATCTCAGTATTTCAATTAGGTCCATTAGACGGACAAGATTTTACAATTGATGAAGATAATTATGGTGATATTCTGGAGCAACCATACCAAACCAAGAATGTTAACCCACTGGGTGTTTATATTGATGGGGTCACAGACCCGCATAATGTTGGTGCAATCATTAGATCTGCTTATTTTTTAGGTGCCGATTTTATGGTAATGTCGGAAAGAAACAGTGCACCATTATCCCCAATCGTTACCAAGACATCAGTTGGGGCCACTGAATTTCTCCCTATAATGACTGTTGCAAAACCGTTAAACTTTTTCGAGAAAAGTAAGGCTAACGGATGGACATTTATATCTGCTGGATCAATAGGCCAACAAGACCATAGAGATATTAGGATACAGCAAACGCTTCAGTCCAAAGTGGTAGATATTGAAGACTTAAATGCATTATTAGAAAAAGGGCCATGCGTTCTAGTGCTGGGAAGTGAAGGAGAAGGAATTAGAACCACTTTGAAGCTAAGAAGCGATTACATAGTGCAGATCAACAGTGGGAACGGTGTTGAATCTGTTATCGATAGTTTGAATGTGAGTGTTGCTGGGGCTTTATTAATCCAAAAGACACTTCACGGTTAGCCGATGAGAAGAATTCTGTATATAATAAACAAACTGCATAGTTAAATGTTCTTTTTTCTTTTTTATTTATTTTTTTTATTTTTTATTTTACTTTTATGTTTCTTTTAAGTTAATCACTCCTTTTCGTGTTTTCCGTATAAGAGAAGTCATCTATAGTTCCCGTTTAAAAGGACAATCAACAACCGAACAACTGAGAACACCACCAAACGATCGTTCAATTTAATTAGTGACCATCATGTTGATAATTATAAAAAGAAGTTAATCTACGTTGATTTCTGCGCGAGAGAAAGAATAACGGTATTGCAATGACTACTACACGCGAACCAGCATTGTTAACGCCCTCATTATTCAGATCGCAAGAGAACATTCCAAAAGTTCTCCATCTAGATAAAGATAGGATCGGACTAGATATAGGTGGAAGCTTAACCAAAATTGTCTATACTATAAACGGTCGTCTTTATATGGAAAAGTTTGCCACCACAAGTATCGAAGAGATCTTGTTGTTTTTAAAAAGATTGATTGAAACCGAAGAATTGAAAGGAATTGAATATATTGTTACTACTGGAGGCGGGTCATATAAATTTTACAATCGGCTAAAAATAATATTCACAATTGGTAGTGGGATTCACATAATTAAAATAGATGAAATGGATAGTTCGATATATGGGTTGGATTTTTTAATCACTAATATTCCCAAGGAAATATTTATAATGAGTCATGAAAAAGAAGAAATACATTACTTGGAGCAAAAAAAGGTCAGGTATCCATATCTGCTTGTGAACATTGGGTCTGGTGTCTCAATATTAAAAGTAGATGGACCAAGCAATACGTTTGAGAGAATTTGTGGTTCATCCTTTGGTGGGGGATCACTTTGGGGGCTGCTCTCTTTATTAACCAGCTGTGAAGATTATGACTCAATGCTTGCGCTGAGTGAAAGGGGGGACAACTCGAATGTTGATATGCTCGTTGGAGATATTTATGGGACTGATTATAATAATATTGGACTAAAAAGTTCAACAATTGCATCAACGTTCGGGAAAGTCTTCAAAAAAGTGACAAATTTGAATGAAGCAAAAGGAGAAGTTAACAAGAACAAATTATTTGAGGAATCAGATATGGCTAGGAGTTTGATCTATTCTATTAGCAATAATATTGGACAGATTAGTTATCTGCATGCTAAAATTCACAAAGTTGAGGATATCTTCTTTGGAGGGTCATACATCAGCAATCATAAGTTTATAATAAAAACACTGAGCTACGCCATAAATTTTTGGTCAAAAGGAGAGATGCAAGCAAATTTCCTGAGGCACGATGGGTTCATTGGAGCCATTGGATCATTTTTGACGAAACCTGACCAATTAGATGATGGCACAATTGATGGCAATACAGAAGATTTAAACAAAGACCTATTTGAGAACAAGGTTCATTTTGAATACAGAGAATAGTGGATGTACATTGCATAGATCTAGCTGTGAATTTATAGTTATACAATTTCAACGTAGAACGCATTCGCGGGCAACTTTTCCACCAGTGCACATAACCAAAATTACCGAATTTGGTTAAACTAATCAATTCACCATCAATTGTTGATGCTTTCTACTTGTTTATCGAAAAGATGCATAGAAGGGGTATGGCATGTTGTATTCAATGGACACTCGCGCTACTTTTAATCACTTTTAAATTTTAGGATCCAGAGCTTGAAGAACTTGTTATGTAATCTGTTGATTGGAGCAGAATGGGCTAGTTGGACGTCAGCCAATAAGACCAGCACAGTTGCGACAAGCTATGAGAGACAACGCACGGCCACCACCCACAACAAAACAACAACAAAACAACAACAATAATAACAACAGCAACAACGCTTCACAATAATGTGCACACCGCTATCAGACAAAAGTAATGATGATCTCATGCGATAAACAATCGACAGATCTTTTTTTTTCTTCTTTTGGAGAGGTTATTTCAGCAAAAGTGATGATGATTTCAGCTTTCTGTATCAAACACCTGCAAACGCCGCAAACCCCATTAAAACAGTAGGTTTAAAAGAGAAGAGTTATAATAATACACTTAATAGTAATACGTAGTTGATACAAACATTGTTTAACAAAGCTATCCAGTAAAAAAACACGTCCTATCTACAAAAATCCGCGTTCTGAACAGAATTTTTTAAGTAGGAAAAGCGCCAACAAGCAGTGAAAGAAAGACTCGCCAAACAAAAAATCAAATGGCTCAAACAATTTGAAATCCACTTTTTCATCAAAAAAATCACAACTTCACAAAAACAAACTCCCCACCAAATCTCACCCTAAGGCAAGTACTACGAAGGTCACAGTCATGGCATCGACGCCCAAGCAGAACACACAGGTATGTAGCGCACTCCACTACCAACTGTCCAACGAGACGCACATCACTGACAACCAACCACAGCGGATGACAATATCGTCAATTCTCTCCTCGCCGCCTGCTCCAGACCTCGCTGAACAACAACAAACGTCAACAGCAGCCACCGACGACAACCTCAAAAACGAGGATTTCTTGAATCCAGATCTTGTTCCAGATGATTTCCTCAATCAACTAGCTGAGGCAAACGATCTAAAATATCGTCAAGAGAAAGACTCCTACCTTAATCGTTTGAAATCGAAACTAGCTCATATCACGACATTGGACTTGCTGGCTTTGAAGTCGGATAATTGGGACTATTTAAATAAAGAAGAGTTTGACTTTTTGAACAAGTCCTCTACTGAGACTCTTGAGATTAAAAAGTTATTGAAACAGCTGTCTTCTGTTGAACTCGTGAAAAAAGACACCAAAAAGAATAAAAAATTGGCTAGCGATCAAAAGAACGGCTCAACTAATGAGAAAAAAACTGGTCGTGGGAAGAAAAGAAGAAATTCAGAGAATGATGGTGACGAAACAAAACCATTAAAGTTGAAGTTCACCAAACCTCACCAGAAAACATCTGATGGATTACTAGTTCTAGCACCAGCTCCAAATGAAGACAGTAAAGAAGACCAAGACCTTGCTGATGATGTTGGTAAATCGAAATCCGTCACCAATAACCCCAAACAAAGATTGGCTAAAATTAATGCTGAAAAGAAAATTGAAAACGTCATTCATGATTCTAAGAAACAGACCAAGAATACAGCTGCTACTTCTTCTGAGCCGAAAATGTCTTTGAAGGAAATGAGAGCTATCAAGAGACAGTACGATAACACGTATTTTACCATTTGGAAAGACCTTTCAAGGAAAGATGCCCCAAAAATTCATAGACTGATTCAACAAGCGTCTCAAACAAGATTGGTAAACGCAAGAAAAACAGCCATTTTATGTGCGAGAGAAGCTAAAAAATGGCAAGTTCGTACCAATAAAACGCAAAAAGATCTACAGGCAAAGGCAAGAAGGGGTATGAGAGAGATGTTTAGCTTTTGGAAACGCAATGAGAGAGAAGAACGTGATTTGAGAAAGAAGGCTGAAAAAGATGCACTAGATAAAGCTAAGAAAGAAGAAGAAGAAAGAGAAAGTAGAAGACAATCAAGAAAGTTGAATTTCTTAATTACACAAACTGAATTATATTCGCATTTCATTGGAAGAAAAATCAAAACCGATGAGATTGAAGGTACTCCAAGCTCAGCAAAATCGAGTCTGCACGCTGATGTTGAGGTCCCAATTGATGCCCAAAAAACCGATGTCAATCAAATTGATTTTGATTCTGACAATGAAGAAGAGATTCAAAGAGCTGCAGCTGCAAATGCTCAGAGTGCATTACTGGAAGCCCAAGAGAGAGCTAAACAATTTAATTCAACCAATTCAAATTCAAATGGTGACTTGAAAGAAATTGATATTGATGACGATGATCTAAATTTCCAGAATCCAACGTCATTGGGTGATATTTCAATTGAGCAGCCAAAACTATTGAGTTGTACATTGAAAGAATACCAAGTTAAAGGTTTGAATTGGTTAGCTAACTTATACGACCAAGGTATTAACGGTATTCTAGCTGACGAAATGGGATTAGGTAAAACTGTTCAATCAATTTCAGTTTTGGCATATCTGGCTGAGACTCATAACATTTGGGGGCCATATTTAGTCGTTTCGCCGGCCTCAACTCTACATAATTGGCAGCAGGAGATTACGAAATTTGTACCTGATTTTAAGGTATTACCGTATTGGGGTAATACAAAAGACCGTAAAGTCTTAAGAAAATTCTGGGATAGGAAACAAGTTACGTATACCAAAGATTCCCCATTCCACGTCCTGGTGACATCGTATCAGTTGATCGTTGCTGATATTCAGTATTTCCAAAGAATCAAGTGGCAATATATGATTTTGGATGAAGCACAAGCAATCAAATCTTCCCAGTCATCAAGATGGAAGTCTTTACTAGGTTTACAGTGTCGTAATCGACTATTGTTAACTGGTACTCCTATTCAAAACTCAATGCAAGAGCTATGGGCTCTATTACATTTTATTATGCCATCGTTGTTTGATAGCCATGATGAATTCAGTGATTGGTTTTCAAAGGATATTGAAAGCCATGCCCAATCCAATACGCAGTTAAATCAACAGCAATTACGTCGTTTGCATGTTATTTTGAAACCATTCATGTTACGTCGTATCAAGAAGAATGTCCAGTCTGAATTAGGTGAAAAAATTGAAATTGATGTCTATTGTGATTTGACAAATAGACAACAAAAACTTTACAAAATGCTTAAATCTCAAATATCAATCATTGATTTGATTGAAAAGGCAACATCAGGCTCTGATGACAGTAATCAATCTTTGATAAACTTGGTCATGCAGTTTAGAAAAGTCTGTAATCATCCTGATTTGTTTGAAAGAGATGATGTCAAAAGTTCATTTTCTTTTGTCAAATTTGCTGAAACTGGCTCGTTTTCCAGAGAAGGTAATCTATTGGAATATAAATATGCCTCATCAAGTAAATTGGAGTACCATCTTCCTCGCTTAATCTACAGAGATTTGCTGACACCAAATGAAAACAATAAAGTTGATATTGAAGGCCATGTCTTGAACCATTTATTAAATATTTGGAACAGTGAATACATTCACAATAATTCTGACAAAAACAACGCTTTTTCTTGGTTAAAATTTGTTGATACAACTCCAACTCAAGCATCAAAACTCGCAAGAAAAAATGTTATAGAAAGAGCAATTCAGCTAAGAACTTATTCCACTGATGAAACTGACTATGATGATGCTGATGACCGATCATTTCTACTTCTTGATAAGCCAAAGGTACAGCATTTAACAAAAATCCAAGATATTGTTTATAATGATATGTATTTAAATATTCAAGATGCTGCTGCTAGACCTGCTGCCTCAGCACCACCAGTTGATATTTTATGTGGCGATAGATCATTTATTAATGAAAAGCACCATGAGCTATTTAACCCAATAATCAGACAAGCGTTGGCTCCGTTGCCACTGAATACGCAATTAAGGTTATTAGAACAGAATGTTCCATTATCTGAATTCCCAAAAGCAGAAATGTTACCAAGCCCAATAAGTGCCAAAGTTGGTTATACTTCAATCAAAATGCCCTCAATGAATAGGTTTATAACAGACTCTGCAAAATTGGCCAAATTGGATCAATTGTTGGTTGAGTTGAAGAAAAATGATCATAGAGTTTTAGTTTATTTCCAAATGACAAGAATGATGGATTTGATGGAAGAATATCTAACATACAGACAGTACAAGTATATACGATTGGATGGTTCTTCTAAATTAGATGACCGTCGTGATCTGGTTAGTGATTGGCAAACAAAACCTGAAATATTTGTGTTTCTGTTATCAACTAGAGCTGGTGGATTAGGTATCAATTTAACTGCAGCTGACACCGTTATATTTTATGACTCTGATTGGAACCCTACCATTGATTCCCAAGCAATGGACAGAGCTCATAGATTGGGTCAAACCCGTCAAGTTACAGTTTATAGATTACTGGTTCGTGGAACCATTGAAGAAAGAATGAGAGATCGTGCTAAACAAAAGGAACATGTTCAACAGGTTGTCATGGAAGGGAAAGCCAGTACTGAGCATGAAGATGAAGCTGTTGGATTCCAAAAAGGTCCAAATGTTGCTCTCTGGTTATTAGACGATGAGCAAGCTAGTGCAATCAAGAACAAAAGGGCTGAAAATGAGGAGAAGAGTAAGCTGAAGAAAGCCAAAGAAGTTAAGAAGCCGAAGAATGTTAATCTAGAAGATATGTATCATGAGGGTGAAGGTAACTTTGATGATGGTACAAATCCAAACTCAAGAATGATGACACCAAGTGCAAAATGATTTTCCATACAACTTTCCGTTTTATTCAAAACTACAATAAAAAGGATAAAGACGCTATTTCTTTATTTTTATCACCTATCTCAGATGTAGTTCATGAATGTATACTTTGTAAGCTTTCTGTGAGTTTAGAACAGAACATCCTAAAAATCTCACTATCCAAATCATTCCCCTTGAGCTGATTCTTCTTTTCCGTCAAACTTTTCAAAAATAAATTGTTTTTTAACAAAATATCATTTGTATTCTCAACAGATGTTTCGCTCTTCAATATCTGTAATAATGTTGATTTGAGAGATGCTGAAGTTCCAATAATCTCTGTATTGATTATAAATGTGGAGACTTCAATCAACAATTGTAAATTCTTACCATTTGTGATATGCGCTGTAGTGATCTGATTAATAAAGTAATCAATGAGAACATCTGGTTCAAGAAACTTAACAAGTATTGAAAATTGTTGGTAGTCAATGTTTGGAATAGCGGACGATTGGCTCCAGTTAACTAAATTGTAGAACAGAGTGTGGAATATCTCTAACACAGAGGTGTATTCCATGTTTTTATCCACACCAGAAATTTTGAATTCAAAAAAATTTGGGTCATTATCACCATTATCTGAAATTGTTTGGAGTGATGATAACAGTGAAGGATCAATTTTTGATATATTTCTATCGATACTAGATAAAACTTTGAATAATTCATGTCCATATATCGACAAAACCATTTTATGAAGATGAACAGATTCGCCGCTAATCTCTGCAGGACTTATCAAAGTTCTCAACAAGGGAACCAATAAATCCAAGTCTTGATGTCTCCATAAATAACGTTCAGCCCATGCCAAAATGCCAACAATAGTTCCCAATAAGAAAGGCTGTAGGAAGTATTCCAGTCCGCCTTTTACCGTCTCCAGATCAATGACATTCTGTTTACAGCCAATGAATGCCTGTTGAAAGACATACGGAAAGATTTCAAAACATTCAGGAACCGTTGACACACGCATCAAATCATCAGATATACCCCCAGAGTCAAATAGAGTAGTGGTCCAACTTAAAAGAGCCTCAGAACGGTAGGAGTCTTGCGGTTCAAATTGTGGAGAAGTACCCAATTTTGTTAAATAAGTTATACAAAATGATGATGCAGTTACATCTGTTTTGTATGAAACTAATTCCTCCAATGAGATGTTAAATTTCTTCACGATCAACAAGAATAACAGGAAAATACCACCAAACGAAGAGTAAGCATCTTGAAGATTCATCTCATCACTACCAAGTTCCCATTTGTCCAGAAAATTCATCAAAGGTTTCAAAAAAGCAGCCGGTGAACTATGAAATAGAATAGCATGTAGCGACCCTTTTGCAAGTGCTAAACCCAGCGATAATCTATACAAATGCGTTGTTGAGTCCTCGTCAATAAGCTTGTGGATTATCCTTAGGATTATTGATGAAATCTCAGCCTGTTGGTCACCTTCCAACTCATCAACTGTTTCTAAAAATTCTAATAAATTTGAATCTTCTAATGAGGTGAATTCAGTGTTGATATTTACTAACACCTGGTTTAGTTTCTCTTCATAATTAATAGAGTTATTGCTACTACCGGATTCAGGCAACGGTCTACTATCGGCGGCAGCATCCTGTTTTAATAGCAAAGAGAATGAAGATTGGCTCAGCAACCCTAACGAAATGCAAGATCTTAGGAAATCGTGTCTGATATCAGTTGTTGTAGATGGAAAGGAGGAAAACATATCATCAAACGTAGTATCAACATCACCACTGTTGACTAATTTGATGGACTGGGAAATTTTGGGGTCAATTAAATTTAATGCATTCATTAGTGAAGATTCAACATTTTTCAAGTTTAAACTTTTGACCAGCAAAGGTAATCTCTTCAGTAAAAAAAGTCTCCAGTTTTTGACAAAGAAAGTTTTTAAGTTATTCGATTGAAATGCAATGGCATAACCTTCAAATGCAACAGCCACAAGTTCATTCAAGACATTTTGATTGGTTTTAATCTTAACAAACTGTTCAAATAAGGCGAGGAAATTTTCGCTATTAGTTTCCCACTTCAATATTGCAGAGTTTAGCCAGATAAATTTGGGAAGCTTGTTTGTCTTCAGGAAAGTTGAATAATTACTTGAAACAACAGAGTTAACATGGTTGGATGATACTGACTGTCTTAAATTACCATCAACAGAACCTCTCCTAGTAAGCTTATTCAAATTTTCTTCGAGTTCCTCAGCAGCATTTTGATTAATTGTTCTCAGCTCAACAATGAAAGTTGAAAATAAATCTTGTGATTCTTGTGAGTTTGCAGAGTTTGGGTCATGTGGCAGATGGTGTATGATAACATTCAATAGATTTGCAAAAGCTTCATAGAGATCATGGTTATCGTGTCTCTGTTCCAATAAATATCTCAAATACTTGGTAGCTGATACAATTACCTCGCTTATCTCGAATGTGTTCCATGATGCAACCTGTTTTACTTGTTCTGCTTGAAGTTCTAATGTATAAGAATTAAGAATCCAAAGTTGGTTAATATCTATAGCGATTGACAGGTTTTGCAAGATGTTGGAGAGTTTGAAGTTTGTTGGTTGATTTGCGAGGGATCCAGAGGTGATATAAACAACCTTCAATGGCTCAAACTCCTGTTTCGATGATAGCAATGACCTTATATCCTGTATTGAAACTTCTTGTTTATGATTCAGTTGTTGAATGAGTGACTGGAATATCAATGGGCTTGTTTTCTTCTTAAGAGAAAACCCAAGCAACGAATCAAGAGTAATGTCTAGCATTGTAGTGATCAATTCTGTTGTGTGCTTGTGGTTTCAGCAGATTTCTAGCCAAAAATGTCAAAGAAGTCAAAGAAAACACACCAAGCTTAACTGAATGGATAAACCTTTTCTAAAAGACCTTGTATAATAAATCCGAGGTATATTCGCTTTTTATCACGTGATTTTTAAAATCAATTCCGAGGTTGGTTTTTTTTTCTTATAAAAAATCTGCCAAATTTTGACGGGTTTTTTTTTTTTTTTATTTTTTTTTTTTTTTTTTTCGCCCGAGCCAAACAAAATGGACAAAAAAATTTGAGTAATAATCTTTAGAATAATTGGGAATTCTACTAAGTTTTAATCAGGATTTTGTCTTTTTGAATATCCTGTCACATTCACTTTTTTGGACAAACTTGCATTCTACGACACTAACGTTCTTTCGTTTTTTTTCTGCGTCGTTGCATTTCTATATCCACGAGTTTTTATTTGTTGCATTTTTACTTTCGATCATTATTTGATTCAACTGTTACCAATCGTTACTTGATTCCATTTTGGAGAATAACCAAAAAAAAAAAAAAAGAAAAACGCAAACGTTTATCAGGCATGGCTTTCTTCACTGGTAATTTACAGTTGCAACAGCAACAAGTTCCGCAATATGTTGCTCCAGTTTTAAGCACCAGTTCTACTGTATTGCCGGACAAAATTAACAATAGAATTGTTGGGAAACGTAACATAGAAAGTTTAGAATTTGGTTACCAGTTTTCTGAAGTTGAAAAGGCAATTTCTAATTTCACTAAACATCAACAGTTTAATCATCACTATGCTCCTAACGTCCATATTAATAGAAACCATGGTCATCACCATCACCATCATCATAATAATAGACATAATAACAACAACAACAATAATAACAACAATAATAATAATAATAACAATGGAAGATTCCAACAACATGGTCAATCAAGCTTTGCAATGAACGCACAATTAAAACAACAACAGCAACAACAATTCATGTTGGCCCATTCCACTCCTCAACAGGTTGCTCGTTACAAGCAGTTCAGCAATGGTGTTCTTAGCTCTCAACAACCACCTCAACAACCACAACCACAACTACAACCGCAACTACAACTACAACCACAACCACAGCATCAATCACTGCAACAACAAAGCTATGTTCAACAACAACATGTGTCATCTCAACAACAACCACAACAACATTTCAATCAGCAATTCAATCAAAACATTCCTCAAACTTTGAATGGGTTTACTGATGCTGGTGAATTGAAATACGATAATTTTCAACAACAACAACAACAACAACAACAACAACAACAACAACAACAACAACAACAATTAACCCATATTGATTCGTTAGCAAACTTTAGAAATTCATCCCCAACTTTCACTGCACCAGTGAGACCTAATTCTGTCACAACTTTTGGTGCTCCATTGGAACAAATTAATAGTGCTGGCTCATCGTTTGGCTTAAGTCACTCTGATTTAATTAATACACCAATGACAAACCCTTCTTCAAATGGCGATTACGTTGATAAGAAACTGTCATTAGACGATAGTTCAAATGCTTACTTGGGTGATATCTGGGGAAATACAAAGTATATGAAGAACTCAGCTTCAGTGTGGGCTTAGTTGATTATCACACTGATCTGTTCTACTCTTGTGTGTGTTTTTTGGTTATTTGTTTCTTTTTTTTTTTTGTTGTTGTTGTTTCATTATCTTTATATATATATATTGGTTTCAGGACAGTCTTTGAAGTCTGTATAGTGTGGTAGCTGTGGTGTAAAAAGGTTACAAAAAAAAAAAAAGAGAGAGAGAGAGAGAGAGAGATTAGTATAACAATGCATGTTGTTCATGTTTTTGTTTTTTTCTTTGTTTTTGTGATGATTTTTTTTTTTATTGGTCAGATAGTGGTGAAGGTGGACGTGGAGATGGAGGTGGAGGTGAAGTTGGAGGTGAATGGGTTTTTTTTTAGGAGAGAGAAAGAAGTAATTGATTTTTGTTTTTACACATTGGTTAATAATGTCATTGTTCTATATACATATTGTGATTCGTGGTGGTTCTTTTACATGTTTATTTTTTTTTTTTTTTTGGTGTTTGGCTGTTGACTGTTGGCTGTTGGAAGAGACATTCTTGTCACTGTTGTTGGCATTATATGAATTGGAGTGAGCATAGAGTAAGGATTAATAAAGAAGAGAATGAATTACTCTAAATTAGAATTTTAATATATAAAAGTTTTCATTTAGGCAAAATAACTCTACTTTTACGTAATCATTTGACACAAAAGCGTTATTAAACTGGAAGAACTCAGTATTATTTATCTAGAAGGAACTCTGGTAATACTGACAAGATGTCTATAATTCACATTCTTTGTTCTTCAGAACTACATCTTTTTGCTCGTTGAATCGTATTTTGCTGCACATAACCTATAAAAAAAAATCTAACACTCGCTTTCAACCAAATGATAATCCTCAACAACCATTTATACTCCTGTGAAACATGCATGGTTGGAAACAAAGGTCAATCGTGCTCTCACCCGAGCGAGGTTTTGTACTGCATGACAAGAGTTGCTCTCTTCAGTCAACCTTATCCAGGCCCACAAAGCTCTAATGCCTTTGATAAAGTAGCATTGAAAGGTTATTTCAACATGGTCATTCCAGATCCCCCAACAGTTGATACAGTTTATTTGACATCGGACCATCAAGGTGAAGATATACTATTCAATAAGAAACTAAACGTTGATGTTAACAAACCTATTGGCTCTCATATTTTCCTGCTTGATCCAAAAACAAAGACACAAATCAAGCTTTTGGAACCTAATGAGTTTGGTGATTTCATTAATATCTTAGGCGACACCAAAAACTCTAATAGGCAATCAATAGCATCCATATGTCGTGATACAGTATTTTCAAATGTTGTCAAATCACCTGGACATCGCACTGAGCCTGTTGTTTTCCGGCCTGTTGAACTCCCAAAAAGACCTTCAAATCCTCTTGGTAATGTAACGTCTAACCATCACTTAGGAGGTGGTTTGAAGCTTGGTAATAAACCAGGCTCAGTTCATCCAATTTTCGGAGTGGAAGATCCCACAAGGTTGGAAGGTCCATTACCAGTGAGAATACCGTTATCTAAATCAATCGAATCTACGCCTGTCCTTGATACTGCAAAATTCAATGATGAGTTAAATTCTCTTGAGTTGTTTCTCTCAAAATTTATGGAGACTGTTGATGGTCCAGTTTTACTAGAGAAAGGCAATATGAATTCAAATCAAACCAAACGTATTATGTCTAATATTGTTGAGCTTGTCTGACTGCTTTTCTTAAAATTGTTTAATTGCTTGGAGCTGAAAGTGTTGAAAAAAATTTTTTTTTCTCTTTTGATTCCTACGTAGTCCATGTTTCGAAGCTACTCAAGCATTTGATCGCTACTTATTCCAGTATTTATTCATCATTTTGGTCAAGACTTGCAAAGCAAGCAGGTTGTTGTGCCCATCTGTCAAACACACGTGCCAATAAAAGATTATGCACACAAAACCAAACGATATAAATGATAATATCTCTTCTTTTGCTTTTGTGCTAAACGCTTGCTAAACACTTGCTAAGGTGTTTTTTTTTTCTTTCTGTGCTTGTATGATAGGTATTATATATGAAGTAGTATAACATGCGAGCCTATTTTAAGTTCTGCATAAACAACAAATAGGTCGATATTATCTCACAACAGAAACTT
>JANBXE010000033.1:0-116246 GCA_024271855.1 Wickerhamomyces bisporus
TTCTTTCACCAGTTCTTCTTGGTCTGTAACATGAGTGACCTTTGGCTAATAATAATTTAACACGGTTTGGTAATAAGACACCTTGTTTCATTGGGAAACCTTGTTTATCGTTACCACCGGTAATTTTGAAAAGGTAACCTTTGAATTCATCACCAACTGAATCACCTTCAACTTCTTGACCGATTCTTTTTTCGTAGAAGATACGTAGACGATGTTCATCATCGATATCAAAGGTTTTTTGAGAACCGTTAGCTGGGTATGCAATGTTTAACTGGAGTAAAAAGTTAGTAAATTTGTAACAATCTCAAGTCTGGATGATGCCGAGTATTGGATGATAAAATGAATTCAAAACTATGAATACAACAGGATTATATTGATATTCAAATATCTTTGGGCTATAACATGTTTTTTCAAAATTAATTATACTTGAAGATGGGGATCTTTAAAATAATGGTAATGGACAGAAATAATGGAGATTTGAGACTTTAAGATTGATAAACGGATAGATATATCTTCTCTTATGATTCTGGGCACGTTCTGTTTGATTTTTAATGTGATCTTCCTCATAAATCATGGTAACATCTTTTTGATTATAGATTTAGGATTCTTAACACTTTGATAATATTCTCTTTAATAATGATCTCTATGACAATAAGACATTTTGAATATCCAACACTCTGACAATAATCCATTCCCTTTTATTATGCTCTGTAACATACTTTCATGCTGCTAGGTTGTTGCTACTTCTCTTTTAAAACTTGTTATGTTTGTTTAGTAAATTCACTTTTCAATAAATTTCCACACAGTTTCCGTGAAAATTTCAGAGTCTCTTACAAACAAGGAAAACTTCTGTTTTAGGATATTTTCAATCTTTTTCATTGCTTGTGTGGTTCTTACCAAAAATCGCGAGATCTTTGTTAGTTTTAAAAAAAAGTGACTGCTACTTTTTTTGTCAGTAGTAAAGCATTAAACATCCTAACACCAAAAATCAAAATTAGGTCTTCGGAATTTACATATTGATTGAGCCACGTGATCGAATAGGGCTACATCATGAGTTATAATAATACAAAAGATATCAACATTTTTCAAAAAGAAATCTCTAAATTCAATCCAAAATGAAACCAAAGCCATTTGACTACTGCAAAGCTTTCATTTCAATCATCTTGACTGTCAAATTTAATTTTTTTACCCTGAATAATAACACTTTCTTTAGCCTCTTTTGATTCCTTACTCAGATTTTGTAGCGGTGAATCGACAGGTTCATTATTCAATAACTTGTTCTTTAATCTCCCCTTTGCTGCATTGTTAAACCCACTCGATGCATTTATAGCTGGTAAAGTGTGATTTGTAGGACCGGCAGAGTTGGGATATGGTGTAGCGCCTGATCCAAATGGTATATTCCACTCATTTGAGTAAAAATTACTAGGTGAAGGAAACAAATCAGGAACGTATCTTGAAGGCAATCCACCTGTCAATGGAGTCTGTTCGCCAGCCATCAATGGTTTAGAGTGCAACTGGTGTGCTTGTTGTTGCTGATGATGCTGTGACGATTGCGGGGGCGGTAAAGAGAACAGCCCAGATGGTAACGTCGCTGAGAGTGGTGTTGATTTATTTGACGATATTCCTAACCCAGCAGGTCTATTATCATCAGCACTACTCTTTGTACCACTTGAAGGGCTTTTCTCCTC
Source organism: Wickerhamomyces bisporus (assembly GCA_024271855.1). NCBI lineage: Eukaryota > Fungi > Ascomycota > Saccharomycetes > Phaffomycetales > Wickerhamomycetaceae > Wickerhamomyces > Wickerhamomyces bisporus. The sequence continues at coordinate 1,689 of JANBXE010000033.1, forward strand.
TAAAGAATTACCTTTCGATAATCCATTCTTTGACGTATCTATCGCAGTGACCGTAATAGCACTATCACCTCCATCCCCCGAACCAGTTATAATAGTCTTTGGTTGTGTTAAATGCGTTTCGACGCGTAAAATTGGTCTTGTACTAATATTGTCATTCAAAGAACGTGCTCTTGCAGTTGAAAACGGAGTACTATTCCCATTTTGAGAGTTTGGCACAACAGAGGTTGCAACTGGTGGTAGTTCCTGCATGTGGGAACGATCTGGTACTGGTGTACTTGGTGAGAATTGGAGTGCTGGATAAGGATATGGATTCAAAGGGATATGGCTTCCCTGGGGAGCGAATGTACCTCTTGGTGGATTTGAGTTACCATCCATTGGTTGCTGAACATTGATTTGAGCGTAACCTTGTTGTAAGGACGAATGTTGGGGTATTATTCCGCCGTATCCTGGCGGTACATTATAATATACTGGAGAATGATTATGAATAGTCTGAGGAATTTGTTGCTGTGAACCTTGTAGATGATGGTGGAGTTGTTGAGACTGTTGGAGTTGTTGAATCTGGTTCAAGTGTTGATTTTGAATCGGTGGTATTGAATTATCGGGAATGACGTTCTCTTGATTCAACACTATTTCATTTTTTGGTTGTTTAACGTCTTTTTTGTTTGTGGAAGCTGTCCGTTTAGGCTGTTTTCTAGCGGGGGTAGTGATCTTCCTTTTCTTTGGTGGAGGAGGAGGAGGTAGTGGTGGGGCTTCTTCTTCTTCTTCTTCTTCATCATCATCGTCGTCGTCTTCTTCATCACTGGAAACAGCATGGTCCTCAAGCGATACACTGACAGAAGAGGTATTCCTCTGGTGTGATTTTGTCCTTGATGTGTCTTTCAAAACTCTGGACTTCAACTCGTAATCCCCATAATCACCTGGCTTTTTTATATCATGCATATAGCTTGGATCGTTATAATTATTTAACAGATCATCCATTTTGATTGAGTTGTATTCATAAAACTTGGAATTGTTATTTCCAAGAATGATCACGGCAAGATCGACTTGACATAAAACTGCCAGTTCATGAGCTTTCTTGAACAGTCCAGCTTTTCTTTTCACAAATGTGACTTTACGATTTCGTTCATCTGTAATAGGCTGGATTGATATTTTTCTTCTACCCATTGTATGTTTTTATAATATGCAATATTGAATGTTAAAGTGACAATGTGATATATTGAATGGATTTTCCACAACGTGAGTAAAGAATGATGGGAGATAGTGCTGAAGTTTTAAATGTAAATAGACTTCGATTGACAATACAAAAAGAAAATAAAAGAAAATTCTGGTTAGGTGAATAGAATATTTCTCTTAGTTTTGACACAATTCCTGGGGATAATTGATGGCAACTGGAGTTATAACAGTGTAGTATCTAAAACAAATACAAACAACGATTGTATAACTGATAGAGCTAGGAGTATAAAACTGAATAACACTGGGATGCGGATGGCTCTTGATTTGAAGTCTATAGGTATCCTGTTTAGTGGGAGAGATGCTTCAAGTGTAGCGTTTCAGCTGCAGCAATGGGGATAGATTTTAACACCAAATGGTTCAGAATAAACGGGAAGTACCAGATACAGTGATTATAACAAAAATCTTTGCTAAAGTGGAGGAACCAATCAAAACTGTTTCTCGAAATTAATAGGCTTCTGCGCTCGTTAAGATTTGCTGATTTTTTATTGTTTTCGATAATGTTTCCGTTTTTTTTGCAAAGCTAAAAATAGCAAAACTTTTTGAAGTTTCACGGGTATTATGTAATTTTTAAATCTTCGTTTCTAAAATTCGCGAAAAGTTTTCACAAAAACTGAATAATTTCCTTATTTGAGCATTATTATTGGTATAGACAGTATATATTACCAGAAGTAGATATAATCTAAAATTTAAGCGCAAATTTGCAAAGCAATTTCCTGAAAGGGATTTTTGGCGAAAATAATCTCAAATTTTTCGAAAAACATCATGAAAAAACAGTTAATTTTAATTAAAGTAAATAATCTCTATTTGATTCGTCATTCTAAACTGCTTCCCCAAGCAACCATGCAGAAATCACTAGCACACTCTATTCTGGCACAAATAAAAGTGGCATCTCGAGCCCCAAGAACCTCCCCTATTCAATTTTCGAGATTCAATTCAACTAAAGTTGAAAAGAAAGAAGATACCAAATCAAAATCTACTGCACAACAACAGGTGTTTGACCCTCGTTTTATAGGGTTGACAAGAGACATATATATCCCAGTTGGTTACAACAATCTTCCAAGTATTTTCAGCGAACCAAGGGCTCTTTGGAACAGTTTATTAAGAAGAGGATATGTCTTAGGTATAAATACCATTCAAGTTGCATTACTACGTTGGCAAACTGGGTTAAAACCAGAGTTTCTGTTGTGGAAGAATAAAGCTGTTGAAAGTTATGTTCAGGTTAACAAAGCGTTTGCTTCGGGTAATTTGAAACCTATTCAAAAAGAAATTTCTGTTTGGGTTGAGAAATCATTAAATGCAAGAATTAGCTCAATTCCAAAATCAGTTAAATTAGATTGGAAATTAATTAAATTTAATGAAAAACCAAAATTGATCAGCTTTAGACCCATCATGCTACCTGGAAGACCTGTTGAGTTTGCCCAAGCAGTTTATAAATTCAACACCCAGCAGGAGTTAATCAATGTTAACTTAAAAACTGATAAGGTGAATAAAATTGATAGAAAGGTGATCGATTACGTTGGATTTTTAATTGATTTGGATTCAAATAACGTTATCTTAGCTGGCTCTGTTTTTGAAAATAAGCCAACCGATAGAATTCCTAAACCTGAAGATATTGAACAGTCCATGATTTTCGAAGATATGAAAATTAATGGTGATATTTATAGAGCCCCACCAGCAATCGAAGAAACCAAACAGTAATGTTATACCATTTGTATATAGTTTTAGAATAAATCCAAGCACGTTGCATATATATATATATATTATTGTAATTATATACCAGAATTACTACACTCGGTATATCATTAATTTAAAAATTCATAACAATTGAAAGTACACAAAGGAAATAGTAGAAGCAAAAAACATAAAGTGATAAGTAAAGTTCAAAATCAGGGAGAATTAAAGAACCAGCTTATTTGAAAACTTTACCATCAGCAACTTCTCTAGATTCACCATTGATAACAACTGGTTTATCCCAAGCGAAAAGATCGTTAACAAATTCTTTGTCTTCTGGTTTAGAAGCGTCTAATTTAACAAAGGAGTATGATTCCCAATCTGGAGCAACATCGAAGGCTGGAGCGAAATCTTGACCTCTGGCTAAGAAAGCAGCAACAATACCATTGTTGTTGTTTTCACCGTAAACAACACCTGAACCAAATAAGTATTTGGTAGAAGCTTGTAAACGGTTGAAGAAACCACCAAGCAAGTTGTTGGACATGAAGGTTAAGGTTAATTCATCATTGTATTTGTAGTCAACTCTCCATAATGACCATTCAGATGGGTCATAATGTTCCCAGAACCATGGTAAAGCAACTTCTCTAGTTTCTTCATTTGAGTAGGTTCTCTTCCATTCATCCAAGTTGAATTTGGTAGATTTACCTAATAATTCTAATGGATGTTTTGGTTTTGGAGCTTCAGCTGGTTTTTCTTCAGCTTCTGGAGCAGCAGCTTTTGGAGCGGCTTTTGGAGCAGCTTTTGGTTGTTCTTTCTTTTCTTTCTTTGGTGGAGTGTATTCAACTGGTTTTTCGATGAATTTGAAATCTGGGAAAGCATCAGCCAATGTTGGATGAGCTCTAACGGTATTCCACCATCTGACAAAGTTTGGATATTGAGCTCTCCATTCTTTACCCCATAAGTACTCGAAACCTCTGATAGCAAGGGAGGCGACGAATAAATCAGCTAAAGTGATTCTTTCACCAACTAAGTAGGTGAATTCAGATAATCTTTGTTCAAAAATGCTAACAATTTTGGCAATTTGTTCGTTGGCTTCTGTAACTTGTTTTTTGTTGTATGGAGCAGCACCGATCAATGGTTTGAAAGCATTGGCAATTTGAACTAATAGTTCAGAGTTGGCAAGGGATGCCCATGAAATGATTTTTGCGTATTCAGCATTGTTTTTACCTAATAATGGTGATTTTTCATCGGCCAAGTTGATAACTATTAAAAGGATGTTAGTTCTATTTAATCCAAAAAAACACTTTGTGCATTATTGAGCAAATGATTAATTGATACCAACCACCATTTGTGTATTTAGTATTTTTCAGAACATGATTCTCGACATGATTTATTAAGACAGGGATAACTGTATAATTTGAATAAATTTTCTCATCATTGCAAATATAACAAATGGTTTTGGATATCAATCAATCTTTTAAAAACATAAAGAGATACATACCGTATAATAAGATAGCAATGACTTCGATTAATTTGTAACCTTTTGGACCAACAAAAGCTGGGAATTTACCCAATGGAAAGTTCTTAACGTAGACTTCATCGCTACCTGGAGCGAATGAAATGTCCAATTTCAATTCTCTGACCAAACCTCTCAACAGGATGGCTCTGGCATTTTGGTTGGCATAAATAGTACCTAAAGACATTTTAAAATTATCAAGACTGATCCTTCCAAAGGAGTTTTATTTAAATATTTTTCACGTTGAAAAAAATTTTCGTTTTGAACGTTGACAAAAAAGAATTATCTTTTTGGTGTTTGGATGTTGTATTTAATATCACGTGATATTTCATGATTTTATTAGGGAAAGTTATTCTATTTCATTTTGTTTGTTTGAAGGTTCACTTTACTTCAAAGAGTTATATTGATGATTTTAGTAGAAACAGTATCAGACAATGCTCTAGATTATGCGTTTCTCAGTGGTAGACTCTTGAATCTAATCTGATGCCATATCATTGATGGCTGTTTTGCTCAGAAATAAGATTGATGAAGAGATCACTATATTTATTTCGTCTCTAGCCTATGATTAACCTAACAATCACCTGTTAGCTTTTTATGCAATCATCTGACACCTCTAAAGCGTGGCAATAGCTATCATAGAATGGTGGATCCCATATTTCATACATATTAATCAATGAGTAGCTATAGACCTATAATCATCTTTCAACTTTTGAGTAGAACTGTAGATGGAAACTCAAATATAACAATAGTTCAAATAATCGTAAAAATTGATCCAGCTTCCAAATTTCAAGCCACGAATGCCCCAAGGCTAAATGAACAATTTAGAAACTACACCAAGGGATATTCAGTAACTAGTCTTACTTTTACTATACTTTTGCCTGATCTTTATTTAATCAACAGCATAGTTGTAGTTAACGAATTCTGTGTGACTAAAAATCAGGGTTTGCTGTCTTAAAAAATCACATTTATATTTACAGCCTTTTACATCTGACAAATCATTTTTTATAGTATTTCATATCAAAGTTTTGCTACTTCCAAACATTAACCATTTGATTTAAACAAAAGGTTTTTACAGTCCTTCGGTATTCCGTTTTCACTAGAAAGATTGACAAATATTGGTAGTTTATAATGTATTTTACTATGATTTACTAATGGTATTAGACTACTTTATAATGAAGATTCTTTCTCCTTGATGTGTATTCTACTTGATAATCTTTGTTTATCTAATCATAACCAGAATGGAACTGTGGAATAATATTGTATATGCCAACAGAAAGTTAAGAATCTTGATTCCTGATAACAAAAGAAGCAAGAACGTCACATTTGTCTTTGTTCTTGCTGCTACAACTTTAGATAATTTCAGTGTCGCTGGTAGTCTAACTACATTTAATTCGGTTATGAAACTCTTCAATGTGAACTCTTCCACTGCGTCATGGTCATTGTCAGCTTATGCTCTTACTCTGGGTGCGTTCATCATGCTTGCTGGTAAAATGACCGATATAGTTGGCCCTCAGGTTGTATTCATCAGTGGACTGTTCCTCAATGGAATATTTGCTTTGATTTGTGCTGTTATTGAAAAGCAAGTTATTGTTATGATTGTTTTCAGAGCTATTCAAGGTATCTTTGCTGCTAGTTTAATTCCATCATCGTTTGCCATTGCTGGTGCATATTATAGAGGTAGACAATTAGGATATGCAATAACTTGTCTTATTTTGACACTGACCTCCATCTATGGATTGGCACTGGTCATTGGTGGTGCACTTAGTGAGACTAGCGTTGGATATAGGGGAATTCATTATATCACTTTTGCAATCTCGATGATTTCAGCTTTTGTTTTATATCTGATTATGTATCCAATTCCAAGAACTGCTGAGCACAAAGAACTAAGTTTGAAGGATCTAGACTATTGTGGTTGTTTTCTGTTTGTTACAGGTTTAACTTTGATTATTTTGGGATTAACTGAAGGTGGTGAATCGTGGCATCGCCCAACTTCATATGTTCCATTGATTGTTGGTGTACTTATTATTGCTATTGCTTTATATTTTGAGATTGTCTATATTCAAAACTTCAAAGATAGAGTGGATATTAAACTAAAGGAAGCTAATGATATTAAAAATTTTGGAAAGAAAAGTGATACATCAAGCTTCAAATCTTTAGAGGTGTTAACAAATGATTGGAGATATAAATTGCAAATGCTGTTCCCCAGAGAGGTTTTCAAAATTCCAAACTTTAATTTATATGCTTTGGTCACGCTGCTATGTTATATTGCTTACATATTAATGATTGTTGCAATGACTCAGTACTTTCAATACATCCAAGGAGACTCTGGGATAATTACTGGTGTTAAGATTCTTCCTATCTCTCTAGGATTGACTGTTGGTGGTGCTCTCAACCAAGAAGGCTGGATTTATAAAATTGGAATGAAGAAAGCTATGATAGGATCTCAGATTATCTGTATTTGTATGCTTGTTTGGATCTCAAGACACGATTTTCAAGCCAAAAACAACTATTGGAAATATGAGTGCTTCTCCATGTTTATTTACGCTTACTGTACTAATGTGTATTTCTACACATATTTGAATGCAGTCATGAGAAGGGCTCCTATTCACCTACATGGTGTTGTTTCTGGACTTTTGCAAACCATTGCACAAGTTGGAATCTGTCTGGGAAATAGTCTTTTTTCGTCTATTGTGGGCGAGCTTTCATTTAATAATGAGATAGCTTTCAAACAAGAATTACAAAATAAGTTTCAAATCACCATCTATTTGGCAATGGGTTTGATTGCAGCAATGATCATTGTGTTACTATTTATTGAGCCTCAAAAAGCAGTCGAAGTCCAAACAGACACACCAAAAGAAGTTACTGTGTATGGCGAGGGTGATTCAGAAACTACCTAATTTAGCAGTAATAAACTGTTATCTAGATATTTATATATCAATAGAATTGAGCTACTTTTGGCTAGACACATCCTTAGTTTCAACAACGTGTGAAACCTGAACAACTTCTTTCTCATAGGTGGCATTGGACTCTTCGTCAACTCTATCCTCGAAATTCAAACCTTTTCCCTTTTCTTCTCTCAGTTGCAAATATCTGATCACAACACCAACTACCGGTGTAGTTATTATAGTGGAAAGCATTGCATAACAACCTTTTCTAACATAAGGAACAGTATCAGCTGCGAAGAAAACTATACTCCACCAGGCATTGAGAGCATTACTGAACATGTTCATAGATGCTAAAGTCACAATTCGCAACTCTGTATCATCCTGAATGACAACGTTTGCCCATGCAAAGAAGACCGGTTGAACAGCATACGAAAATCCTGAAAGAATGTAGGCTGCGAATATTGGTTTGGTTTCTAGTGGTGCCGCCCATATGATAATGGTGGAAATCAGTAGAACAATAGAAACAAAGATCCCTATATGATGGAACTTTTGTGTGGCATCAACATAGATCCCAGCCAAAAAACTGGACAAAACGCCGATCGCATGTTGTGACATTGGATAATAGTTTCTCTGTTGGACTGTGTAACCAGCCCAGTACAGCCATAATGCAAAGATCCCATTAGAATTCCAAGATATATTTTCACCCGCTAATGCAAACAATAATGAGAAAAGATACCATTTCCAACTAGTAACCACCCTTTTGAAAACAGTTCTATCGAGCCTAGCAGGTGGAGCTTTTAAAATTCTTGACTTCGCTAGATCTAGTTCCTCCTCACTAAAATAGAATGCCTTGGAATTCTCAGGTGTATCTGGAAAAAATAAAACGCCATATAAGGCTACAAACACTGTAATAGCAAAATCAATTATGAACAGCCATCTCCATCCAGCAATGCCATTACGACCGTTTAATGTAGTTTGAATTTTTCCTTGCATTGTACTAGAGAAGATTCCTCCAATCAGACCAGAACTTGTAAATATAGCGGATCTCTTATTCAATTCACTCTTCTTATACCAGGATCCCAGAATTAAGTGAGATCCTGAGTACACAACACTTTCAAAAGCAGCTTGAAAGAACCTTAGTGCACAAATTTGTTTCCAAGAGGTAACTTTGTATAATCCCAAAGTAAGTATTCCAAAAATCAACACACTCAATGAGATCCAATAGCGAGGTCTAACTTTCAACAGCATTATATTATTTGGAATCATTCCCACAACATATCCCACTGTCCAGCAAGTATTGATGATGTTGTATTGGTTTCCATGCATTCTTAAATCTTCCTTCATCCCAGAAACGTAAGCATTGCCAACGTTTGACGAATCAATTGAAACGCACCAGAAGGCCAAACATGTGTACGATAAGACAAACCAATCTATCTTGAACAACAATTTTTTTTCCAACTTTGTAGAGGGAGGCTCACCCCACACGTAGAAACGTAGTGTCTTCAATAGCTTGATGAATAATGACATTGAGTGTAATCAATAAAGTTATTTTCTAGGCCTGAAAGCCAAGTCAGCTTGAAGATGAGCCAGAATATTTATATGTTTGATTCTTTGGTAAAACTCATTAAAAGTTTTTGATTAACAATCTTTGGCCTTTATCTCGTTACACTTTTTTTTAGTAGACTTTGGCGACTGTAATTTGAAGCCATACTTATATTGTTTTACGTAATCTGAATAAACTTCTCTGTAAAAGGACTCAACTCAATTCTGTCATCAAGAAATGTGTCAGGGGGTTTAAGCCGCTGAGTTTTGGTGATATCTACCAAGTCATAGTTTTGAACAGTGTATACTGTACTTTAATAGATGATAAGCGATAACTGATTGGTGATATATGTTGAGAACGAGCATTAATTAGGTATAGTCTTAACAATCACACAGACAAAACTTCTAGCAAAAGTTCACACGATCGTAATCCATTGTATCCAGATAGTCTATTGTAGCAAATGACTTCTTAATTTCGTTTACCAAATTTTGAGCACTTTGAGAGCTTCGTTAGGCCAACAGTTCTCAAATCGTGAGAAAACTGCTCCTTTATACCCAACTAGTGAAGATTTTCTCCGAAATTACGATAAGCAATGCCGAATATGAAACTCATCAAGAATGTTTATTATTGTATTAAAAGCAAAATCCGCTAATTGTTTCTTGATTCACTCCGGATTGTGCGTGGCTAGAGATTCAGTGAATCGTGTGATTACACTCTGAAATAATAAGGTCATAGGACTCAATTACAGCTTGTGATTGGTTGGCCTACGCATATTTCACCGGAATGTCTACGGAAAACTTTTTTTGGAATGTTTAACTTTCATATGAGCCAAATTATATATATAACCTAGTGCTTTCTCAACTCAAGAGTTATACCTACCCATCCAAATAGGTTTCCTAGCACAATCATTTTATATATATATATCTAGAACTATGAGGTTAATTGCCCCATGGAACAATCAAAACAATGAAAATGAGGATGTTGATTCATATTACTTCCGTCAAAGGTACAACTATGAGCTTACTTTGGATACTGATGACTTTATTACTATTTTCAATAGCACGGATTACAGGTTTGATCATAAACCCAGTATAAACACATTTGAGAGAAAACTATTCTATTCTACCACGCCAGTTTTAGAGAAATTCAATATTTACATGCACAATACAGCCAGGATATATGTGTTCTTATACGCTCCAAACAAAGTTTATCCTTTCTATAATATCTCACTAAGTGCTTTTCATCAAAAAATGGGTATAGATTATTTACAACAACCAGGTGGCTTACCATCTTTGGAAAAACTTCAAAACGTCATAGGTAGAACAATCAGAAAAATTCCCGAGATTAGCACCCTAGGGAAAGGTTCCCACAAAAACAATACCCTGCATGCATGGAACCTCCCAATTGAGGGGATTCAATTACAAACAGCTTACAATTGTAGCAATTGTCATGGTTGTTGTGTTAACAAAAAGAGACAACTAAGCACTAGATTATACGAACACTATAAAATTCAACACTCAAATATAATCTTCTCAATGAGTGTTTCAGGAAATTTATATAAAAAAGCATTGGCTCAAGAGATCTGTCCTGGTGCTGGTCTTGGTGCAAAACTTGGGAAGAAAAGACTTTTACTGGTATATACGCCTGATGGATTTTTTAAGAACTATGAGCCAAGTATCAATAGTTTTAATTTTGCACCAAGTATTCAAAATGGCATTTTAGCTTAGTCGATGATGGGTTTATACAGATATATTGCCATTTTATTCAGTAAATACAAGACGGAACAAAAAAGAACTATATGTGAGTTATTAATCAATATTGTAGTTCGATTTGTTCAACTATTTGTCTGTTGTATAAAGTATCTGTAAATTAAAAAAACTACATCTAAATTGCATCAGGTCTCAATGTTCATGACTGCGACTAGATGCAGATTTGTAGTCAAAAGTCTCACCTTATAACGCCAAAAGCTCAGACCAGAGCCAAAAGATAGTGGTAAATCCTACAGGTCTTTGAAGTAAAGACCATCAACGGCCCATTTGCAGTTCTTTGTGGGACATGGACAGTAGTTCCTCAACTGCTTGAAAACATTTCCTTCGCAGGAGCTCATTGCTCAATCTACATATCAATCACCAGAACTAACTCAGCAAGGCTGTAAAAGAAGACAGAAAGCACATAAATCTATCGGTTCATAATCACGGTACTTTTTCTAAACACGCCCTTATGATATAATTATCCTCTGCTAAAAGGATTTCAAACTACGAATTTGTGTACCTGCATATCTCTCTTGCTTCGCGAACGCGTAGTGTGAAAATGAATCCCGAAACAAGAAAAAATCATCCTCAAAAAATTGGAAAATGTGAAACATCCACAAGTTCACCATCCAAAAAATAATCAAGACTAAATCCTGTTTAGCAATTTCCCATTGCTACTTTGATAGATTCCACCTTATTTACAAGAAATGGACGCTAAAGACAAGAAAAAAAGACCAAGACCTGCCAATTTGGATCTTAAGACCTCAAATTTGGTTCCTGGAGACGCGCAAGGTGATATGAATGAATTCGCATTGAAATGTGTTTCACCCGGATTGCCTCCACTCAGTGCTAAAATGAAATCAACAGTTCTCATATCAAAGTCTATCGAGGCCCAACAACGTCATATAATTGCTGCTAGGAGTGCCACAGCCAAGGCCAGCAATTCTGACAATTCTGGTGATGATAATAACGATAATGTAAATGATAATAACAAGGAGAATGGTGAAAACTTGGCTGAGCAAGAGAAGGACAATGAATCTGAAAAAATAACCCCTTCAAGCTCGGGTCTCACTGATAACATGGAGAATTTATCTATCCCTTCCGCAAACAGTAATAAAAGATTCAAAAGGGATAAAGCACCACCTCCTCTAAACCTGACTACTACTCATTCTGCACCAAGACCAATCATTAAATCTGCTCCAATATATAATGTCAACCCAAACTTCTTCACCTCAGCTACTTCAAAACAGTCAGGTTTCAGAAACAAGAAACTTTTATCAAGCACACAATCGGATTTTCCTGGGTCTGCACTAAATTCAGGAAGGTTGAATTCTGCACGTCCAAGACCACATTTTACTCCAATGACCCCATTTGATCAAAGTTCTTTCTTTCAAAGAAGACCAATACCTATTAGTGCATACCCTCACTCTAATCCTTTGCATTTCCGTTCTGGTGGTCGAGTTGTTGCTCCAAAGACTGCCACCTCTCTTAGAAACTCATCCGCATTACAAAACCGGTCAGGTCCACCTTTAACACAACAACAACTGGAACGTTACCAACAACAACTAGCATATCAGCAACAACAGTGGGCCAAGTTTAAATCGTATCAAGAATCAAGAAGAGCTAACCATGTGACAGATGTTTTCAAAGGTGATGCTACGAGATTTGCTCCTGCTTCAGCTCAACCTTTGTCAGCTCAAAGAGCTTTTTTCAACCTTGATGAAATCAAACCACATTCCGTACCTCAGTCAAAGTCTACCAAAGATGATAAAATTACTGAAGAATCTGAAAACGGTGAAAATGACGACGATGAGGATGATCCTGAAAGCAATGCTATCGAGCCAGAAGCGGAGATTGGCCTTAGTATAAGGCAGAACCTTGTTGTCAAATCGGAATTGAGATTGGATAACAATACGTTTAGATTTGGATTTGAAAGAAGTCAAAGCTCTCCCGATAATGATAAACAAAGATTTTTGGCTCATTGTGCAACCGCTTGGGATCAATTCAATAGATTAATATGAAGGATATAATTCTTTTTCTAGTACAATCCTTTGTTAATTACGATTTACATTGTGAGGAAACCTCTATGAATAAAATAAAATTCAAATTAACATCAATAAATACCAAATACATACATGGGCTAATATGTGATGTCCAAGTCTTACCAGCAATAATTTCAAACATCATTCAAACCTCTTTAATTCAACTTTTAACAAATCCAACTCCCTTCATACCTCTATTGTGTCATCATTTCTCATATTCTTTTTTGAATCTTTTGCTGTTTTTTTCCTGATGTTCTATTATTAATATTAGTATTTTAATAAAGGCTTTTCGACATATATGGACCATCTAATTCGTAACCCAATCTTGCATAATAATTCCTAACACCAACACCACTGATAACGCTAATTTTTTCAGATCCGTGCTCTTCTCTTGAAATTCGTTCAGCTTCCTCCATTAACAATGTACCAAACCCTTGATGTTGGAACTTTCTTGGATCTCTGGAGTGTAATGGAACGACAGACCCATAAACATGTAACTCTCTAACAATAGATGTTGGTCTTTCAGTGAATTCTTTTCTATACGTGTATTTTTTTGAAGGTTTGCGCAATCTTAATAACCCAATTAATATATCTTGTTTTGGATCTTCATAACTTAAGAAAGTTTCCCAACCATCGTTAGCATAATAGTCTCTTCTGATTAATTCAACTTGATCTGGCTGAACTCTATGATGAACTTCTTGAATACCAACTTCTCTCGTTCTAACATCACGACATTTGGTACCAAAATCTTTCATTCTTGCCAATGCTAATTCTCTCAAATTACCATTTTCAACACCACTTGAGACTAAAGGCATTGGAATATCCCTTTGAACTCTATAAATTCTTGTCCATGGGGGGACTAATGCCAATATTCTTGCAACAAGATCAATTAATGCATTGGCATTGTAAGATTTATATCTCCCAGTTTTCCAAAGTTCGTATAAACCAGTACCTCTAATAACTAAAGTTGGATAAATTTTCAACCCATCAGTTCTAAAATCCGGATTTTCGAAATATTCTTTAAATTGTGCCAAATCTCTCTCCATTCCAACATTTGGTAAATCAGGCATCATATGACTAACAATTTTGTATCCTGTATCCTTAGCGATTGCAAATGTTTCACATACCGATTTAACAGTATGTCCTCTGTTAGTATCTCTCGCAACATCTTCATACACACTTTGAACTCCAATTTCCAATCTTGTACAACCATATTTCAGCATATCATCTAAATGAGTACGTGTACAGTAATCAGGTCTTGTTTCGATAGTAATACCAACACATTTAGTCAACGATTGCTGCGAGTATTTGACTGCTTGATCTAAATTGGTACCATTATAACCTGACAAGGCGTTATGCAATTGACAAATAAATTCCTCTCTATATGGCTTATCCAACGACATAAACGTACCACCCATAACAATATATTCAACTTTATCAACTGAATGACCTAGTTGTTTCAATTGATCAATACGACCTCTTGCTTGTTCATAAGGATCATAACGGGCTCTAATGGCACGCATAGAAGTGGGTTCATAACCAGTATATGATTGAGTTGAATATTCAAAATCTGAGTCTGGACCACCAGGACAATAAACACAAATGTTCCCAGTGAAAGAGATATGAGGACAACGATGAGGTTTTGACATAACTGCAACAACACCAACACCAGAAGCTGTTCTAACTGGTTTGGCCTTCAATTTTGGTAGTAAATATTTCTTGTATTGATCAGGAATTGAGTTAATAACATCCGTCAAACGTGGTTGAGACTTCAGTCTGTACTTTTTGGAGTTCTTTGTGATTAATCCATTCAAATTAATCTCTTTTGATGTTTTTAAAGAATCTATTAGTTCCAACGTGATGTCTGAACAACACTGTAAAAACCGCTCTTTCTCAGGAGCCATTTTCTGTTTGCTCTTTATCACTCCAACAGCCATCTTGGTAATAATAACTATATCGGCTCAATATTAAACTATATTAGCTTGCTTTGGAAAGACAAAGTATGTATCCAATGATTTTCTAATCGTTTGTAAGAGAAAAAGAAAAAAAAAAAAATCAGAAAATTCTGCCCAAACCAGATGACCTATCACGTGATTATTTATTTCTTAATTTGTATAAATTCCTAATGAGGGACTTAATGTGTTTTTGTTGCGCCTTCCAACTTCTTCTCGAAGGGCGCGACGTCAACAACTTCAAATTAACAACAAAAAGGTACAACAAAAAGACTTGAACAGTCTCTCAAACCCCTTGCTTTGTTAGATCTACATATTTTTCATCCATCAGGCACGAATGTCCACTGATCAATTGAATGTTTTGGGAAACCCCAGCGAGAATTTTCAATCTGTGGTGGAAGCAAATGATGATTCGATCAATAACGATCAGAAACATCTAAGTAAAAATGCTAAGAAGAAAAAGAAGAGAAAGGAGAAAGAAAGGGCTAAAAAGGCTGCCATCCAAGGAGTAATTGAATCTGATGCGTCTTCGCCTCTCAATGAACTTGGAACAGATGAACAATCGAATTTGTCTGAGCATGTGTCTCCGTCTATTGGAGCCATAAACCAGAATCAGATTGATCCGGTGAATGTTCAGAAAGTGAACAGTCCTGTACTAGTTTCAGACGAGTCAACCCCAATTTTTGCACCCGTGTCTGAGTTGACTGAATCTAAAGATTCTTTTGAATACACTCCAGTTATTGATCCGGAAAGGATCAATAATAAAGAATCGGTAGAACTGGAAACTCAGCTGGACAAACAAGATGCTGAAAGAGAATTCATTCACAAACCAGCTGAAAATAATTTTTTTATCCAATCTAGCTCTGTGATTTGTGAGGAAGGTGTCAACAATAATCATATAGATCAAGTTACCCAAAATGCTAAAGAACAGAGTATCTCATCAAACGCTGAAAATGTCAAGCCAGGGCCTGTGTTGTCAAACATTGGAGAAGTGCATCAGGACACGATACCAATATTAAAACAACATGCTGAAACTACTGAAACTACTGGAACTACTGAAACTACTGGAACTGCTGAAACTGTTTTAAAAGAGGAAACATTTCAAGCTTCTACCACTGAGAATGTTTCTGATACTTTCCAACAGCAAGCCACACCTGAGTCTTTATTTGCTACAAGTGAGCATTTTGAAGCTTTACCTTGGAAAGCAGCAAGTAGTAAAGAAATCTTAGCTGATACTTTAGAAGCACATCTAGATGATACTCCACAATCTACTCAAGACGATAACTCTCCTGCGCCAACTTCGATTCAAGCTCAACAATTTATCACTTCACATGAACCAAATGACACTCCTACTCCTCCTACAAAGCTTACTTCTGAACCTGCTCTTTCAGTTCCTGTTGAAAACCCGCCGGTTGAATCAATTCAGACTGAAATTCCAAATGTACAAGAAGACGTCAATCAAATTTCTGAAAAGCTGCAAGTATTAGATCTACAGGAAATCGACAATTTATTTGGATCAAATGAAACGGAAGCTCTCCCTTGGGATACCCACGATAACAATGTCAGTTCTGCCACCGTTATTCATGAAGATCGATCTAAGGAAACCCAAGTCGAACCATCTGATGATCTTTTTGGCAAAGTTGATAACGACTTCTATGCTGATTTAAGTAGTAATATGCCAAAACCCCAACTAGAAGAAGCTAAACTGGATAATAAAAAGTTCGCATTTTTAGACTTGGAGCTAGATGATGAATTGTTAGAGGATGAATTGTTAGAGGATAAATTATTAGAGGATGAGTTATTAAACGACGAACCGGTGAAAGAAGAACCAGCTACTCATCTTCCTTCAAAGCAGCCTATTTCAGAACCAGTACAGTCAAGGTATCAACCTGTTCAACAAGCACAAGCTTCACAACAATATCAACATGTTAACCCTTATACTGCACCATCTCAACCTTTACAACCACAACACCACTTGAATATCCAGAAACTAAACGAAAACAAGAAGAAATCAGATGCCTATGACTTCCCAACCAATTTGATCCCATCGAAGTCTATAGCTCATAAACCAGCACGCATCATTAACTCTCAACCTCAAACTCCGTATGCAGCTCAACCTTCACAATTTAGTGCTCAACAACCTGGTCTCCCACCGACTCCTGGATCAACTTTTCCAGTTGCTCCTCCTGTTACTGGTCCTAAATCGTCATCTACTAGCTCGCCATATCAAGCTAGAGCATCATTACCGTCCACAACTGGTCCACCTAAACAAATGAAGAAAAAGCAATCGTCTTTTTTTGAAGAACTTCCAATTCTTCCACCTGTTGCTGCTGCCCGTCCAGTTAGAAGCGTTTCTGAGACAAGCTCCGTACACAGTCCACTTGTCAACAATCCATCTTTCCCAAGCCAGCCTGCTGCTGTCCCACCTAATCCATATGTTCAACCACAACAACCTTCTGCGCCTCCAGCTGATTCAACTAGGTACAATCAATCGTCTCATCCACCATTGAACAATGCGATTTCCAGTGCATCACCAGTAATTAGTCAACAAGCAAATCCTTTAAACCCATATGCGCCTCATCCCATGCAATCCAATGCATATGTCAACAACCCTGGTACTGTTGTTAGCTCTAGTGCTCCACTATCTGTCCAACAAAATGGTCCTCCAAGTAATCAAAGGAGATACGCCCCACCAGTCCAGCCTCAGACTTCAACGCAGTTTAATCAGTTTGCTCCTGTCAATGGCTCCAATGGGTTTGGTCAACCAAATGTTTATGGTACTCCTGGTAATGCCCCACTCAAAAATCCTCAGCAACAGAGTATCAATCCTACTTTGTCACCACTGATACAACAGGCTACTCCAAAGTTTCCATTGACTTCAGCTCAAGCTCCTCCATCTGTTCCAAACCCCCCAAATCAAGGTCTGCATCTGCATGTTCCGGTTCGTGGTGCTGAGTCTATTAAATCACCAGCGAATCCATCACCAAGTGTCACAAGATATGCACCTATTAATCATAGAAGACAAGCAAGTGCTACTGCAAACCAATATGATCCATATAGTCTTACTAAAGTTCAACAGAATCAAACATTACCAACCATTTCTCAAAAACAAGAACCATCTCATCATCAGATATATCAACAACCTCAACAGCTATACCAGCAACCTCCACCTCAACAGCCATACCAGCAACCTCCACCTCCACAAAGTTATCTGCAACATGATTTGTCACATCAGCAACCAGTAGTCCAAGGTGCTGAACTTGCACAGCAACTGTTTAAGAAGCAGCTCCCTTTGTTTAGTTGGGGAAGTGGTAAGAAAGTTGCATACTTTATTGCAAGCTTGAATAATCCCTCATATTCTTCTGTCCAGAATATTCACGTCGTTGATTCTGACAGAATTCTTGGAGAGCCTTTATTGAAGGAATTTCCTATTCCAACGAAAAAAAACACTGCTGCTATTGAAAAGTTCCTGGACAAACGCATTGAAACGCTTTCGACTTCTATATCCTCAGAATTAGACTCTGACGAGTTATTGCTGGTGCAATTGTTAAAACATAAGTTGAGTAATGCTGAAGGTTTGTTCGATTTAAATGGTAACATTTCTTACAATGATCAACACCAACCATTCAACCAAGCTAAATTGAACCAAGGTACTGCCCCACTAAATAAAAGACATCTGGTTTCTTTGATTTCCTCTGGTGAAAAGGAACAGGCAGTGAATTTAGCTTTGTTGCATGGTGATTTTGCTCTGGCTTTATTGATTTCAAGCGTTATTGATAAAGAAGCATGGTTAAAAATAACTGCTAAATATCTTGAGTATGAATTTAGTGGAGATCAAGATCATTTCTTGATAACATTGTTTACGATTCTAACAGGTGATGCCAAGACGGCTGTTGGTGGTTTCAGAAATGATGATGCTAAGAAGGTTTGGGCCATTAATAACTGGAGAGGCTTAACAAGTGCAGTGGTTCTAAACAATCCACCATCCTTAGTTTCATTTTTGGTCGAGTTCGGTAATTTTTTAGTTGAAAATGGCAAATTTTTGCCCGCCTCTATTTTATTCATTCTTAGTGATGCTCCAATATCGCAATTTGACAGACTAAAATCTATTAAGTTCACTCTATATTTGGAAATTTACGGGTTGATATTACAAAACAAAGGAGCTTCTGTTGATTTATATCCTGTGTTGCTGGATCATGCTTCATCTTTGATTGACTACAACTTATTGTCAGAAGCTCAGAAGTATATTGATCTGGCAAGCTATGATTTGAAGAACTCCAAAGCTACAGATGTTAATGCCAAACGTACATTGAAGGTTTTAAGTGATCAACTATCGGGTGTCAGCTCTATTGAAGGGGGATGGTTTGGTAGACCAAAATTGGATAAAGTCTGGGGTCAGTTGGATAAGAGTTTGAACAAATTCATCTCAGGTGATGAGATTAAACAGGAAAAAAAAGAAGGTGTATTCAGTAAATTCAGCCCAAGTGTCTCACGAAATACATCATATGTTTCAGTTTCTGCAGCAGCTCAATCGTCTCCTTATTCATTGGATAATATTCCTCCTTCTAGGGCTTTACCTGGGCATCGCCATGCTAGTCCATATACTCCAGTATCAGTTTCATATGATCAAATTAGCCAACAAGCTGTCAATTTTAAACCAAGTCAACCTCCATCCTCAAGGCCTACTTTTAGCCCACACTCAAGAGCAAGCATTCAAGATTTTTCTAATCTACCAACTAGCGGGTTGTCGTCAAATGTTTATACACCATCCGGATTTGCTCCTCCTCCAAAGATTGGCAGCACCCAAACATTAGGAAGCCCACAATTTTCAAGACCCTCCTTGAATCAATCACCAAAACCAAAAACATCTAGATATGGAGTTGGTCAAACTTCTTCGAGAAGATCATCCACTCATTCGCTTGCAAGTTCGCATGCTGATGAATTATCCATTCAACCACAAGCACTGCTTAAAGGATATGGACCGGCTTCATCATTGCAATCTAGACCTCCATCAACGTTTTTGCCATTGCCATCGGCTCCTGAATTTGGAAATCATGCTCCAGCTGTTCCTCAAACACCACCAATTGTTCATAAACCATCAATTTCTGAATTTTCTGGCGACAGAAAAGTTGTTTCAAACAATAGCATCGATCATTTAGTACAAGATATAGAAACTATTAGCTCAGATCAGCAGCTTGGTGAGGGACAATCATATTTGGAACAATCTAACCTGGCAGAGAAACCGAGCGAAAAAACTCTAGTTGAACAAAAATCACAAGGTTTTGATACCGAAACAGAAGAGGACGTTTCAACCTTAATGAGAGATAATGAATTAGTAGAGTCAGATACAAACCAATCACATGTTGTCGAACAGTCTGGTTTTGAAACTGATAATGACGAGAATCCTCTTACTCAACCTGTTGAAGATACACCTGCTACTGATTTCAATCAAAGTATTAGTGATTTCGGTTCTAGCAGTGCCACTCCGTATCATGTTCCTGCTCCAGAACCCGAGGTTCATGAAATTCCTCACGAACTACAAGATAGAGTGCTTGAATCAACTTCCCCAGAAAGTATTAATGGTCGCTCTCCGGTTTCCAAGGTTCGCAATCCATATGCCCCAATCAATGATTCTTCGAAATCATCTTCGCCATATTCTCCAAACAGTGATGCTGTTAAAGCCCCACCAAAGAAGAGCTTATCAGCCAGTAGGTTTACGCCAAAACCATACACTCCATCTGAACCTCTTGTTGTGTCTGAAACCAATTCTGTTTTACCTGAAGCTGGTGAGGATGATTTGTATTTCCATGGTGACCATCAAAAGTTTGAACAGACCCCCGCAAATTTTCAACCCCAGGTTGAGCAATCAAAGAGCAAGCCAACTACAGATAATTCTGAAATCCAAGCAGCGACTAGCAATCTTCCACCTGTACCTGTTTATTCATCTTCCAGTTCTCCTGCCCCAGTTAACCCATATGCTCCATCAGTAACACAACCGCGTTCTAGAAGTGGTTCTATTGTAAGTCCAATTAATGCTTATTCCACGGTTGCATTTAATCAACATTCAAGAAAAGGCTCTGTTGGTACACCAGTTAACTCATATACACCTTCAAATCATTATGGCCCTCAAAATACAGCATCTGTGGAACCAAGATTCAATCCATACCAACCTTCATCTGTTGACGAAACTCATTCAGTTAATAGTTCATTGTCTGGTTTAATCAACAATAGCAACCCACAAACTTCTAGATTTGAGCCGTTTGAACCTTCATCTGTTAGTGCTCCTACTACGTCAGATGGCATTTCACCATCAGTCAGGCGTGGAGAGTATAAACCATCGACTACGAATTTTAATACAACTGTTATTCCTGAAGAAGATGAGTATTTTGATGATGTTGTTGATGAAAGTGATGACGATGAAGATGAAGATGGTTCTGATAAACCAGAAATTTCAAAGCCAAAAAAAGAAGAATCAAAGAAGAAAGACCAATCTAAGAAAGATAGTAGAGGAGGCGGTGGTTGGTTAAATTGGTTTAGCAAAGATAATAAGAATGAGACAAAAGTGTACCGTGCTAAATTAGGTGAGAAAAGTAACTTTTACTATAATGAAGAATTAAAAAGATGGGTTAATAGGGATGATAACATTGAAGATTTGAAAGCAGAAGCTGCTCCTCCACCTCCTCCAACCATTAGAAGAAAACCAAGTAACTTGACTAAACCTCGTTCTGACTCCGCAAATGAAAGTCGTTCTCCAGTTCCACCTTCGGGTCCATCACTATCTGGTCCACCTTTAGGCTCCTCCGTTGCCCTTCCAAAAAAAGCTGCCCCTACTGCTTCTGATTTAGACTCTTTAATGAATCTGGCTAGTGCAGGCGCTGGTTCATCTACTAGAAGAAAGAAGAGAGCTGGTTATGTCAATGTTTTGAAAGATTTTGAAAGTAAGAAGTGATCTTCATTGTTTATTAGCGATTTTTATTAGGTTTTAATCGATTATATGTGTTAAAAATCCAATGTCAGTTGTGTAGAAAAAAGCTACTCGATATTGTGTCAAATAAGTATATATATTTAATGAAGTTTTATATCCGGGTAATTTTTGTTATTCTCTAAATTTCTATTTCCAGTAAATTCCGATCTTTCCAAAGGTCGGAATAAGAAGAACACCGAACAGGTTTTTTTTCGCAGAAATTTCTGATTCGAACAGACGAAAACAGTGGAAAACAACATCGATTCGTTGCCTCTTTTGTTCATCTGGTACTTCTAGAGCCAGTCTGGTTGATAAGGGATTACTGCATTTATATATTTGTGTCTTCAATTACAGTTTTTTTGGTGGTTCACTTGTGCTGATTCAATAACAAAACTTATCCTGACACGCTCACGAAATTCCAACTACCAATTCCCAATCATTAACGTGAACTAATTATGAAAGCTGCTATCAACAAAAGCCCATTTCTACGTCAGATACGAAGAAGACCTCTGACTTTATTGGGGCCAGTGTTTCTAATCGTTCTAGTGTATTACTTATTCTTTTCATCGCCAAAATCACAATCCAAATACAGTTATAAAGTTAAAAAGAATGGATTTTTTGGTAGAACACCAGATGTAATCCCAAGAAACCTACCAGGTGATCACATCTCCCATTATCATTTAAATAAATTAACAGCTACGCCAATGGCTGTTTATAACAAGGAGAAAGTTTTAATTTTAACTCCTTTATCAAGATTTTATAATGAATATTGGATGAACTTACTAAGATTGACTTATCCAAGGGAATTATTAGAATTGGGGTTTATAGTTCCAAGAAACAAAGATGGTGACCTTGCTTTAAAGAAATTAGAAAAAGCTATTAAGCAAGTCCAAACTGGTAAGAAAGAGAATCGTTTTTCCAAAATCACAATTTTAAGACAAGATACCGATTCATTAGATAGCCAAGCTGAAAAACATAGACATGCGTTGAAAGTTCAAAAGGACAGAAGAGCCTCTATGGCGTTAGCCAGAAATTCATTAGTTTTCTCAGCTCTAGGCCCATACACTTCATGGGTCCTATGGCTAGATTCCGATATTATTGAATCCCCTCCAACCCTGATCCAAGATTTAGTGAGTCATGACAAACCTGTTATTTCGGCAAATTGTTATCAAAGATATTATGATGAAGAGAAGAAAGAAAATTCAATTAGACCTTATGATTTCAACAATTGGGTTGAAAGTGATGAAGGTTTGAAGATTGCTGCGGGAATGTCAGACGATGAAATCATTGTTGAAGGATATGCAAACATTGCAACCTATAGACCGTTGATGGCACATTTTTATGATCCTAGTGGTGATATTAACGTTGAAATGGAATTAGATGGTGTCGGAGGTGCTGCCGTTTTGGTTAAAGCTGATGTCCATAGAGATGGTGCTATGTTCCCACCTTTCCCATTCTATCATTTGATTGAAACTGAAGGCTTTGCTAAAATGGCTAAACGTTTAGGATATCAAGTCTTCGGGTTGCCAAACTACTTGGTTTACCATTATAACGAGTAATTTGTCTGTTTTTTGGTGTTGATGTGGGGTTTTTGCTATATCTGCTAGACATTTATACAAGGTAAGAAGAGGTGTATTGTGATAGATTGCTTATGGGAGCTTTTGTTCTATTCATTCAAGAGATGTCTTTCTGGTCTATTTAACTATTAAATAAAGAGTTACCCTCTTTAATATTCTAATATCAATTATGTAATTTCCATTCCCGATAAGGGATTTCGAAAAGGCCCCCAAAATTTGACATCTTTTAAGAAAACTGTATGAAGATCAGCTAGAATCAGTTAAATTTGTCAACTTTAAAACTGTTTCAGATATTGCAAAGCTTAGAACTGAGTGTAACGTGATTGTTTTTATTTTAACTATATTCCTAAAATTTAGTGGTACTTACCCCCGTCTATCTGAAACTTTTTATTGTGGGTGAATACTTTTTGCGTGTCAATCACGTATAACTCTGTTGGCTATTTGATATAGAAAAAACAGATTTCAACGACACCTACTGATAAATCTTGAAGAACAAAAACCAACGTCGTGCGTGGCCATTTTCTGTTGTTATCCTTTCATTTCTTGTTTTTCAGATTTCAGCCAATATAATCTTTTTAAAGACTCATAGACATATATAATCAAAAAGAAAGTTTAACAAGGGTTAACTGAATCGACAGCTAATGGCAAAACATCGCAATTCAATGAGCAATAGCTCACAACCTTTCGGTAAGACGTCGCCTATTGAGATCTCTAAAAGTCCACCTTCAAAAAGTATGTTTTCCAACCTCCATTATCAAAAAAAATCTTATACTAACACTGTTTTTCCCTAGATCTTGCACACGTCCCATGTAAATTCTTTAAACAAGGAGCATGTCAGGCCGGTAACTCATGTCCCTTCTCCCATACATCGGATACCACTAATGATACTGCTACATGCAAGTACTTTCAGAAGGGAAATTGTAAATTTGGTGTGAAGTGCGCTTTGGCTCATATCTTGCCGGACGGTAGAAGAGTCAACCCAAAGACATTGGCTCAAGTATATCAAAATCATAATGTGGTGAATAACAAGAATAACAACGGCGGTGTTAATGGATATAGTACTGGATCAAATGTCAATGGATACCTCACCTCAAGTGTCAACTACACTGCAACTAGTCCAAATGGGAGTTTTAATGCTCATAACACCATCGTGTCACCAACCGCAAGCTTGAACGGGTTCTCTCAATACAACAATAATACATCACCTACATTCCAATCGGGTTCATATACCAATTCGGGAAATAACTCTTTACAGCACCAATCATTGTCCTACGACTATAACTCCATCACTCATCAAAGAGCTAATTCCTCTAGTGAGAGAGCTTCCTTCTCCCTGTCTTCGAATTCTATTTGGAGTCCACCTACAAATGTCACTCCAGAAGGAAGGACCCCATTCTATCAAAGAAGTGTGTCGCATTCTTCCACTTTTAGACAAGTTGTCCCATCCTCAATTCAATACTTACGTTCATCAAATGTCAATGAGAGTGCGGTTATGGATGATGATGAAGATGCTGACGAAAGTCAAATGCTTGAAGAGGACTTTGTTCCTTCAAGTTTGTCCGATTTGTTAACACCACAAGAACTACAGAGACGTGGCTCGAGACCTTCAAGCTCAAAGCCAAGTACTAACTTTACTCAATTCTTAAGAAAGTCTTCTGGTTGTCAAATTGAGTCTTCTCATCACTCAAGTACTGAAGCTATTATTGATTCTACTGATGAAAATGAGATGCAATTTAGAATGGATGATGATGAATTTTATAATGAGATGGTAAAAAATGTGGGCGCCAGTGGAATTAATGCTGCTATTGGTGGGTTAACTTTATAATAAAATATGCTTGGTTTATAAAACTGGCATAATATTGGTTACTTCAAAAGATATCTGGGTTGGTCCGCTGTTATATGTTTCTTTTTATATAATTTTTCAGTTTATGGTTATATCAAAAACGGTGTTAAAGGAGGTTTCAGCATCTAGCTGAATGGTCTTGATTTTATTGGCAGATGAAAATGGATGGTTTATATGTATTTTTTTATATAAGTTGTGCAGGGTAAAAGTTCTCAGAAGAAAAAGTTACAATGATTAAAAAGGTTATAAAAGAGAGTTTAGATAATACGGTACAGGAAAATATTTTTATATAAGTATGATTTGATTTTAATTTAATTATACGGTTGTAGAGTAAAATGAGAGTTCTATTATTAACAAAAAAATTGTTATTGAAACATGTAATACCCATAAATGAAACCACAAAACTAATATACAAAATAATCCACAGAGAATAGAGATTCATGTGTGATTGAAGAAATTCCAAACGAAAAACCAAAGAATAATGCAAAAAAAATATAAGGATTAAATATGAATGACAAAATATAACACCACAAATCCCAAGCCTATGATCTTACAAAAAATGAATCAGAACCAAACGAACAACCTAACGGAAATCAGTTTTACCATTACCACGTTTACCACTGAACAAATGTTTTGGTAATGAAGCAGTAGAATGACGATCACCTTCACCTTGTCTTGCTTGTCTATTACGTTCTCTTCTTTGTAATTTGGCCAATCTATCAGCTTTGGTTCTTAAAGCACCATCAGCAACACCATCATTCAAACGATCTGATTTGTAAACTGGTTGTCTCTTGGATGAGGATTCGTTCAAATCTTCTAGAACAACATCTGCACCTGTTTGTCTATATGGGTTTGCAGCTAATTTGGCATTCTTCTTGGATTTCAATACAGAAGTATCATGACCTAATGAATCCAGATGCTCTTCAAATTCTGAGAAGCTTTTAGTCAATTTAGAACGTGGCATAGTACCACCATTCTTCAAAGCTTTTCTACTTCTTGCAGCATTGATCATCTTTTGTTGCTTGTTTCTAATCCATTGGGCTTTTTCATGGACATCTTCAGCTTCTTCATCTTCGATTTCTGAGTCTGAATCGTAAAAGCCTTCAGCCTCTAATCTTTCTTCTTCTTCTTCCAATGCTTGTAACTTGGCTGCAATATCTTCGTCTAAGAAATCATAAACGTTTCTACCATCTAAAACTTCTGGCATTATATCGTTCTTCCATTCTTCATCCTCTAGCATGTATTTATCTTTCAAGTTAATGTTGAAAACACCAGCACCACCATTTTCTTCTTCAATATCACGAGCCAATTTACGTCTATTTGGATCTTCTTTGTCATATTTAAGAAAGTTCTTAGCACCTTCTGGAATATAGGCTTCTCTTTTGACGTCATCTCTTGGAGCAGGTCTTGAGACATGAATTTTGTTCAAAACGTTATTAACACGAGCAGTACCTTTCAATTTTTGCTCAATTCTTGAAGCTAATAGTTTTTCACAAGCTTTGTTACGAACAACCATAACATTGTCTTCTTCATGACAAGAGGTGGTCATTATTTCAACACCTGGTACTTGAGTCAAAGTTTGAATTAAGTCTTGACGTTCTTGGTCTAAATCTTCTGGTCTTAAAATATCAGTTTTGTTTATAACCACTAACACTGATTTGTTCGCAAATAATGGTTTAATAGAATGAAACAATTTGACTTGAGCTTCAATTGAAAAACCACACTGTTCTGAAATATCCATAAAATATAAAACTGTAGAACGTAAATGGGCAATGGCATAAATAGATTGCATTTCAATGTTGTTCATCTCTTCAGTTGGTCTATCCAAAATACCTGGAGTATCAATGGCTTGAAATCTCAAATATTTATAATCAAAATGACCAACATATAAAGATTTGGTGGTGAAAGCATATGGTTGAACTTCGACATCAGCTTTGGTGATACAACGCAAGAATGATGATTTACCAACATTTGGGTAACCACAAATTAAAAGAGTTCTAGTATTTGGATCAATACTTGGCAAACGACCTAAATGTTGTCTGACTTGTTCCAAATAAGATAAAGGATCTTTTAACTTCTTGACGATGGTAGCCATTCTACCTAAAGCAGCTCTTTTCAATTGTTTACATTGAAACAAAGACTGACCAAACTTCAGCAATCTAACGTAATCTCTAGAAACTTGTTCAATCAATGTCTTAGCTCTTGAAACAGCAGCTAAAGACACCTTATAATGATTCTTCTCATATAATGTATCCATAAGATCTCTATGGAAAGGATGAACGTCATTAATGTTTGGAAATCCCTTGATCAACTCTTCAAATTTCTCTTCAAATCCTTCAGAAGTAAATTTAACTTTTCTCATGTAAAAAGCTCTGATTCTACTAATTTTAAACCCAGGTCTAATAACTGTTGGAGTTTTTCTTTGAGTTCTGTTCAAAACGATATCCAACATATCGTTGGCCGTTGGGACCGTTGGGATATCTTTCCAAGTCAACTGCATCTTGTTTAATCAATGGAAACCAGCAAATTTGAATAAATTTTTTGGAAATGATTTCTTATGGTTTTTCTTTTTAATGCAAAATTTTTTTTTAAATTTTTTTACTGCGATGAGATTACCCGGGCTTTTCTCATAAGTCACGTGAAAAGTGGCTAAATAAAAAATGTATTCATTTAACCGAAAATCAAGGTCTTACAACAAATTCAATCATATTCCATGGTGTCATTATCATAAATTTATCATTAATGTCGTATTAACCTTCATATTTTGATCTATTTCAAAGTCATTGGTGTAAAGGACTAATTCCATTCTTAAACAATAGTATAAGGATGAATAAACAACCAGCTTTAATTTTTGAGTGCAAACCAAGATGGTTATAGCACGGATTGTGTGATATTTTCTCAATATATGAGTAGAGCAATAGACCTAAATTAGAGCTATTTGTCACAATGAAGTTAAATAAATCTGCAGTTTTAACTATTTTCTCTTTAACTTCCAAGTTTAAATGATTTCCGTTTAGTCTGATTAACCTTAAAATGGTATTTCCTTTTGAATGGTGATGAGTCAGGATTGAGAGTACTCTCAGAGGGATGCACATTTGGTTCAGAGGATGTGGGCAGTGGTCCTTTTGTGTTCTTGTGTTCTTCATTTGACAATGAGCATGCTGTTGCCTTACCTGAAAAGATCTGAGCATCTTCATCTGACACAACCTTGGCTTCTTCGTCTCCTAAAAATTCATCAGAGCTAAGTTCTCGGAACTTTGTGACTTTGTAAACTTTGCGTGCTTTCCTCTGTTTAAATGTTTTGAGGTTGGTATATTGAGATTGACTATCTGGTATAGGTTGTAATGAGTCGACATCAGTTCCGCTTTTACGTACTCGCTCAAGAGTTTTAATGTCCTCTTCATCTGTAGCATCTTTTTCCTGTGTATCTTCAATTTCTTCTGGTAGTTCCAATATATCATGCTCTTTCTTTATCTTAAATGATTTCTTTATGACCAGATTCTTTTCATAAAGTTGACCTTTCAAAATTGCAACTTGTTTACGGTTTTGCTTTAACAATTCAATTGATTGAGATAGCTTTTGATAGTAAGTATCGATTTTTTCCTCAAGTTCACTTATCCTACTCCTTAACTCAAAGATATTTCCATCTTTTCTAGCAGTCTCAATCCTATATCCTTCAAGTTCTCTGTCTTTATCAACAATTTCCGATTTCAAACGCTCACACAATAACCCCATTGCAAGTACCGAATCCTTAGAAGCAGCAGCATCTGAAAACGCTCTTGATATCACACTGAACTCTACGGAATCTGTAGGAAATAGTGACTCTCTTTTGTATCTAGGAGGAGGAACAAACCCTGGTGGAGCTGGTAATTGTTGCTGTTGTTGGAAAATCTCGTTAGTGAGCCCTGAATCACTCCAATCCCGTAGATTGTTGTGCGAGTACTCATTAGACATGTTATAACCTGTGAACTGAAACTACTTTGATGGTTTTCTCTTCATTGATTTGGCTATGTTCTTTTCGTGTCGCGATGCTATCTTTTGTTGATTTTTGATTCCCAGAACAAGTTCGCGATATCACGTGAAATAATTGGCCAAAACTAGGTTGTCGCTTTTTTGGCTGCTTTACAACATCGATAACAAGGTTATCGATTGATTGTTGGATGTCTTCTGTTTTCTATTTATTGAAAATTATTATTTTTCCTCTGGTTCTTTGAGCGGAAATTTTACAATAATTTTCACTCTATAAAAATCATGTCTTTTTTACAACAACACAATCGTAAATTTTCCAATACAAAGGTAATCTTGGTTGATCAAGGTCGATCGTGAATATCAGTTCGTAACTGTTATTCAAATACGTTGGTCCCTCTAGTGGACTGGCGTTCGTTAAATTCTCGTTACTCTTTAATGAATGAAAGATGCTGACGCATCTATGATCTTCATCAACTTAATATTTAACGATCATCAACCTGTCATAAGCAGAATAGTTAAGAATGTTGAAAAAATCTACTCAAGAGTTAAGACT
The DNA here is from genome assembly GCA_024271855.1 of Wickerhamomyces bisporus. NCBI lineage: Eukaryota > Fungi > Ascomycota > Saccharomycetes > Phaffomycetales > Wickerhamomycetaceae > Wickerhamomyces > Wickerhamomyces bisporus. Next base: position 31,188 of record JANBXE010000033.1, read on the forward strand.
CAAGGGAAATCCTACCGGGAATTTTTGCTAAATTCTTCATTCTACCTTCTCGAAGTTTAGCAAGAATTGATAGGCAATCTGGATGCGCGCACTAAGCAAAATAGAGATACTATATCGTATTATTGTTGGAAGAAGTAATTATTGAATCACGAAAGCCTTACTAAACGGGCAGGAAGAGGATACTCAGTAAATGCTCACAAACTTCAACCAATAGACTACCTCTGTTAGTAGTATTGGTGGTTTATACACCCAACTAATAAATCCATAAAGATTATCCTTTTTTCTAATTTATAAGGTGAGCATGCAATTTTCAGCAAATAGAAATGCAAAAACATGTAGCAGTTTTCCTCCAAAGACAAAGACTTGTTGATGCTAAAGACTGCGAAGTAATCTGTGCAAAAAGTGATGAAAATTAGATGTTACTGGTTGTCTGTCATGAGATGGTGCGTTGTATAGTATGTGCTAGGCCTTGACGCTCAACGGGCTAAATCAAGAAGCAAAGCAAAACTTTAAGCTCGACCGTTGAAACGCTAGAAAGGTAATCTCGCCGCCTTAACTCACTTGTTTTATTTTGCCAATTTAAATAGCCCTCTAAGCTTTTACTCTACCAGTAAAAAAATCGCCTTAAGGTGTCTGACCTTCTTCCCGTATATCCATTGGTAATTGGTATGTTACTCTCTCATTCTCAATCCCCATGAACCAACTTTAAAAGTGAAAGATGCAGCAGCTGATGATCATTTGATGGCTTGAGCTCCTGGTACCTGAATACTTCAATCTCTACAGGTTTATACAGTTAAAACGCTCACAAATATAAAATTAAAATGAAATTATAAACACATAGACAAATGGAAAATGACCGTAGAAGCAAAAATAAACAAGAATGACAAATCACTCATGAGACAACGATCAGCTCAAAGCATATCACATTTGGAGAAATTACGGTTTAGGAATTCATGACCAGCACAAATTATCAACACCATTCTTTCCAAAAACGGATAGCAAAGCAGATATTATATGATGAACGAGATAAAAATAATCCACCCCAATAATAATTACAATTAGCATTAAAAGACCACCAAAGATAGACAAATAGAAACAAACAAAACAAAATTAGGAAGCGAAACAAGAACAAAAGACAACAATATTATATTCACCAGCCTAGTTGGAACTCTGTAGAAGCAGTAGTTGTAGGATGCAATAACTGCGGTAAAGAACCTGGGGCACTCAATACATTCCCATCCTTCATTTCGCCATTAGAATTGGTCTCCTTTCCCTCATTCTTCCTCAAATTTGAGCCATCATTCAAAGACGCATCATTTAAAATTTTGTCCTTCTCATCCACAATCCCACCGTCGCCATTATCCTTCTTCAAATTTGCATCTCTTTCATGTAGTTTACGGTGTCTAATCATGTTTGACCTCACACTAAAAAGTCTTCCACAATTATCCCATGAACATGCAAACGGTTTTTCACCTGTGTGCGAATACAAATGAGTTTGTAAGCTTGAAGGTCTCTTAAATTGTTTTTGGCAAATATTACAACGATTGCGACGTGCAGTTTCCGGTGTCATTCCTAATAACGTAGCACTGTTGGAAACAGTCGATGAAGTTGATGAAAGTCTTTTATGTGGTTTTGACATGTTACTACTTTCATTGGGATATGTTTGACTTCTTGGATGAAAATTTGAATTAGAGCGATGTTGTGGATCAAGAACACCAGGAAATGGGGCATCTTCAGACGAAATATTACCGTTGGCTGCACCAGAAAAAGATGACGATGATGTAGAGTTTAAAGATATATTAGGAACAGATGAAGATGAATGTTGTAGTAGTGGAGGAGGTTGTTGATTTGGATCAATAGGTTGTAATTGATTGGAAATGGGGTTTCCTAATGATCCATATGGATATTCATTTGAAGCCAATTGTTGGCCAGGTTGTAAATAAGGCAATGGAGGTTGTGAATAATATAAAACTTGTCTAGATGGTTGGAATTTTGTTTCATCATGTTGTTCATTCAATTGTTGCGGTTGAGAGCTTAGAGGTTGTTGTCCTTGTTGTTGTGGAGGCTGTTGCTGTTGCAATAGTTGAGCCTGTTGTTGATTGGATTGATCATAGTATAGCGGTTGGGGGACAGAAGGTAATGAAAACGAACTATTATTACTCTGAGGAGGTGTGTTTGAGTTCGTGGTATAGTTCGTAAAGTTTGGGTTATAAATTCCACTGTGATGTGGAAGCATAGTGACTTGTTGTTGTAAAGGTAAATGAACAACGTTTTGGATATTTGGGTGAGAGCCAAAGCCATTAGTATAACCTGGTGGTTGATGTTGAAAATGCATTTGATTTGGATTTGGATTATATTGAGATTCTGAAGACCGTGGGGAAATCATAATTTAGATCGACTTCAACGAGTTCAATTGTCCATGAAACAAAAATCCAGGTGATAAACTTAGCAAATAACCACTCTTTTGAACTTCAATAAAAGATCAACTATGATACTTTTTTGACCTTGAGACGTAATTAAAAATGCGTTCTTTTCAAATCTGGTGATGTTTTGACGTTCTGAAGAATTTCTGAGAAACGCAATTCTTTGAATTCAATAATAAACTGAAAAACAGCAAAACAGCAGCAAAAATTAAGAACAAGAGCAAGAATTCAAAAACTTTTATCAATAATTTAGAAACAGAGAAATCGATTCCTTTTTGTAATTCAAAAAGCTGTTGATGTTTTTTATTCTCTTAATGGTCCTCAACATCTGTGTCCCTAACCATAAATGAGAGACTGTAATGATGCAAGTATAAACTTTATTTTGCTTTACATATGCACATCAGTGCAGAAGGAGTACTTAGCCCAAAAAAAGGAACATCGCGTCAATGTACATAATAATGTGCATATTACGTGGGCTGAGAGAATTCTAGTTTCCTAAAAGAGAGAGAAATGGCACCTCTTTGTGGGGACTTGGAGGCACCCGAATAAAGATTATTTCCCAATGTGGAGGGATAAGGGGGTCTACATGAGTCTAACAGGGTCTGGAATAATACTGGACTTAAAATTTCATGAAAGAGTCAAGGTATACCTAATAATCTCCTCTCCAACAAGATAGTAATGAGGTATTTTATCTTGATTGATGACTACCTATTGTTCTCAGATAAATCTTGTTGCTAATTCGTCTATCTGTCTACTCCAATCCCACTCACTGCACAATTGACTAAAACCCTCTTTTTCACTCATACAAAAAAAAATAAGGATTTTATTTTGGGATCAACACAAGAAACATCTCTAAAGATTAGCCATCGACGATTGAATTGACAGTTTATATTGTTATTTTATTATTATTTAGCTGATCCCATTATGAATGCGTACTTACCAAAGGTGTTATATCAAGCCCACCTAGACCTATTCTTATTTTGAGGTACACACATCAGCCTGTCGGTATAATGTCAGTTGATCAAGAAACGTGGCTGAAACATGCTGGAGGTTATAGGTTCAGCAGTCAAGTTCCAGCGTAGTATGCTTCAAAAACAGCGAAAGGAATTACACCACCTCGATTGAAATTTGTCAATCAGTAAGCAATATTAAAATTCCATCAGTCATCGAAAACTAATTCTAAAACTTTACCCTCGCGACATAAACAATAAACCGTTTTGTTTGGAATTAGCAGGTTTGACATTGGTTTAGCTGCTTGTACATTTGAGGATCTAATTTAAACTTGATGTCACCGATGCTCCTTTTCATCAAATACGATGAAGACTTTGGGTGTATTAAATTAAAGATTCCTGCTTTAATACACATTTCATAACAGAATTCATCCAAATTTTTGAAATTGAATAGCTATAATACTAAGCAAAATTACATAGCTTTCCCCCATTAACGTCGAACATATAGACGTGCGTTCTTGACTATAAATAGATACAGTTTGGTCGCCTTAGAGCCATGTAGTCTATAGCAAAAACATCTGTTTCAAAAGTTTAGTGTGATCTCTATTGGTTATGTGCAAGCTGACAAATATAATGTATTTGCAATGCTAAATGACCAAAGGGGGTTATTAACATAAACCAAACGTCTCCTTTCATAAGGAGACCTCACCTAGCTTCCTGTCTCCTTTTTCACGATTGAGCATATAAATACGGTGAACATATTCCAGATGGGTATCACGGATATTTCCATACCGCCTGTTATTTGACTATGTTAGTGAAAATAGCGTAGACTTAGTGGATAGCTCATGTACTATATGACAGGGAAGATTGAAATATTTCGCCAGATACTAAATAAACGAATACATTGCAAAATACTCATAGAAGAAGAGAGTGGACTGGCATCAGACTAATCTTTATTTAAAAGTACGTCAATCAATTCTTTTCAAGACCAAGTGGAAGTGGAATATAGACTGTTAATGCTAGGTCATGCTTAGCTGTTGATTGCCTGAAAAGTAAACAATGTATGAAGAATATCGCTTTTAACCGAATATGTGTACCTCGTCGAGTGCTGATGAGGTTTAGCTTTTACAAGACAACGATGAGACATCAATGCTAATCACATTTTAAATACTTGTGCTGTGAAGTAAGAATCAATTTCGTCGCTAAAATCAGTATTAGAGTCCGAGTTAAGTACTCGAATGTACATGCCTTGGTGATCCTTGGATATATTGCTTACGTCTGTTTGCGCTCTGGCTGCGAGTTAGCAATCACTCAATATAAGAGTTTACGTTGTGATAGTCAATATTTGGCTATTTGTCAATTACCCCTATCCTGAGTTGTGTTCAGTTGTCATTCCATTGCGTTGATTTTTTGATTGAACAGATAGTAATGGGCTCGTTCTCTGATAAGATCTATTTGATGTACAAACCTAATCAGCCATGCTATTTTCCGAGATCTCACAGGAGATTATGTGATATATATATAAGCTATAGAAATGAACAGTCTTCTATAGCCATTTCACATACTTTCTGCATTTTATACAGCTATGCCCTAATTACCAAAAGATTTATAATGTATGGTGGAAAAACAGATTTGTTATACTTTAGTGCTATAACTCTTATTAATGAAACACAGGGCGATCTTTTGAAATAATTCAACTTTCAGGAATGTGCTCGTGTATGTCGCAGTTCTTACAAATGTTAAATATAAACCTTCTGTTTGACAAGTTGGCCCTCAACTGTCAACAGATCTTAGTTAATAAGTGGTGCCTGGATTAAGCAGAAACTTTGAGGCTTGAATTTTTTTTAAATCCGTTTTTGACGTGTCTCTAGCATGAACCCTCAGACATTCGCAGTTTATCATTCGTACGGCACTATCTTCAGGTAATCGTTATTAGACTGTGGTGTCTTTTTTTTTTTTTTTTTCACTCGTCATTCCCAAATCTCTCTCTTCATGAAATAATTGCCTAATTCAGCCATTGGGGACGCTTGGAATATATTGGAGATTAATGCTATAATGACCTAGTTTTTTGCTTTTACAGCTAAGTACCGGTTTGGTCCACTCAACCACTTATTGAGATACCATAACTATGACATAGAAGAATACAGTACGGATCTACGCAGTTCATATCCTAGACAAGGTGAAGTCCAGTAACACATTTTGCCAAATAACCATAAAATTTCTAGAATATTAGTCGTGCGTTCCTGGTACCTGAATCCCTGAAAGATTAGCGTTTATGTATACGAATTCATGAGTCATGGTCTACTTAAGGTCTTAACGATAGCCTCTTTTTACAGATAAACAAATGAGGTCCATATGTATACACGTCTACCTTCGGGCGTCAATGCGACATTCAACATTTCACTAACCAGTACATCAGTTTACTATAACTGTATTGAGTATCAATATCAGTTCAGGTTGGTGAAACTTAGAGATTGGAAAAAAAGGCAAGCACGATTCTCGGGTGAACGCTCTTCAAAACACATGCCTTGTGACTGACTAACTGAGTATACTTTGCTTCGTGTTCACTCATGCCCGCTTCTATTTTCTCGCATTCGTTCAGAAAACAAGTCGAAAACTCAAAATTACCCAATCGTTCAAAACGCTACTATAATCAATTAGTAGGTCTTCTTTAGTAAATGTTGAGTGACAAGCATCAAATTTGTATTCAATTTCAAATCGTACTCCTCATAAATATGAAAACGGATACAACGTCAAGAATATTCTTGTCTTTGCGAAGAACCTTTCCTTTTTAATCAATATGTTCTTTTTATCTAGGCCGAAGATTCAAGTCTTATTTTTGCACAGCATTCTGCATGAACCTTCTCATATCAAAAACGGTCTCATTTTGGAGAAGTGCATACCTATGCCGAATTATGCATAAAATATGTCCTTAGCAAAACTGCCAGCAAGAACTTTAAAAAAGCTAAAATTTCAATTGCAAATTCGGACGTTTCTCCGACAATCTCTGTTTTTCCGGAACTTTAAACTAATTTTTTTGTTGTTGTTGTTATTATTGTTTTGTGTTGTTTTGTGGGAAGGCAGCAGAAAATGGTCTGTGTATAACTGATCATCTGGAAGAATCAAAAACGGTGTCAGTCTTGTATCAGATTCAAACAAAAGAAATGAACTTTTGCGCTAAACATCAACTTCTAATTCTGGAGAATCACTTTCCTCTAGAACTACCTATCAAGAGCACAACCATCAAAGCCAAAAGAAACATCCTGTACAATGGACGTCACGTCTCAACAACATACAAACCATTCATCGATGTAATGGAGAAAACTATATCAACACTCTACATAAAGCATAAGGGACTAAATTGGAAACATCACAAGAATGAAGAAATGGGAGAAGAAGGGTTGATCTACATCTATTATGTAGACCCCAAAAATGATGCAATTTTAGGTTTTATATCATTCATATTAACAATGGACGGTGGCCTAGTATTATATCTTTACGAAATCCATGTAATTCCTGATTATCAAAATGGACATGGATTAGGAAGTTTTTTAATTGATAAATTTCATGGATTAGTTGACCTCTATAGAAAAGAATTGAAGTTGGCTGAAGTTGATTTGAAAGAATTGGAAGGGACAAAATTAACAGTTTTCAACGATAACTTGGTATTGAATTGGTATTTGAAACTGGGATACGTTCAATCTGAAGAGAGTCCAAGGGATAAAGTCTTGAGAAGCGGAAAAGTGATCAAACCTGATTACTATATTATGATTCGGAGGGCTTGATAGCTTCAAAGGAACATTAAGTACATTGAAATTAAATCAACCATAACTGCGCTATTGGTGGATAAATTAAGGCTCATTTTACTGATCAATCTGGCTTAGATCTTTCACTTTTCAAATTTGATAAGCGTAGTTTTTGATCCAACTATATGGGCTATACCACAAATTCATAAGTATTTAGTATAGAAATGGTCTCTCGTACCAACTCTGCGCCGATTTTCATGTTTATTGGGTAACCATTTTAGAAAATTTAAAAACTATAAAAAATTAAGCTAGTTTTAGTGGCTAATAATATCTAACTATTTAACATTGTTTATGAGGCTAGATGAGAATTTATGTTTAAATAGTTCGTGCTAATCCAACTCCTCTCAATTCTTAAATCTTAATTGCCTTTTGCAGAGGAATCAGGGAAAATTTTAATCAAACTTTGATCTCAAAGGCGCTTTAGGTCTTACAAACATGCAATTGGTTGATTCTCATCTCTCAGCTAGAATTCGATCCTCACTTCACAATTGAGGCTATAACTCACGTCACAAGGTCGTAGCTCATTGCCCGTATCTCGACAAGACTCAAAGAAACCTCATAAGTTAGAGATGGGAACTATCAGCATCAAATAGCAAGAGCAAAGGTTCTTTGGTGGAACAATAGCCAATAGCTGAGGGAAACAAAGAGATTTGCGCGATGCATGCTTAGCGGCCCCAATTTCAGCAAGTCTGAGAACCTCAAAACAAACCTTAAATAGAGCAACCTTTCGAAAAAGCAAAGCAAAGAAAATCAAATCAAACGCCTTAGAGAGAGAAAAGTGAAGAAACAAAGGGTCTCTTGTTCCCAACACTCCGAATGTATGTTCCGTCTTTTGCATAGCTCCGTTTTGATGGTCTATATTATTATCTACCATAAGAAAAAGCAGAGATATGCATAAGAGAGCAGAAGAAAGTACAATCGTAGAAGCAGTGCAGAATTATTGTATTCATTTGCACTTAAATTTTTTTTAAAACAATAAGTAGATTACCAGCAATGTGCAAGATGTGGCAGCTGTTCGATAAGAAAGTTCCGTGGTGCCTCACAGGTCATGTTACAGGTTTGTTTGTTCCTTTGTCTTCAACGAAAAACGGAGGATAAAGCTTGAAGGAAAGCCTTGACCAAGTCTCAAAGACAACCAATTAAGGACGGGTTTGAGGTATCGATATATCATCGTTGATATCTTGTTGTGGCACATAATGGCCAACTAAGGAATATGCGCATTATGTCCTTCCTACACCTTACTGTACTGAGCTTTAATAAAACTGAAGAACCTGGCCCCCATCATCCTGTCAAACTGAAGCGGATGCCTTTCCAGTTGTCATGCCATGCCATGTCATGGTTTTAAACCTGGGAAATATGTGATCCGATCAGGTCTGATCAAGTATGATCCCATGATCTGATCCTCATACACGCTCGTAAAAATAGAGTTTCTGATGACGTCTTGAAGATTTTCTGTTAAGCTGCTTTTTGAATTCTTCTCCCAAACATCAAGGACTGTGTGGAAAGATTTAACGGTTTATTTAAAGGTTGGTGCATCTACCGGGATCTAGAAACAATAAAAACTGATAGAACTGATAGTTTAGAATATCAAGAGGAAAGTATAATACATCAAGTTTTGAACTCTAATTAATTCTTTGTCTTCGAATTGATTAATGAATCTGCGGTAAGTTTCTATGATTCACGATCAATCGACAGTTGTTCAAGCTGGATCACGATCTAGTCGATCCTGATAATACGTCATCCTCATGCAGAATGAAAAACTTGAAGCCGTTAATTACAACCTTCGCAGCACATATCTAATTGGGAGATCAACGTTCGATGTAACAGTACTAAGTACTGACCAAGGATTTCATTCAGATTAGAAACGTTAAATAATTCCATAAAAATGAACTTTTTAAAAAAAAAAAAAGAAAAATAATAATGAAGGATGCGAGGTTCGAACTCGCGCGGAGAAACCTCCAGTAGATCTTAAGTCTACCGCCTTAGACCACTCGGCCAACCCTCCGGTTTTTGAAAAAAAAAAGTTTAAGTTTTGATTTCAAAACAATAAAATATCATAATATTTACATAATCAAATTGCGGAAAAGCTTTTGATGAATGGATTTGAAAACTCCTTAATAATTAAACAAGTTCCAAAGACAACAATTCTAGAAACCATGAGACGAACTTTGATGAGGTTTAACGCACATGGTAGTTTCCCAAAATACGTTCGCCATGCACCTCCTCTTCCTCCAAATATCCCTATTCTTTCAAAAATTATAAGTCAAACTCTTGGAGCTGTTACAATATTTTGGATTTTATATCGTTGTAAACAGGACGGTTTGGTTATGCTTGTGAGTGTTTAATTTGGTCTTTGAATACCTTAGTGATAATACTAATCATTTCTAGGGGTTGAAACATCCTTGGGATCACTGAATGTGGTCTTTTAAAGTATTCATTTATTTATCACAAAACAGAAGAATTGTGATCTCGCCGTATTTATTCTTATTTATTGAGGGTGTCCATACAATGCTCTCTTTTTTATTTATACAGAAACATATATTTTAAATCCACTGTGTAGATTGTCTGTCTTTTTATCTTTTAAAACCACCTCTCGAACCTCTACCTCTACCTCTAAACCCATTACCTGAGGATGACCCTGAATTCCCATAATTATTACTATTGCTATTACCTGTTTGTTGACCTCTTCTGAATCCATTACTTTTTCTTTCTCTAATCTCACGTCCATCCTTTTTGAAACTGAAATCGAACCCTTTTGAGTTTGCTTCAAATTTAACTCGTCCATTTTCAATATTCAAAATAATAGAACCAACTGAAACATCGCAAAGATTAAAATGCCATTGATTTTGGAAACTTAAATAATATGCATCACTTTGTAGTCTTATCGTATTTGAGTTGATGTCTCTTTTATTGAATGATAATGATAATGGGATGATCTCTTCATGATCTGAAACTGTGGAGCCTCCTCCATTACTTGATAAACTTTTTGAATTTATAACAGGAATCCTATCAAATGCATTCAGTGATATGCTTAGCAGTTCCTGAAGTTTTGGGTCCAAATTTATCATGTTTTCAATTGTCTCTTGAACTTTGGTCCAAATCGAGCTTAGTTGGTTTCTGGCATCACTAAATTTTGATTTGTAAAATTCAAAATTTGGACAAACACTTAACTCATTAAAACTTGAAGGATATAAAAAGTGCAAACCATTGGAAAGAGTATAGTCAATTTTTAAAAACACACTTAAATGTGCCAATAATCCTTCTCTACTCGGTGAAGGATGGGTCAAAAGAATTTTAACATCGCTATTCTTAGAGTTAGACTCCACTGTTTTAATAAACTGTCCAATTTGTAACATTGTCAACCAAACATTTCCAGGTTCCCCGGCAATAGGTAGGCATCCCTTATTAGACACTATCTCTTCCACCTCTTCATCTGATATAGAGGTTCCTTGATGGAATAATTTTTGGTATGACAATGAGCCTCCTAGACCGCACAAGAATAAATCAACCTCATAGTTTAAATTCAAGCTATAAGTGTGATCTTCATCCAGTATATTAAGATTAAATATAGAATACTCCCCGATTTTGAATTTATTCAAGACACTCGAATCTTCAATCATACCATAAATAGTGTAAACTGGAACGTTTAATACTTTATCACCGTTAACAAAATCCATCAATTCACTAATTTGGACACCATTCAACAAGTCTCTTAAAGCATCGGCATCATGGTCAACATACTCTCCATTGGCCCTTGATAGTTCGCTTATCCTATCAATGAGATCTTGACTCAACAATGGGGAAAATGCTACTATATGTCTCAAATAACTTTCATGGATCTTTGATATCGAATCATTATCAAAAAAGCCAAATGAGCCTGTATGTAGAATTAAAGAAGCATCATATTGTACAGCTAGTGTATTTAGTAGGGACAATTGGCCCCTCAACTCTGCAATACAAAGTATTCGTGTGCCTTTATGTGTTATCAGTTGTGGATCCATGTGATGTACTCGATGTTTGTTAAGTTGTGTAAGTAATAGTCTATTGATCTCAAAGGTAATTTTTTTTCAGTCTTTAAAGAAGTAAAGGATGATGATGCTGATGATATTATTAATGATACAAAAGTAGACGGACTTTTTTAAATTAACTGAAATATTTAAAGATAGTTACGAAGACATGAACCTTTCCATTCAAGAATCATTTATTTCTTGAAAAAGCTAATGTCCCGCGAATTTCAAATTACCCGGATATAGGAATTATATATCGGAATTTTATTTCAGTTTTGTTTATTTATCAAGAGTTTGTTTAAGAAATTAGCATTGTAACAGGGTATTTCCATGGGTTCAGCCTCTTAATGCAGTGATTTGGCAATACAATACTACATACTTGTATTACCAGCGCGCTCTCTTTTTCTAATTTATCTGATTATTTTATTTTTGGGATTTGTGGTTTCCATACTAACTTTTCCATAATGGTAGATTTTAACTGACACAAAAGGAATTATGTTTGCAAAAAATGAATCTCATCAAAGTTTAAAAGATATAATTTTTAACTTTAGATAGCTTTTGTTTCTAGAGGCCTTTCATAGACTCAAATTTTATTTGAATCAAAACAGATAATCATTTCATTCGCTATACCAAAAATTTGCTTATACTCATTCAAATAAATTATCCTTATTTTTCTTGCCATTTCATCTTAATTCTATCCATTTCTTAACTCATGCAAATATTTAAAATCTCCAATTTACTTTTATTTTTAATTGCTGCTGTCCATGCTACTTATTTTGTTCAATTGAAAAGCCCTTCAACTATTAACAAATTGTTATCTTATGATGATCAAGTTAGAACATCACATCACCTTAGACCATTGATTGAAAAAATTATCTCTTTCGGAAGCTTTGAAGGGTTTGTGGGGAACTTCACTAGTGATGCTATTGAAAGATTGAAAACTAGTCCATTAGTTAAAAATGTAATTGCTGACTTTGAAATCAATTTATTTGATGATGAAAGTTTACAATTGAACCAAAACTATAAACAAAATGAATGGTTTGATGAATTCAATTCTGACGACTCAAACTATGAAGACGAAAATGAAAATCATGATGGTGATTCTCATTCAAATTTTGATTATGAGACTCAGTTTATGGCACCGAGACACTTGGCTAGACTTTCAAGGCACGACAGATTGCCTTTGAACGATACTTTTAATTACTATTATGATCCAAAATTTGATGGCAAAAATGTCTATGCTTATGTTATCGATACCGGTATTTTTAAAGAACATCCTGATTTTGAAGGTAGAGCCATATTCGGTACAAGTGTTGTGGAAGGTGAACCTATGCCTGGCGATTTTAATGGTCATGGCACACACGTTGCAGGTATTATTGGATCTAAAACATTTGGAGTCGCCAAAGGAGTTACACTGGTTGATGTTAAAGCTTTAGATAGGTTAGGCCAGGGAGTTTTTTCCAGTGTAATTGCAGGCTTGGAATTTGCTGTTAATCATCGAAGAGAAAACAATGTTCCTGGAGTTGCAAATTTATCATTAGGATCTATGAAAAATGAAGTTTTAAACAATGCAATTAAAGCAGCTGTTGAATCGGGACTAGTTGTTGTTGTTGCGGGAGGCAACGCCAATATTGATGCTTGTCAAACGAGTCCTGCCAGTGCTCCTGATGCCATTTCAGTGGGCGCAATTGATGATAGAACTGATACTTTAGCACCATATTCCAATTATGGTCGTTGTATTGATGTTTTTGCAAGTGGTTCCGAGGTTGAAAGTTTATCGCATAAATCCATTAACACTACAGCTAAGCTTTCAGGAACCTCAATGAGTTCACCAACAGTTGCTGGATTGAGTGCGGTTTTATTGCATCAAGGTGTTCCAGTGAAAGAAGTGAGCTCCAAGATCATTGAAATGAGTACATCAGATAAGATTTCATCAAAATCCTTAAAAAGAGGTTCACGCTCACGCTCACCTAACAGAATAGTCTTCAATGGGGTTGCTAAAGCAGATGATGAGTTTCCTAATGCTCCTGAGTTAAAAGACGAAAACTTCCCGGACAATTTCAAGCCAAAATTACCAAAGGATGGTTCAGCCAATCCCCAAAAAATTGGTTGTTTAAGCGGCAATTAATCAGATTGGTGGAAAAAAAGATTAAATAAAGACTAGAGAAAGGTTATGGGAAAGATAAAAAAAAAAAATAGTTAGATATAAGGATATTTCCAAAAAAGGAAAACTTCTCGATCTGTAAATAATCGCGTGCTTTCTGAAATGCCTCGGTAGGGAAAGGTTGTCTTTATAATATATAAACTCCACAAAATTCCCCAGATTTTGCTTTTTTCTTTCAATCATCAGAAATTTTGAGAAAGGAAGACCTAATAAGCTAGGATAGTACGAAATATGTCAATTGAAGAGAGACAAGCTGAAAGAAGCTTGACTTCTTTTCCAGTGAGAGAACTGACCGAGTTTTTGAATGGTGGGGCGGAAGAAGCAGTCAAAATAGATCAAATGATGCTCCAATTTGAAAGAGACCCAGCTTTCAAAATCAGCACTCACAATTTGAGCTGGCAAGAAAAAAGAGAATTGTCCTTTTTAAGAATTACCAAAATGGCTCCTTTTCTTGACGTTGATGATGAGGAAACTTTTCTCAAACGATTCGGTATACTATCAATCATTGATGGAAGTACATATACCAGACTTGGGGTTCATTATGGTTTGTTCGTTCAAACAGTAAGAGCATTAGGTACTTCCGAACAGATCCAACATTGGATTGTTGATAAAGGTGCTGGTAGAATTGCTAAGTTTTTTGGATGTTTTGGTATGACTGAATTGACTCATGGGTCCAATGTTGCAAACCTACAAACAACCGCAACTTTCCATGAGGAATTCGATGGATTTGTCATAAACACTCCAAATCTAGGTGCAACTAAATGGTGGATTGGTGGTGCTGCACAATCTGCTACACACTGTGTTGTCTATGCAAGATTGATCTCCAAAGGAAAAGATTATGGGGTGAAGAATTTTGTGGTTCAATTGAGGGATATTCACACTGGGAGACTTTTGCCTGGGATTGCAATTGGTGATATTGGTAAAAAAATGGGTAGAGATGGTACTGACAATGGTTGGATTCAATTCACCAACGTTAGAATTCCAAAGTTCAACATGCTAAGTAAGTATACTCAAGTTGATGAAGAAGGAAACGTGAGTTTACCAAAATTTGAGCAATTAGGATATACGGCTCTGGTTATTGGAAGAGTTTCTATGGTGAATGATTCTTTCAATGTTGGTAAAAGATTTATTACAATTGCTTTGAGATATGCCACTTTACGAAGACAATTTGGCAAAAATGCTGATGGTTTGGAAAATAAAATCATTGACTATCCTCACCACAGAAGAAGATTGTTCCCTTGGCTAGCAACTGTTTATGCTTTGAACTCATCAAGTATTGAAGTCACTAAGTTTAATAAAGAAGTTCAAGCTTTAGCTGCTTCTGCTAAGAGTGGTGCTGATGTTAACAGTCTTATTCCAAATCTCAAGGATCTTTTTGCGTTGTCTGCAGGTATGAAAGCTTTCGGTACCTGGGATATTTGTAAGCTGATCGATGAGGCAAGACAGGCCTGTGGTGGTCATGGTTATTCGGCTTACAATGGTTTTGGTGAAGGTTACGCTGATTGGGTAGTCCAGTGTACTTGGGAAGGTGATAACAACGTTTTATCTTTAAGTTGTGGGAGAGCTTTAATTCAAAACTATTTAACCATTTTGAAAGGTGGAAAAGTTGGGGTCTACTCAAGTTATTTATCTGAAAAGGATGACCATGTTCAGTTGACTAATGATAGTTTAAATGACGTTGATTCTTTAGTTAAAGCATGGGAAGTGGTTTCTAGAAGTTTGATTGCCAAAGGAGCTGCTAATTTCAAGAAATACTCCAAGGATCTAGGAGTTGAAGGTGCTTTTGAAAGGATTTCCTCAAATCGATTTGAAATTGCTAAAATCCACACAAGTCTACTTACTTTAAAAACCTTTGTCTCAAGAGTTTCGTTGTCATCTTCAAGTATTCGTCCAGTTTTAAATTTATTGGTTCAACTGTATGCGTTGACCATCACTTCTCAAAATTTATCCCAATTTTACTCTTCCAAGATCATTAACGAGCCAGATTTCCATGATGCTCTGAACTTCAAGATCGATGAGGTCAACGAAAAGTTGAGACCAGACATAATTGGATTGACCGATGCTTTTGGATTATCAGATTTCTATATCAATTCTCCAATTGGTAATTACAATGGTAACATCTACGAGTCTTACTTCAAGTACGTGAATGATCAAGTTGGAGACAAGCTAAACCCAGATTACTATGATTCATTATACAAACCTTTTTTGCATAGAGACCTGACTCCAAATGACAATGAAGAACATGACGAATGATTACGAGCGGCGGAATGAACGTATTTTTATTTAAACGATATTTATGCTTACTGTTTATGATATTCTATGACTTATTAAATGAGAAAACTGCATGTAGTTTTTCAAAATACAGGTAAAATTGATAAGTTTGTTACTTTAATTTATACAGTTATCTTTCAGATTGTTTTCACTAATTGAGGTTCTATGAGTTTATATAATTAATTTTTAATATTATCACGTGATTTGAATCATTATTTTTCGCGAATTTTTTGAATACGCGAAAGAAAATGAAGCAAAATCAAAACAAATGAAAACAAATGGATTTGATTTGAAGCAAATTCTTTGTTAGTCTGTTTTTGAACAAAATGTCCGGAGAATCTCGTGTTGATTTATTAAATTGGGTGAATGACCTTCTAAACTTAAACTATACCAAAGTGGAACAGTTAGGAACAGGTGCTGCGTACTGTCAGATCATTGATTCGATCTTTCTTGATGTTCCAATGGGCAGGGTCAAGTTCGATACTACCAAAGAATACGAATATTTGAATAACTTCAAAGTTCTACAATCGAGTCTTGTCAAGCACAAAGTAGCTAAAACTATACCCGTGGAAAGATTGATCAAATGTAAATTTCAAGACAATTTAGAGTTTTTTCAATGGATTAGAAAATTTTGGAAAGAGAATAAAGATGAAACTGACTATGACCCAATGACAAGAAGAAAATATTTACCTCCTACCTCTACATCTAATTCTACAGTAAGAGCTAATCCTAGAACTCTATCCAATAACACGTCGACAAACAGCTTGACTGCTCGTCGTACCACATCCTCATCATCTTTGAATTCAAACAATGCTTCTGCTAGAAACAGTAGGGTTTCAAGTGGTGCTACTTCAAAACCAACCTCAAGAGTTTCCTCTCTCAATAATACCAACCACCATAATAATAGTAATGCCATAAATAGAGAGTTGGAGCAAGAATTGATGATCACTAGAAATTCCTTGAATGAAGTTGGGATCGAATTGGAGGAATACAAAAACGCAGTTGAAGCTCTAGAAACTGAAAGAAATTTTTATTTCAATAAGTTAAGAGAGATTGAAATTTTGACTGAAACGACTAATGATATGTTGAAGAATGAAAATGAAAATGAAGAGATTCCAACTTTGAAAGACTTATTGATCAAGGTTCAAGAGATATTATATAACACTGAGGAAGGATTTCAAGTTCCTGATGAGCTCGAAGGAAACGATATCAATATGGAGGAGGAAACATTTTGATTACTCTATATCTGTGCTATGTTTTCAGTTTGATTTCTGTTGTTTTAGTGATTAATTCTTAGTGTACTACAGGATCTTGTCTGTTTTCTTTTTTTTGCTCACACTACCAAAATATTGCATTATAAAATAACTTAATAAATGATAATTTCTGGTGGTTTTTTCATTATTATGTTTCATATCTATGTACAAAAATGACCTTTTTTTTCTTTTAAAAGCTTTACTTAGTTTCTTCAGGAGGAGGAGGTGCACTTTTGCCACCACCTAAATATTTTTCAAATGTTTCATTTTCTCTCCATTCCCTTGGACCTAATAACTCAACCATATCATCTCTTGTTAAAACTTCTTTTTTCAATAATAATTGAGCAACTTTTTCAACTTCAGCTTCTTTTTCAATCAACAAATTCTTACATCTTTCATAGCATTCTTCAATAATCCTTTTGACTTCAGAGTCAATCGTTTTGGAGGTTTTTTCACTAAATGGCTTTTGAACTTGAAATCCACCTTGATCATCAGTATCAAATGAAACATACCCTACTTTAGGAGACATCCCCAATTTAGTAACCATCGATTCTGCAATGTTTGTGACTTTCTTAAAATCATCTTGAGCCCCACTAGTAACAGATTTGAAATGCAACTCTTCAGAAACTCTACCACCTAAAGCCATGGTCATACGATCACCAAACTGGTCAACGCTTAACAAATATTGGTCTGGTGGTAAGTATTGAGCATAACCTAATGCACCTTGACCTCTTGGAATAATTGAAACTTTCAATAAAGGATCAGCAAATTTCAAATACCAACCACAAATGGCATGTCCGGCTTCATGATAAGCAACGACCTTCTTTTCATCTGGTGATAAAACTCTCGATTTTTTTTCTAATCCTGCAATGACTCTTTCGATAGCTTGCTCGAAATGTTTCAACTCGACATATTCATCGTTATATCTAGCAGCGATCAAAGCAGCCTCATTACATGCATTGGCAATATCAGCACCTGAAAACCCTGGTGTCAAAGCAGCTAGTCTTCCACTCAATTCATCATTTTTCTCTTCGACAATTCCATCTCTATGGATATATAATTTCAAGTTATGCAAGTGAACTTTATAAATTGCTTTTCTACCTTCAATATCGGGTCTGTCAATAGATACATGTCTGTCAAATCTCCCAGGTCTCATCAAAGCAGGATCCAAAACGTCTGGTCTATTAGTACCTGCTAAAATAACAACATGATCAGCACTTTCAAACCCGTCCATTTCAACCAATAATTGATTCAGCGTTGCTTCCTTTTCATCATTACCACCCATAGCTCCACCTTTACCTCTTTCTTTACCAATTGCATCAATTTCATCAACGAAAATGATGGCTGGGGCCATTTTTCTTGCAGTTTGGAATAAATCACGAACTCTTGAAGCACCAACACCAACGAACATCTCAACGAACTCAGAACCAGAGACAGATAAGAATGTAACACCAGCTTCACCAGCTGTTGCTTTGGCCAAAAGAGTTTTACCAGTACCTGGTGGACCTGATAGAATAGCACCTCTTGGAATTTTGGCACCTAATTTTTCGTACTTTGAAGGATTTTTCAGGAACTCTACAAATTCCATAATTTCTTCCTTTGCTTCATCACATCCTGCAACATCTTTAAATTTGACTTTGATATCAGTCTCTTGATTAAACAATTTAGCTTTGGATTTACCGACGGAGAAGATATTGGACATACCACCGCCTCCATTACCACCTTGAACTTTCTTGGTCAAATAGTATAGCCCAGATAATAATAAAACAGTTGGTAAAAATGGCACAAGAACATTCAGCATAGATCCCCTCTCGACATATTTTACAGGAATTCTCTCATTTGAAGGGATTTGTAAACGGGATTGAATCTCATCAATTTGCTCTTCAAAGATATCAACAGAACCAATTGTAAAAGAAACAATAGGTTTCGAAGATAACCCAAATCCACCTTGATTTGGAACAGATGCTTCTGGTCTCAATTCAGCTTCGACTAGGTATTTGTTGACAACATACATCTTATCAACTAAACCTTTCTCTAAATATTTGGTTTTGAACTCTTGAAAAGTTAGAACATTATTTGAAGTTTCTGATGGAGTGATTAGATAGAATAAAACGGTAAAACCAACAGTTAAATACATAGATCTTTGAAACTCTTTAGATTTAAGGTATTCAAGTGGGGTCATAGTCTGTTTATTTTTATCATTCTTTTCATCTTTCTGTTCATCGTCTTTCTTTTCATTTTTCTGTTTATTTTGATTGAAATTTCTCACTGTTTGTTTAAAAAGAAGAGGTTTGTAAGTTGATAGTAGTCTCTGGTTATAAGATGGTCTACTTATGCTAGTTACAGCATGTCTTATGAGTCTCGCAGACCTTAGCGATATCATAGTGGCAATATCTCTAAAGGACCGATAATACAGTAATTTGAACCGTTTGAAAAAGCAATATGGCTATGAAAATATGAGCGTTCAAATAAAACCAGCAATATGCCCACAACTAGTATCAAAATATGTTTTATAACAACGATTGGAGTGAATGATTTAGTGGGGTTTCTATTCTGATTTTAGACTTTTCGTTCTTTCTGGAGTGGATTCGAAAACCAGAGTTACCCGGATGTAGAGATCCCGCGACATTTACCTATTTCAATCTAGATACAATACTTTTAGTCTGTTACCTGTTTATTTTGGTAGCGTTTTGGATTAACAAATATAATCTATAGCAGTTCTATGTAATCTTCTACACTCTCTTCTTTTAATCCCTCTTCTTCCTCTCCCAAATCTAACCAATTCACGTCTTTGAACACATCTTTGGTTTTACTAACCTTGACAAATTCTTTAATGGAGTCTTGAGTGATCAATAAACTGATGGCATCGTATCCCCCAGCGCCTGGAACAACACCTCCTATTACACCCTTGATTTCCGAGCAACTATTTAATAATTTTGTTTGCTCAAGTGGTTCGATATCAGCACCTGATCTTTCTGTAATAGTTCTGAAATTCTCACGAATCGTCAGGATTGATTCGATCAAATTTTTGAATAATGATAGACTTGGATCGGAGGATGTTAAAATATCTGATGCAATGCTATTTGTGACCAAATCTAGAGATTTTGAATAAACTGATGGATCTAATTTACTTATTTGTTTTAGAGATTCAATGATCTTCAAGTTGGAACTATTCAAAATAGAGTATATTTCCTCACTCTCCGGATCGTCTTTTTTCCATTTCAGCACTTTTGAAACCAATTTTGGAGTATTTGAACCAGTCTTAATATCACCCATCAATAACTTGATTCCTTTAGGTAATGCCGCTCTTTCATTTTTAATTCCCCAATCAGAATTAATCAATTCGATCAATTTTTCACGACCAGTTGACAAATTACTTATCAAAAAAGGATCAAATCTTCTATAAACGATAGAGCCAAAAGTAGCAGCAGCTACATCAAACCCTGAGCCAACTTTTCCCTGTGCTTGACAATGACTCAATTGGGCCAAATTATGTACTATATTCAAGTCTTTTGGTGATTTTATATCAATTGAAAGATAAACAGATAGTAAAGCAGTAGTTAAAACAGTAACCAACCCAGCTGATGAGCCCAATCCGGTTTTGGCAACTTTGTCGATTGCACTTGAGTGGTAGTTGAAGAACTTTTTTCCACTCTTTTTTGTTACTACATTGTGTTGTGAGTGATAGCCTGAATCTGAAAATATTGTGACATTGATGATTCCATTGGTAGATGGTCTGATAAAAGAAAAAACATTTGAAATAGTAGCTAAAATAAATCCATTATCTGCACCTAAATTGGAAACGGTACACTCAGAGTATTTAAACTTCCATTCGCCACCGAATTGAGGACTTTTAACATTGATTTCAGTATATGCTTGGTCTTTTTCAATAAATTCAACAACAGAGTGCATTCTTGAAGAAAGAGCGACAACCAAAGAGTCATACTGTCTCTCCAATACAAGGTAGCCACCAGCAAAAAGAGCTTTCCCAGGTGCACTGAATGCCTTCATCCCTGTGTGTAAATTTATGAGCAGAGAATATCAAAAGATTGACTAGTAAACGCCAAATATTTGTGTTGATTTTTTTTGTTTTTTTGGCAGGAAAATTCCAAAATATCAACAAAAAAAAACGAGAATCAACAATGTTTGAGCTTCAAAAAACTGTCAACAAGGATGGACACTAAAATATAAAAGGAGAAATCAGACACAAAAACAGCCCAAATCTGTACACTTGCCGATAAATAGCGCTTTCGCAAAAAAAAAATAAGGGGCTATTTGTGGAATTTGTGAGATCATCAAAAACTTCACTTATTTTTGTTCTGCTGAATCGATAAGAAATTAAAGGATGAACAATGAAAAAATGACTTATGGAACTGGTAACTTCATCAGCCATCTTAATGGAAAAATATCAAGCACAGACGTAAATGCACTTTAAATAATTATTGTATTATAAAGGCTCCGTAATACTTTGCAAAGAAATTTGAAAATGCACCTTACTTAATGTTAAGAATTGCTGTTACGGACTCGCTGAAGTATCAATGAGAAGTTTCAAGTAGCTAAATGAGGTATTGCTTAATGTTCTTTACACTCAAATGATATAATCAAGAAATTGTCAATAAAGCCCAATGAATAAGTCATATCTACATAAATGGTTTAAACTAGAATATCCAACCAAAAATAAGTTCTTGCAATTTATTATTATTCAAGCGCTTGGATACCTTATACGAAAATATCCAACTACTAAATTTTTTTTAGAACAGATTATCCAGGAGGAATTTTCTCAATTAAACTATTCTTACGCTGAAAACTTTTATAAAAACACTCACAGTTACATGTGTTGATGATCCATAACCCCTCTATTTCAGTAAGTCAATCAGTTGATTAAAAGAGAATAGGTTCCTTAAAGTCTTAAAGAACCAGAATAACTGCAAAATAATAGTTCCTATAACCTTCTTCTTACAGAATATCTCCTTTCAGAATTATTAAAGTTCAAATATACAACGGTTTGGTTAAACCTACATTTCCTCCTTACTCAGATTTGTTATATTTGGCAGCTATAGTACATTGGCATACACTGGTTAAGGAGATCAATAAAATGAGTTGACGTATTTCACAAGAGACTAAATTTAAATAGATTAAATAAAATGTTACCAATGTTTTTTTATTCATCACGAATTCCCTTTCTCAATTTAATTAGAAATAATCAATTAAGAATTTTTACCATCTGATACGCGTAGTAATCTATATTCTTTTTATACTCATAAACACAGCATAGAGGGCTCTATCTTCATTTATATCATTCGTTTCTAACGATGTCGAGTTTTTTTCTTCCTTTAAGTTCAACAGAAATCCGATGTAGTGTAACGGCTAGCACGGTTCGCTTTCACCGAGCAGACCGGGGTTCGACTCCCCGCATCGGAATTTTTTTTGACATTTCATTTCTAGCACCTTTAAAACCTTTTGAGATCTGATTTACCTGCTCATACACAACTCCTTTGATTTATTAAAAGTACAATAGCTCAACTCATAAAAAAAAGCTACTTCTATGGGGGTATTTGATTGTTGGCTGCAGGTATAACTCTTTCGGAAAGACTCGTTATTACCGTAATGGGAACAAAAACCATAACCACCAAACAGGTCGAAAGAAGTATACAAAAATATTAACAAATTCTTTAAAACAATGATTAATATCAAGAACGTTTCATAGTGTTATATTACAGAGCGAAGTTCGAAATGACCAAACTAAAAGTTTTGATTCCAGAACACAAAGTTAGAAAAGCACTTCCTTATCACCTTCCAGAGTTTCAAAAATTTCAACAAGAGTTTAATGTTAACATTGAATTATTTGAAAATGCTGAAGATCTCAAAAAAGCTTTAAAAGAAAGATATTTTGACATATCTGCATTATGGGCCAGCAATCCTCCAATGAGAGCACTAGGTGGTTTTAATCAATTCATTGAATACTTTCCAAAATCCCTAAAAGTTGTGGCATACCCTTCAGTTGGAGCCAATCTTTACGACGGTATAAAATTAAGAGAAAGAGGTATCGATCTTGTTAATATTGGAGATGCATCTGCCAAGAATGTTGCTGATATTGCTCTTTCTTTGACCTTGAGTACCTTCAGATTCACATCTTTTTTTGAAAGAGGCCTGAGAGAAGCTAATGGAAATCTTGCTGAGGCTAAGAGAGCCTTTGGATCCTTGGAAGCTGACGAGACTGGTAAGCCTGTCCTACGCGATAATGATGATAATTGGTCCCAAAAGCTGATTGTTGCTGGTAATCAGTTAGAATCGCCTAGTGGGAAAACGGCTGGTATCGTAGGGTTAGGTGCCATTGGCAAAGAAATTGCTATAAGATTAAATGCTATTGGGATGAAGATCAAGTACTTCAAAAGAACTCCATTAACGGAGGATGCGTCGAAAAGGTTCCCATTCGATCTTCAATACTGCAGCTCATTCGAAGAGCTGATTTCAAAAGCTGATTTGATTGTCTTAGCTGTTCCTCACTCGCCGCAAACTGTTAACCTGATCAATGCAGATACACTAAAGCTAGTCAAACGAGGAGTCAGAATCGTTAACATTGGAAGGGGAAGTGCTGTAGACGAAGAAGCGCTTTTCAAAGCACTGGACGAAGGCGTGGTGAACTCAGTTGGATTTGACGTCTTTTTAAATGAACCAGAAATTGACCAGAGATTTTTGAATAGACCTAATGTAACCATACTGCCTCATTTGGGGCCTTTTACTGTGGATAACTTTAGAGACTCTTCCATCAAAACTGTTGAGAATATCACTAACTTACTATTGAATAATGAGAAAAGCGCCAACATTATCAACTAGGCCAATGACTTGTGAGAATCTTTTGACATATTTAATAGATGCTAATGCACAAATCTGATCCTAAAAAATTTTTACGCACAATAAACGCCAAAAATTTTAGTTGACTAGCTATACTTTATTACTTTTGACCTGTGAATAAGTCACATAAATTTTTAAATAGTTTTGTATTCAATAATCTATAATGGAATTATCTCTGACTGCCACTTTTTTCCGTGTCATCAAAGGCCCATCGCTTTCAAAAATATCACTGAAAAGGAAAAAACCACGAACTTTTCCATCAAAACATATCAAAACATCAACACAATCAAAATAATGAGTTTTCTAAGCACAAGACAGAACAGGGCATGTATGCTTTGTGGTATAATAGAACCTGCACATGTACGTATTCTGCTGCCAAATTTTGTGGTCTCATGTTTTATAGATTTTGACTAACATTGGAAACAAAAGACATTCGAAGAACACGGTTGTCCAAATTGTGCTGATCTCTTAGGCGAAGGTTTATCCACCACTTCCCCTACTTTTGAAGGTCAGGTTGCGATTGGTGAGCCTGAAAAGTCCTGGGTTGCAAAGTGGCTAAGAGTTAATACGTATATCCCTGGTTTGTACGCAGTAAAGGTCCAGGGTAGATTACCGCAAGAGATAGTGGAGAATTTGCCTTATTACAGGCCCAGAGATGGTACTGCTACTGATTGATCATCTGTTTGTTTTTCTTTGAAAAATATTAGAGTAATAGTTTTGCTTGATGTATCAATCAAACTGATTTGGACAGATTCTGAACAGATTCTGAACAGTCAGTCTATCTCTCCATGAGGTTGAAAGGCAGAAAAAAATTAAAGGCAAAGAAAAAAAAACCCTTGTTTAATGGTTGTTGGATTATCCATATTTTAGTTCTAAAGGGGGAATGACATGTTACAAAAAGCTCCTTTTTCCAATTGACTTTCTTAGAAGTTTTAACTTTATTGATGTAAGTTCTAGACCCGCGAATTTTCTCTTAATATCAGAAAAAAATCATTCGAATGCCAAACCGTTTAAGATCAGTGAATTGTGACGCACCGAGAAAAGCATGCTTATTCCTATTTTAAAACCTTCAATATTACCTATACGGGTATCACAGAGTCTTATAAGGTCTTCTTTTGGAAAATCAACAACTTTGTTAGTATCGAAAAGAACATTCGTTTCATCACCACAAGACATCATCACCGTTCTAACAGCGTCCATACAAACAATCCATCAGACTGCTGCAATCCCATGGTTTTTGCTTATTCCACTAACTACAATCACACTTCGCTCTTTATGGACACTTCCGTTGGCAATCAATCAAAGAAAACGTTCTCAGAAGCAGGCATCTCTACGACCAATAATAAATGCCATGGGCCCAATATTCCGTTTAAAATTGGCACAAAGGGCCCAATATTCCAAAGCTAAAGAAATAAACGATGCGAGTAAAAATTTAAGTAAAAATGGAGTTCCTAAAGGAATGATTCAAGGAAAAGCTGCTGGATTGACATATGAGCAAATTTTATTATTGAGCTCCAAAGAACGTCGTGAAAGACAAAAAAAGTTGTTTAAAGAAAACGGATGTCAACTATACAAGAATTTTATGCTTCCAGTGTTTCAGATTCCATTATGGATAGCCATGAGTGCCACAATCAGAGATCTCACAGGTTGGAATGACATTTCTTCAGCACCAATGGATCCAAGCTTACAATTAGAAGGATTATTATGGTTCAAAGATCTAACAGTTGCGGATCCCTTTACGATATTACCTGTTGTATTAGGTACGATTGCATTAGTTAACGTTGAATGGAATTTCAGAACTTTTGGAATCCAGAATTTTGGAGTTAAAAGATCAAAAAGAATAACGGCATTTGACTCTGTTATGAATTTGAGTAGATTTGGGGTAGTGTTTTTAATGGCGATTTCTACACAAGCACCAAGTGGATTGGTTTTGTATTGGATCAGCTCAAATGGGTTTTCATTGATACAAAATGTTTTGTTAGATTACTGGATGCCTTTAAAATACAATGCTGTTGAAAGATTTGGTTTTAAAAAAGCTGTCAAAAGTTCACTCCCATTATTCAAAAAAAAATAATAAAAATGGCTACTTATATAGATAGAAATTAAATCATAATTTACATAAAACACATAATTAATAAACCCAGCCTTGATCCGTTCTAATCCCTTATAGTTATTATTGTTATTACTATTTATCTATTTCTCAGTCATGATGATCTATTCAAATCATTTATTCTTTTGAGCTTCTTTCTTTTTCTTTAATTTCTCTTCTCTTTCGATCTGTCTTCTACTCCCTTTCAATAGTTCTAAATGACCAACTCTTGAAGCAATCAACTTTTCAGTTTGAGAAGTAACGGAATAACTTTTTGTTAAATTGGAAGTGATTTGCAACTGCTTATTCTTTGGTTTAATAATCTTTGGACTAGCTTTTTTTGGGTTCTGTTGCATCTTTGTGACACGCTCCCTCTTCTTAGGTTGTGATTTAACTTTTAATGCTTGTTGTGCCATGATTATTATTGTTATTGTTATTTATTATTATTATTTACTATTATTTATTTACTTTTATTTATTGATTATTGATTATTGATTATGATTATAAGTATGGATTAACTGATAAATTTACTTTTTTTACCTCTTTTTTTTTAATCCGAGTCTTAAAAAATTTTCGATTATGTAATTTTTAAATTGTTTTTATTTTATTATCAAAATTTATTAAAAAAAGAAGAATAAGAATAAGAATAAGAATAAGAAAAACGTTTTTTGTTTCATTTATTTATTTATTGATTTATTGATTGATTGATTAATTGATTCATCCTTATTTTTCAAAAAATCTTTTATTTTTCAAGACTTTTGCTAGTTTAATTTGGGTTGTGTTTTTCTACTAGGCTTTTCTTCTTCTAAACAGCTTTTATTTTGACACCCAGTGTAATAAAAAAAAAAGTTTGAAAAAGGTATGTTCTCATCCCCACGTGAAAATTTATCCTAGATTCTATAAATCTAGTATCTAGAAATTAGAAGTTAGAATCACTAACAAAACAAAATATCTAGATGTCTTCATTTTTGATCTTGCCTGGTCCTCAGGCTTTGTCTTCTTTTAGAATAACAAACTTGACAAACGATATTAACACTGCCGTCAATTCATCTGTTGTCACTGCTGTTCGTTCTGCCTATATACACTATATTTCTTTGAAACAATCATCTGATTTGATCAACAACAAAGAAAAATTACAACTGTTGAACACTCTTTTGAAATATGATACTCCATTAGACTCAACTGATGCATTGACTCAACAATTGCTCAAGGTTGCCAGTTCAACAGAATTTATCAATCCTGAAGATGAAGACTCCTATGTCATTAGAATTTTACCTAGACCGGGTACCATTTCTCCTTGGTCTTCAAAAGCTACCAATATCACTGCTGTTTGTGGTTTAGACTCTGATGTTCAAAGGGTTGAAAGAGGGTTGGCTTTATTAGTTAAAGTTCGCCGTGGTTTCCCATTGAAAAACTATTTATTGGATGGCTCTCCATTAGCTTCAGTTTATGATAGAATGACGCAATCATTATACATCGAAAAAGCTCCAGTTAATGATGATTTGTTTGCTGTTCATGAACCAAAACCATTGGTTACTGTTGACTTATCATCAAAACCAAAAGAAAAATTAGAATTAGCAAACAAAGTTCTAGGCCTTGCCTTAGACCAAGGTGAAATTGAATATTTGGTCAATGCTTTTGTTAACCAAATTGGCAGAAATCCAACCGATGTTGAACTTTTTATGTTTGCTCAAGTTAATTCAGAACATTGTAGACATAAAATTTTTAATGCTGATTGGGAAATTGATGGTGAAAAAAAACCTTTATCTTTATTCAAAATGATTAGAAATACCGAAGAAAAAAATCCACAATATACCGTTTCTGCTTATAGTGACAATGCTGCTGTTTTTGAAGGTCCAGAAGCTTATTTCTATCAACCAAACCCAAAAACTAAAGTTTGGCAATCAAAGAAGGAAAGAGTTCAAACTTTAATCAAAGTTGAAACACATAATCATCCAACTGCTGTCTCTCCATTTGCTGGTGCTGCTACTGGTTCAGGTGGTGAGATCAGAGATGAAGGTGCTACCGGACGTGGTTCTAAATCCAAATGTGGTCTTTCAGGTTTTTCAGTTTCAGATTTATTGATTCCAGATTTTGAACAATCTTGGGAATTAAACATTGGTAAACCAAACCATATTGCATCACCATTAGATATCATGATTGAAGCTCCACTTGGTTCAGCTGCTTTTAACAATGAATTCGGTCGTCCTTGTATTAATGGTTACTTTAGAACTTTAACCACTAAAGTTACAAACTCAGAAGATAAAGAAGAAATCAGAGGATTCCATAAACCAATCATGATTGCTGGTGGTATGGGTGCTATCAGGCCATCTTTAGCTTTGAAAAATCATAAAGTAACTCCAGGTTCTGCTTTGATTGTTCTTGGTGGTCAATCAATGTTGATTGGTTTAGGTGGTGGTGCTGCCTCTTCAATTACTTCAGGAGAAGGTTCAGCAGACTTAGACTTTGCCTCTGTTCAAAGAGGTAATCCAGAAATGCAACGTCGTGCCCAACAAGTTATCGATGCTTGTGTTACCTTAGGTGCAAACAATCCATTACAATCTATCCATGATGTTGGTGCTGGTGGGTTATCTAATGCTTTACCTGAATTAGTCCATGATAACGGTTTAGGTGCTAAATTTGAACTAAGGGATATTTTAAGTTTAGAACCTGGTATGTCACCAATGGAAATCTGGTGTAATGAATCTCAAGAGCGTTATGTTATGGCTGTTGCTCCTCAAGATTTAGAAACTTTCAAAGAGATTTGTGAAAGAGAAAGAGCTCCATTTGCCGTTGTTGGTCACGCAACCAGTGAAGAACGTTTAATTTTGACCGATAAATTACTAGGAACCACTCCAATTGATTTAGAAATGTCAATATTATTTGGTAAGCCTCCAAAACTTTCAAGATCCGCCAAAACTGCCGATTTAAAACTATCTCCATTAAATTTCTCAAATGTCGAATTTAAAGATGCTTTAGAAAAAGTTTTACATTTACCAGCTGTTGGTTCAAAGAATTTCCTAATTACTATTGGTGATCGTACCGTTACTGGTTTGATCGATCGTGATCAATTAGTTGGTCCATGGCAAGTTCCTGTCTCTGATGTTGGTGTTACCGGTACCTCCTTAGGTGACTCTATTGTTTCAACTGGTGAAGCTTTAGCTATGGGTGAAAAACCAACTTTAGCTTTGATTTCCGCTGCTGCCTCTGCCAAACTATCAGTCGCTGAATCATTATTAAATGTTTTTGCTGCCGATGTCAAGAGTTTGGATTCAGTTAAATTATCGGCTAATTGGATGTCGCCAGCTTCTCATCTAGGTGAAGGTGCAAAACTATACGAAGCTGTTCAAGCTATTGGGTTAGAATTGTGTCCTGAATTAGGCGTTTCTATTCCAGTTGGTAAAGACTCAATGTCTATGAAAATGAAATGGGATAACACTGAAGTTACTGCTCCATTATCATTAGTTGTCACTGCTTTTGGTCAAGTTAGTAATACTTCCAAAACATGGACTCCACAATTGATTAATGAAGAAGATACTATTTTGGTTTTGGTTGATTTAGCAAGTAAAGTTTCAAAGGCTCTAGGTGGTTCAGCTCTAGCACAAGTTTACAAGCAAGTTGGTGACAAATCTCCAGATGTCCATGATGCTAAGATTTTGAAATCATTTTTGAATACCTTAGTTGATTTACATCAAGTTGATGATCTAGTTCTAAGTTATCATGATAGATCTGATGGTGGTTTAATTGTCACCTTATTGGAAATGGCGTTTGCTGGTAGATCCGGTCTGGACATCAATATTACATCAACTGAAGATGCTTTAACAACTTTATTCAATGAAGAACTAGGTGCAGTTTTCCAAATTTCAAAATCCAAATACGAAGAATTTGTTGAACACTTCTCCAAAAATGGTGTTTCACCAGACTATATTTCAATTGTTGGTCAACCAATTTTTTCAAAAGAACAACAAATCACTGTTTCTTACAATGGTACTCAAATATTGAGCAGTTCGAGAGCTCCATTGCAATCCTCATGGTCAGAAACATCATACAAAATCCAAAGATTAAGAGATAATCCAAACTCGGCCGATCAAGAATTCTCCTCGATCCAAGATAACCTAGATCCAGGTCTATCATACAAATTAACATTTGAACCTTCTGATGATTTGGGAATTTCCAAATTCCAAACCAAACCAAAAGTCGCAATATTAAGGGAACAAGGTGTCAACGGTCAAATGGAAATGGCTTGGGCTTTCGAACAAGCTGGTTTCACTGCTGTTGATGTTCACATGACTGATATCATTGAAGGTCATGTTACATTAAATGATTTCGTTGGTTTTGCTGCTTGTGGTGGGTTCTCATACGGTGATGTTCTTGGTGCTGCTTCAGGTTGGGCTAAATCAGTTCTTTACAATGAAAGAGCCAGATCAGAATTTTCTAGATTTTTCAACGAAAGAGATGATACTTTTGCGTTTGGTGCTTGTAATGGTTGTCAATTTCTATCAAGAATTGCTGAGTTGATCCCAGGTACAGAAAATTGGCCAACTTTTGAAAAAAATACAAGTGAACAATATGAAGCAAGAGTTGCTTTGGTTGAAATTGTTGAAAATAACGATGAAGCTCCAAGTGTTTTCTTACAAGGTATGAAAGGTTCAAAATTCCCAATTGCAGTTGCTCATGGTGAAGGTCATGCTTCTTTCAAATCATCTGAAAATGTTGATAAACTACAAAGTGATGGGTTGGTTTCTATTAGATATGTTGACAATTATGGTAATGTTACTGAGAAATACCCATTGAATCCAAATGGTTCACCAAATGGTATTACTGGTATTAGAACTCCAAATGGTAGAGTTTTAGCCATGATGCCTCATCCTGAAAGATGTGTCAGATTAGAATCAAACTCGTGGTATCCATCTAAAGAATCTAAATTATGGGAATCTTATGGTCCGTGGATCAGATTATTTAGAAGCGCAAGAAAATGGGTTGGTGAGAGAGATTAGAGGTTTTTTATTGACCCTTTATGTGTAGTAATGTTTGCAGAATTAAGATAATTATAATTTATAGAATAGTATTGTTTTTAGTTATTAACTACAATTTGTAAGCCGTATCAACAAAAGAAACAAATGTAAGAAATTAGAGGTTTTTTTTTTGTTCGCTCCTCACTATGATGGCTTTAAAAAAAAATGATTCATATGCAATAAAAAAGATTACTGATAAATAGCAAAGACGAAGGACAGCAAATTTTGATCAAGAAATTGAGTTAAAAAACCTCTAATGTTCTAAGATTGTCAAGTTACCAGTGATAACAACGTTTTCTAGAACTGAACCATTTGGAATATCAATTCTTTGACCATCTTGACAAACAATAATAACGGTACCTTTTAAAACAACACCTTTTCCTAATGAAACATTACCAGTAATAGTCAAGTGATCCAATTCCAAAATCTTTGGAATATGAGCAATTCTTTGATTGAAGTTAGAAACTTTCTTGAAATGAGAACCTAATTTGATTAATGGATTGGCTCCAAATCTAGTTGGGTCTAACTTCAATGCACCATGTTCCAAGTAGAACAAATCTGATTTAACCAATAACAAATCTGAACAAGTTTTAACTGGTAAAAATCTTGCTCTTGGAACAACAACACCATGAGCACCGTTGAAATGTCTGATAGCGGCACCGACTGCTGTTTCTAATTGTAAAACGTTAACTTCTTGGCCTTGTTTGTTGGTGATAGTTTTACCATTTGGAATAATTTCAACTTCAATTGAATTGGACTCAATTAATCTTTTGATAGCTTTCAAATTAATCCACAAGTTATTTGTGTTGAAATTTTTGAATTTTTTGATTGATTTGAATTCCTCAACATGCTCTTTTGGAACTTGGGCAATTTCCAATAATCTAACTTGACCGTCATAGTTTATTAAGGTACCACCTTTAACATCAGCTCTTGTCTTATCAGTTAATTCCATAATATATTCGGCACCGGTCTCAATCATATGGTTCAAGACTTTCAAATCAACAGTTGCTCCCAAGTTGTCACCATTGGAAACAAATAAGATTTCTTTACCTTGTTCAATTAAGGCATCTAATTCTCCAGAAGCATGTAATGATTCAAACAAATCACCATGACCAGGTGGATACCAAGAATCAATATGATCAGCCGCATCAGATGGAACAGGTAATAGAGAATCCTTCAAGATTCTTGGATATTTTGATTGGTTGAAAGTTCTGATTCTAATTCTATGACCACCATATTTTCTAATGATTTGATGGGTATCATTATCAGTGTTGAAAGAGTTCATCAATAATAAAGGAACATCAGAATCGTACTGTCTATTCAAATGTTCAATTTGGCGGACAGATAAATCCAAAAAGGTATTGCCATCCCTTACTTCAATGACAGATTTTGGACCAACGCAACCCATGGAAGTACCTAAACCACCATTTAATTTCAAAACAGCCAATTTTGACAAGTTTTCAGTGTTGTCAGCAGTAGAAGTAATTGAAGAATAGTCCACGACTTCATCTTGAGAAGGAGATCTAATCTTATCCCAGTCCAAAGTAGTACCAGCAGCTTTGTCAGCTAAATATCTTCTGAACAAAGCAAAGAATGAGTCCATTTCATTTTCAAATTTGAATTGTTCTTCTTTATCTTTGACAGTATCAGCAAGTTTATTTAAAGCATTACGCATCTGACTTGCAGCAACTGAGGTGGTTGTATTGTCAAAGGCCTAAAAAACAGCAACAACGTTAGTATATATTTCCTCATTTGAAAGCAGTCGGCTTGGCTAATTCTCGAATGTTTGTGTTCAGGCTTGTGAAGATCATCCGGATTACTATCACAATCATTAACAAAAGATTTGCTGGAAACAAACACGCAGCAAAACATGAGTCTTGTGGAAATAAACGACACGTTGATCTGATCTCACAAAGACACCATCGGGCAAGCAGCACGCTCAACAAAAATAGCCGCAGAACTACAAAGAAAGGAGCAATTGACGCCGGAAACCAAAGGGTGGAATACTCACAAAGGCACTTTGACTCTTAGCGTGTCTCTTTTGAGGTGAAGCCATTTTCAATGATTTATGAGCAGCGAAATTTCAAGTTGGTTTTAGATTCGAAGGGAATTTTCGCCATTTTTTTTGGGGGAAAATCGAAAAGTCAACAAAAAATTTCACAAAGCAAGTTCGCGAATATTATGTAATGATTATTTAAGCAATGATGATATAATCCTTTTTTCACTATTTTTCGACAAAAAAAATTAATTTCTTATACCAAAAGCTCTTTCTATGCTAACTAAAACCTCTGACAATCTCATTTCAAAATGTCTTTTCTAGGATTCGGTGGTGCTCCTCAAGTTTCTTCTGAACAAAAACTGCAAGCTGCTGAAGCTGAGCTTGATTTGGTTACAGATATGTTTAATAGATTAGTGGATAACTGCCATAATAAATGCATCACCAGTACCACTTACACTGATGGTGACATCAGCAAAAACGAATCGCTGTGCATTGATAGATGTGTCGCTAAATACTTTGAAGTTAATGTTAAAGTTGGAGAAAATATGCAAAAATTGGGCTCAAGTGGTGCATTTGCTGCAAGACCATAATCAAGCTACCCTTTTATGAAGTTTGCTAATGAATCTTTTTTTTTTCCTAATCTGAATATTGTTCACTCTTGTTAACTATTGTGATTTTGTACATATGCTGTTCCCTTGTTTTCTTTATATACACCTTCAGTGATTTAAATATAAGAGCTATTATTTTAAATAAAAATTCATACATTCTATCATTATATCATTGAGTCCTCTATATACAAAAAACTATTATATTCCTCCCTCGGTTAAATACAACTTAAAACCCAAATAAGTGCTGGAGTCTTAGTTTAACACCCTCAATACTATTCAGCTTAGGTCTAACATCCAAATAAAAACTAGCCATTTGAGGCATGACCGGATTTGGTCTACCTTGATAAAAGTCAATAACATAGTCCACTTCAACGCCACATCTATTAATTGTCCAGTCATGTCTATCAAAAGGCTTTTGGTATCCTAATAATCCAAAAAACGCAGCTTTAGGGGTCAACTTCTTAGAATCCCCTTTAAAACTAGACAATTGAATACCACCGCATTCATCACCGCGACCTCGTTCCCATTCCAAGATATGGTGCCATGCTCTTTCATTAACTGCGTTATGTATAGGAACAACTGTTTCCATGTCTTTTTCACTTGGGTTCCAATTTTTACGTTTCATAGCTTCAAAAAATTGCTTTTGTGATGGGTAAATCCAATTTGAATTAGATCCTGTTCTTGGAATTGTTGAGATCTCGCGGTCTTCCGGTAATTTGACATCTGTTTGATAAATAGGTATATCGGGTAATGAATTTGATGAATGTTCATAGTTTTTTGAAGCTTCAATTGCCGTTGGAATCTTACTACCATCAATAGTTGTAGTTCCATTGTTCTTCTGTCCTAGCTCTGCCCATTTAGCTCTTGCATTATGGTCAACTGGACACTTATCAACACTCTCACTAGAATTAAGAGGCGGATGACCGGCTGGTATTGATTTATCTTCACTTAACTCTGCCCATTTGGCTCTAGCACTGTGATCTACCGGACATTTCTCAGCTTCTAATGGTTGAGCAGGTAGTACTGAGTTATTAGAGGTTTTAAGCCATTTTTCTCTTGTTGAATGGTCCACAGGACATCTAGGTTGTTCTTCACTCATTCCACCAATCTGTCTTCTTCAATAATATGGATTAACCTCACAGCTCGAAGTTGTTGTTGATTTGAATTTGATTGATTTTGTATGGCTAATTGAAAAATTTCAAAAATCAATGTGGTTCTACCAAAATCTTCAAGTTTTGTCTAGTATAATTCTTTCTCAATTTATTCATGTTAGGATCTTTGGCCGAGTGGTTTAAGGCGTTCGACTCAAGATCGAATATCGTAAGATGCAGGCGTTCGAATCGCCTAGGATCCATTATTTTTTTTTTAAAATTTAGCGATAATTATTGTTTTAAGCTATTAAGTAAGATTGTATTCAATGCTTACTACCTAAACTAGAAAACAACATACAAAGTTAGAGTAAAAACTAGTCATCGATGTATATTCAAAAAAAAAGCAGCTACTAGATAATTAAAAAAATTCCGATGCGGGGAGTCGAACCCCGGTCTGCTCGGTGAAAGCGAACCGTGCTAGCCGTTACACTACATCGGATTTTATTGATTTATAATTTTGAGTACTTCTTTATTACAGCAAAAATTAATATCAGTCTTTAAATATTAAGCTTATACTTTACAATACTTATAATTTAGATCGCGGTTCTTATTGAGAAATATCATTTCATTTTAATTACAGTTTCAAAATAGCAAATTTTTTATAATTGACAACTTTCACGTTAATATGCACCATTTTCACTAAAAAGATTAAAACCTTGAAAAAAATGTGTGATTCCTTTTCCCTTCTATAATCGCAGAATTATTAGCTACTGTTAATGAACCCATATTAGTATAAAAGAACCAAACAGTATATATATATATATATATATAAAAAGGCAAATCCCTACCCAATAGCTTTAAATATTTAAAATCTTTTGCTTGTCTATCTCCTTCAAATTGCCAAAGCGGTCATTCCAATAACGGCGCCAATACCACAAATTAATCCCCATAAATCAGGACTATTAACACTCAAATTTCCTGCACTTGAGCTCCCTGAACCAGAAGATGATGCTGATGCTGATGCAGTTGAGGATGATGACCTAGAGGCTGATTTAGAATCTGAGCCGGAAGATTCTGATGAACTTCCTGATGTATCTGAAAGACTTGCAATAGATGTAGACTTTTCACTATTTTCTAATCCAATCGAAACTGATCCACTAACGACACCAGAAGCACCATAAGAATGATAATAAGAGGAAGCAGTGGTTGCACTTGGGATAGTTGAGCTTACAACTTCAATATCTTCATCATCAGTGTATACAGCTTGTGCTAAAGCAACTTGATATTCATCCAAATCGTAAACGACATATGCAGATCTCAAGAACGAATCACCCAAAATGATATCATCAGAATCCATTAACGCCAATGCACAAGTTTTATCCATCGAATCCGTAGATAAAACAACATCAGTCAAAGGAATTTGGATTTCTATGCCTTGGAATGAGAATGTAAAGTTTACATTACTTGAGGTTGGACAATCTAATAAATAGTAACCATATGAACTTGAATATTGAGCACCTAATGAATCAGCAATTGATGAAACAATTTTACTTGGTAAGTATGTTAGAGTAGTACCAGAATCTAATAATGCAGGATATGAATCTGATGTAATTGAAACTTCTTTAGAACTTGATTGTAGTTTTATTGAAGATAAAGTCACTTCAAATTTTATAGGATCAGAATAGCCCTGTGATTTCAAAGTGTTTAAGATTGGAATGATTGTCAAATTGCCATCATATTTCGCATGATCAACTGCACCGAATAAAACACTTCCTGTTGACTCTTTCCGTGAGTTCAGCCACAATGAATAGACTCTCTTTTTGATCAATCCGTCTTGGACCATCTTTGATGGCAGATTTGCATATGTATACCCATTGTTCTTAACCAAAGCACCAGTATTTGTGGTTTCTAACCCTTCTAAACCAATACCCAAGACACCCATGGATGAATTTGATTTATTAGCAACAGCAAATGATAGATCAGAAACGGTTAAATTGCCAATCAAAACATCATCATAACCCCAGATACCAGATGCAAAAGTACTATCACCGTATAAAATGAAAAAATCCGTATTATTTGAAGTGAAAGAGGTGGATTTGTCGTTGTCAAAAGTGCCATATTCTGTACAATCAATGGTGGCTATACTGGAAGAAGCGGAATTTGCAGCAACAGCCTTGTTAACTGATTTTGTCCCTAAAGAATCTGTGTTATCATCATCATCATTTGAAAAAGAGTCAACAATGTTAGAGAATGCATTATCATCATTTAATTTTCTAAATTTAGCACCGGCATTTATGTAGTTCATAGCCTCTTCTTTATCTGTCAGGATTTTTCTATAATTGTCATGACCAAGAATTTCAACAGCTGCATTTTCGTCATTCAACCTTCTATATTTCTTGGAAGAACTTGAAGAAGATGATATACAATAAGGGTTCTCAGAACTTGAAACCCACAAGTCTGAGGACCCAGTGTCTACCAATACGATCACTTCATCTTCCTGAGAGCCAAACTTCAAAGTAACACTGTAGAAAGTCGACTGATTGTCTAACACCATGGTATAAGATCCAGAAACGTCTTCTCTCTTAACTAAACGTGCCTGTTTACCAGAAGACGAGTCCTGGAAGCTGTTCCCTCTAGTAACGTTAAATTTTAAGTTCTGGAAACCTGAAGTATCCACATTCTTCGCAACACACAAAGAGGTAAGAGAAGACAGAAGCAACAGTGACAGTCTCATATTATAGTGGATTCCTTGTCTTGTAAAGAAAAGGTTTCAAACAAAAAATCAAGTTGGCTGAAACTTTTTTTTTTTATTTAAATACCGTTCTGTCAAGAATTTCCTCGAGAAGGCGCATTTTTAGCTATTTTTTTTTGGAAGCTGCCTGAGATTAAAAAAAGGCGGTTATTTTTTGGGATGGCCACAGACGAGTTAAGGACTGGTGCCGGACTTTTGCTTAACGCTCGGCAGGAAATTGTGACATCTTTTTAATTGCTTTCCCACCTAAATCGAGCGCGTTTCCACCTAGCGCGAATTTCTTTCCTTATAATAGTTTCTGCCAATTAAACAGTTGCTGAGTTGCTAATTATGAAACAGAAGTTGAAACCAGTAAGATTGAAAACTTTACTTCAACTTTTGTGTGGATTCAGGTACCAAATATCAAAAAATCTTCTTGAATTTTGATATAATATACGCTTTTTTGCACTTTTGAAGGAAGAAAAGGTCTATTTAACACTTTCTCATATCGATTACGTCATGATTATGTCATGGGAGACTTCTTTTCTATTGTTATTAGTCATTTGTCTCACCTTGCTCAATTACTACTCTCCGGCACCTTACGATAGGAAATGTAAATAAATAAACATAGCATAAACATTGGTGCATTTTGAAGCTACATAATCTCAAGATAGTTCCGGTGCTTCTCTTTAAGTTTTGGATTTCAGGACGAAGATCGGTCTCTTCCCTAGTCCAACGACTCTGGTTCCATGCCTTCCATCTTGCTCATCAATATAATCATCAACAGCATAGTGAACGGCGACTCTGTTTTCACACAAAGCAGTTGATCCTAAAAAACAATCTCGTTCTTCTTGCTAGTTGTATTTTACTTGGATATCCAAGTTCTCGTGTATTTCGAACAAATATTCCAAGATTCTTTTACTTTCTTCTGGTTCTAATTCTTTGATTTTGGTAGTTTAAGGACGACCAATAAATAAGCTTTTCCAGTCAATAACAGGATGATTTATAGCCGATGGATTTTCTCTTTTGATAAATCTTGGTCCACCTAAAAGATCATCTCTATCACAATAAACATGAGCAGATTTATGAACTGTCAACCCATCAATGAAACTTTTGAATCCTGGGCTCAGTTTATCATAAGCAGTAAACCCTGAGAACCATGTGGTATCACCACCTGCATATTGCGGGATATCATCAAGTTGTAGTGTAGTTAAAGTAGGAACTTTAAGTTCATGTTCACAATCAATATAAAATGCACTTCCGCTGTGTTTTATGAATGTAACATTTCTATTTCTTCTGTTAAACGTACCCCAAACAGTTGTTAGCCCTGTAGGTCCATCAATACTGGGTATTAGAACTTGTGCAGTAACCGGATGTTTTTTCAGTTTCATCACTAAAATACTGCCCAGTTCTATGTTGATCTTTTGGAGAAATTTTTTTTATTCAAAAACACAATTCTTTCAAAAATCAGTAGTTCCAGTTCATTCAGTTCTGTTTCGTTCAATTCATCCAATTAAACTCCAGTGAATTCAGTCTCAGCGTATCTAATCGAATGTCTAATTTCAGAGGCTCGAGCGAATAATGCCTTTTTTCCAGAGTCAGTCAACAATCCTTTTTCAAGGTAACTTGGCTTCCCGGTATTTCTAATTTTTTGGGCATCGTCAAGAAAGGTGGTTAAAGATGGATGCTATGGATAGCCTTTTGAGAGATCAATCCTAGCTTCAATAAATCTTTGACTGGTTGTTTCTGAGAGATGCTCTGAAAAATCATCAACATAATGGTCAAGATATCCATTTGCGTTTTTAAGCTCAACTTAAACAGTCAGGGGCTCAGATGTGTAATGTCCCTTTGAATTTATTATTCCCTCGCGATTCTGAGCTAATAGTTTAATCGTCTCTGTATTTGCTTTAATCAATTGGTTGAGGGGATTATTGCTAGAATTCCACAATGAACGTATCAGACCACATTATTCTATAACTAATCCTTTATTATAATCCTTTCGTAGAAAAACTTATCTTAGTTTGATTTTTGCTTAATGATTTGTTTCTGGCTGAATTGAAAAAATTGTGGCCCTTTTTTTTAATTGAGTATGAAGATTGTAAATAGTTATTATTGATAGTACTGTTATCTCCGTGCATAAATGTGGAGATAATTCCAAATCAGAAAAAAAAAAGGATGAGATATAATAATGTTTACATTGAGTTCATTACCTTTGATGCTTTGTCATATCTTCTTATAAATTTTTATAATACCATTGTTTGTGTGTTGTTCGAGCGTCATTATTTGAGTTACAGTATCTGAAAATGGTATCATTTCATAAATGAATAACAAAGAACTTTGACTTTTTTTGACGGTACAGCCGGCCAAATTAATCCAAAAAGCGTACAAAATGCCGCAAATTGGTTAGATAAAAAGAACTTTTTGCAACACACCATAACTATATAAACACGAAGCAAACAGATTCGAATCCTACCAAAACAACCTTCTTACAAAAATTCCACAAATAGACTTCACTCTAAGATGAAGCTGCTATTTCTCTCAAATCTGCTGACTGTAACTCTAGCATCAACATATTCTTTATGTGTGCCTTTTGAGCAACCTAAAGATAGAGAACATCCGGGATCTATCAATGTCAAAACATCCAATGAAACCAGTCTTTTGATGTACAAATTGGACGTTATCTCAAAAACAAATATCCCATTTGATATTAATCAACGCGTCATTCAATCTGAACCTAACGGGTTTGCTATATGTTCTACTAAATTACACAGTGTTGGTGGCTGTGAAAATTTAGGTGAATTTGTTATTAAAATTGAAGACGATAAAGATGGTTCTATTGCTAAATCTATCATCAATAAAGTGACCCAGAAAGGTGAAACAACAAGTTATCAAGTTAGTTCTAATGGACTGTATTGTTTTGCTGCCTATCAAGAAAATGGCAAACCTAATGTTGAAGGTGTCCATTATGAAATTATCCATTCATATGGGTTATTACCATTAGAAAAATACTCAGAACTGGAAACAATTAAACTATCAAGTTTGATTGAGTTCATCGTCTTGTTAGTTTGGATATTTAAGTTCAGATCAATCTTTGGTACCGCTGGTGCATCTCAGCTTGCCTTACCACATGAACTTATAAGAAATCTATTGGTTACTAGTTTTTCTACACATGTTCTTGAAGGGTTCCTCTTATCTTCTGCTAATGGTAAATATATTAAGTTTAGTGTTGCATACAAAATTGAAAACTTTTTGAATTTGATCAGATTTGTTGCTTTAAATGCTTTGTTTTATGGCGCAAGTTTAAACGAATCCATCTTCCTTTCAAAATTTAAACTCAAGACTTTGAATGATATTCCTGGAAACCATGGTCGTAAATTTCATGCTTTTCTTGGAATTTATGTTATTAAAGTGATTCTAATTGATATTTTGTCAGTTCCACTCCCAAATGTTATTTCAGCTCCATTGGGGTTGATTGCTTCGTTTGTTTTAATTCCATTCTGGATCATTTTTAACAAGAATTCCAGATTAGCAGCAGATGACATCTTGGACTTGGTTTACTTGAAAAACTTCAAACTTTCCAAAAAAATCTTATTTACTTTTCCAGTTACTTTTTCTTTTGTTCCAGGTTTTTATATGTTTATCAGTTCGTTTATCAGAGCTAGCGAACAAGATATAGACCTCAACAACATGAGTAACTCAATAGCTAGTTCTCTTAACGAACTTACTTCTAACACGCTACAAGTCTTTACAAATTTAGTTTTTTTCAGTATTGCTGCTATAAGTATTGGATTGTTGATTATTTGGTGGCCTAAGGTTGAACAGCCTGCATCAGGTCCGTTAAATTTGGATGATAATGAAGGGGGATCGCTAGATTTTGAATCGGGAACCAGATTAGAAAAGGTTTGAGTTTTAGCTAAGTGGCCTTTTAAAAGCTAGGCTGCTAGTATTGCTTGAATAAAGAGCTTGGATAAGAAAATAGTTTATTAATACAGAAATATGATAAAGATACGATAAGAAATGTCACCATTTTATTGAAGTGCTATATCGGTACATGTATTTACATATTCATTTCGATCATAAAGAATGATAGGAGAAAGGAAATACCAGACAGTAAGTCAAGATAGCTGGTACGGCTCATCCATAGATATTTTATATGATTGTGAGCATTCTAAGCTTGAAATAGGCACTGAAGGACAATATATCTGTAAATTACTGTTGAAACCCTCGATAGATTGGATATTCCTAGACGAGACATTTATAAACGTGGACTAACAATGAGTTGATTCAAATATGTAGGAGTGGAGTGAAGGTTAAAAGCCTAGAGACAATGTGTAAAATCAAAAAATATCCTATATAGTATGCTTACTAGTTTAGGAGAGATTGCACATTAGTGGGTCTAAAAAGTATCGGTAGTCTGTCAATCAATAGGCTATAAATGAGACAGCTCTCAGAGATCTACAAATGTGAATTGTACGAGTATATTACAACTAGTATGAGCCTCAAACTTAAATTTTATCTCAGATAGAATGAGACTGGTAAAGTTTATATTGAAATTTTGATCTTTCCTAAGGAATAAATCATATGTACAAAGGGAGAACGATCTTGTATTTATATTTTATAAACTTGCTGTAGCATAATAGCATAACATAAATCATAAGTTGACTTCGTGGCCAAGCTGGTTAAGGCGTGTGACTGTTAATCACAAGATCGACAGTTCGATCCTGTCCGAGGTCGAATTTTTTTTCATAAAGATTCATTTATTATTCCAATAAGAGATAAGTCAGTAAACTAATTGTTAACATTGAATATTTTTTTCAAATTATCGAAATGATTGTATTCTTTATTCTTCTCTTTATTAGCGCTGTTTGTATATTAGAAGTCTATCAGAAATAATTCACTATTAGACATAATATGATTTCTTTGGTCAAGACCATCAAAATATATGCCAATTTCATAAAACCTGTCCAGTCAGTTTTTGCCTTTTCAATAGTACTTTCTCCTCAAGTATTTATCATTACTAATGGCTAGCTTTTCAGTCCGGAATAGATCTGATTTAATGTAAGACATTAGGCTGAAATGTCCAGATAACAAGCCACCTGCACTAGGTCCAAAAAAAATATGATGTCTTTAAACTAAT
This sequence comes from Wickerhamomyces bisporus, assembly GCA_024271855.1. NCBI lineage: Eukaryota > Fungi > Ascomycota > Saccharomycetes > Phaffomycetales > Wickerhamomycetaceae > Wickerhamomyces > Wickerhamomyces bisporus. The sequence goes on from JANBXE010000033.1 coordinate 73,587, forward strand.
CGCTTTGGGATTCTTAAATTTGTAACCTCCTGGAAGAAAAAAAATTCACTCTACATTATCCACCGTACCATATCCCACAGATTGGCTACTATGAATTTTGAGATTCATTTTCTCTTCTGAGACATCCTTATGATATCTCAGCTGTAAGAAAAAATCAAAAAGGGTTGAGTTTTCAACAAAGAGAACTTGATAAAGGTAATTATAGACAAATTGTATTAATCTTCGGATATCTTCTAAAGTCTTGATCAAGTTATGTACAAGCTTGTATGGTTCATTTTTACAATATGCAAAATAAAAAGTTTGTGATTGTTCAGTTTTCTCATAAATTTCTAGGAGGATATACGTTAAATCACTGTCTATTATCAGCCTTCTCGGTTATTTAAACTTCTCCAAGTAACCAGTGTTTGTAACTCCCTTTGTCAATTATTCACTAAAAGTTATTGTTCACCAAGTATTTATTGTTTTTGATTGACATTCAGCAGTGTCACGTGTAAATGTAGCATTAGATTAATTTGATAACGAGACAGGAAATTTCAAGTCATATGATTTCGGAGATATCATATTCTGAACTCCGTAGAATAACATCAATGATTATTCTACTAAGTGTGCTTCACTAAGTAGTTCAAAGCTTTAGCTATCTATCTGCTCGCCGATTTGGTTATCATAGTTACTTATCGACTTCAAAAAAAATTAGAGATGAATCTGCTAAGAATTATTGCAGTAATGAGCAGGAATATCTATAAGACTTAATTTCTTTAGAAATTAAGGATCTAATTATTTTCGTCTGAAACTTATAAATCATCTGAGATCAGTAAATTAGATTTTTCAATAAGACTGAATGACCTTCAATTTAAAACGCAGTCTTCATCTGAGATAAATTCAGTGTCAAATCACACCATACAACACATTTATGGCAATTCTATAATTCATTTAAATTTATAAACTTTACATCTCACCAGTCTACAGTACAATAATATTTCAAACTACATTTCATCTTCTTAAAGTTCAAGAACCATATTTTAAAAGGGGGTATAAAAACAACGAAATCAGTAAAGTAAAGGTTCTTTGGGTTGAAATCCTTAATTGAATTAATAAGAAGGGTATTAAAAAAACGTAGCTGGAACAAAAAATCTAATATAGGTGAAAAAAAGTAAAAGAATAGTTTACTAATAGCGTCAAGCTTTCTTTCAATAAACCGAAATCAACAAAAAAACATATCACAGAATAGCCAAAATATATATAAAAAAGACAAGCCATGAGGAAAAAAAAGCTGGAAAAATGTTTATCATTTTGTTAATTCAACTAGTATTTCTCCAAAATATAAAGTTTTAATTCCAACCAAGAGAATTTTGCTGAGCAACGGGTTTTGAAATCTTTGGAATATAACTATCCACTTGTGACATTTCATGTCCATTATATGATCCTTGAGCTGAAATTGATCTACTCATAGTTGGTAATCTAACACCAGCACCAAACGCCACATTGTTCAACGATTCACTTGAATAGCCACGAGTACTATATTGTGAATTAGTTCTGAATGAAAGTTCATCATCATCTTTTAATTGAACCTCCTTATTACGCAATAAAACAATTCTGGCAACTAATAGAATGACAGCAATTGAACTAACACCACCAACAACGGAACCAACAGTAATACCAACTACCTGTTTATTTTGTTCTGATGATGTCGCTGTGTTTGAAGAAGTTGTGGCGGCATATTCCATTGAACCAGAATCAGCTTGTATTCCATCGTATGCCGATGATGAGGATGATGAGGATGAAGAAGCGTCACTAGATGTTAATTGAGCTAATAATCCGGTGACTGGGATTGATGGATCAATTAATGTTGATAATGCTTTAGCAGTTGAATCAACATTTTGATAAATCTTTGAAGTTAAGTTTAAGATGTCTTTTTGTAATGTCTCAATTTCTGAAGTTGGGAAATAAATCTCTGCAACAGTAATAATATAATCCACATTATTCGAAGTAAATGGAACTAGTTGAACAACCGAGATATTTGAAGAAGTGTAATATGGGTACTGTAAAACTTCTGGTAAATAATCAATGATTTGTGCACTTGAGACTGAATTCTTAACAACAAATGCATAATTCAATGGTTTCTTGAATCCAATAGTGATTAGACTATAGTCATTAGGAGCTTCTTCAACATCATTTGGAGTGATAGCTTGTGGCAATGATGAAGTAGGAACAGAAGAAATTGTACTTGAGACATCACCAGATTGAGATGCACTTGGTTCAACAATTAATGAGGTTGGTAACCAGTTGGTAGTAGTTGTAGGAGTTTCCCAATTATTACTAGTAGGGATTGTATCACTTGAAATGATTTGTTGTGGTGGTACAGAAATTGCAGTCTCAATATACGAACTGGATGTTGGAATAGTATAAGTAGGATACACCGAAGTATCAATAGAAGTTGTGGCTCCAGTGGTTAAATCAGTATTGATCAATGATGAAGATGGTGTGATGTAAGACACACTTGATGGTTTGGTCTCTTCAGTAGCTTGTGATGATTCGATTGAAACAGTGGAAGATAAAGCAACATCAGTTGAAATAGCTGAGCTTGCAGCAATGGCGGAACTTTCAGCACTAGCAATAGTAGATTCTTTCACTGTACTTGCAGTAAAAGTTTGAACAGTGCTTGAAGAGCTAGCAATGTTGATTACAGAGGAAGAAGCAGCAACAGGTTCGACTATAGAGGAAGAAGAAGCAGTAACAGGTTCAACTATAGAAGAAGAAGAAGCAGTAACAGGTTCAACTATAGAAGAAGAAGAAACAGCAACAGGTTCGACTATAGAGGAAGAAGAAGCAGTAACAGGTTCAACTATAGAAGAAGAAGAAGCAGTAACAGGTTCAACTATAGAAGAAGAAGAAACAGCAACAGGTTCAACTATAGAAGAAGAAGAAGCAGTAACAGGTTCAACTATAGAAGAAGAAGAAGCAGTAACAGGTTCAACTATAGAAGAAGAAGAAACAGCAACAGGTTCAACTATAGAAGAAGAAGAGGCGATTTCAGTCAGTGGTGTAGTTGTAGATTCAGCTTTAGAAGAAGAAGGCGTAACTGATTCAACAGAAGTGATAATACTTGAGGAAACTGGAACAATTGATGAACTTGGAAAAACAGGTGTAGTGGTAATTTCAGAACTCAAACTTGAGATAGTTGGTTCGATAATTGCAGCAACAGATGATGAGCTGAGAACAGGGGTATCAGCGCTATATGAAGATTCAATTGTTGGAGTTTCTGTGTATGAGATTTCAGCTGAGATAATAACAGAACTTGATGGGACAGTAGTATCAACGGAGGTAATGATAGAACTTGAAGGAGTAGTGGCATCAACAAGAATAATCGAGGAGCTCTCACCAAGACCTGAAGCGAAAGGCGATTCTTCTGAAAAAGAAGTAGTGGAATCGGCTGACAAATAAGCTTCACTTGGTGTGAGTGCGACGACTGAACTTGATTGTTTAGTTATTTCAGTCAAGCTTGAAGCACTGACAACAGAAGTTGATGGTAGTGGTGAAGAGGCTAAAAGAGTAGTCGAACTTGAAGCACTAACAACAGAAGTTGATGGTAGTGGTGAAGAGGCTAAAAGAGCGGCCGAACTTGAAGCACTGACAACAGAAGTTGATGGTAGTGGTGAAGAGGCTAAAAGAGCGGCCGAACTTGAAGCACTAACAACAGAAGTTGATGGTAGTGGTGAAGAGGCTAAAAGAGCGGCCGAACTTGAAGCACTGACAACAGAAGTTGATGGTAATGGCGAGGAGGCTAAAAGAGCGGCCGAACTTGAAGCACTGACAACAGAAGTTGATGGTAATGGCGAGGAGGCTAAAAGAGCGGCCGAACTTGAAGCACTGACAACAGAAGTTGATGGTAGTGGTGAAGAGGCTAAAAGAGTAGTCGAACTTGAAGCACTAACAACAGAAGTTGATGGTAGTGGTGAAGAGGCTAAAATAGTAGTAGAATCTGAAGAATCAGTTGAGGTAGCTTCTGCCAGTGATGATGTAGTTGGGACGACAATCGAAGTTGTAGAGCCTATATCGGAGGAGGAATCAGCAGTTAATGAACCTGTAGTAGACTCTGACAATGCAACAGCACCAGCTGGGACGATACTTGAAGAAAGAATTTCAGTAGAGCCTGGTCCACTTTCAGTAGTTGATGGCACTTCAGTACTATACACTACTGAAGAATAACCTGAAGATGATTCTTCAGTAGTGATATCAGCTAGGGCTACTGAAGAAGGAGCAACGGTAGATGAAGTTGTATCGCCAACTGTATTTGTGTCATCAGTGACCGTGGTTTCGTCGGATGTGTCTTCTGTTGAGATGGCTGTTTCACTTATTGTGGAATCCTCAGTAGTGGAAGTTGTAGAATCATCAGAGGCAGTACTTTCCCCGTTATCTTCAGCTGATAAAGATGTTGTGGATGCAACTGCAACAGAAGTTTCTGATGTGCTAGAGCTTGTGGTTCCATCACCAGTTGTAGAAGATACAGAGGGTGTTGTATCTAAATCACTTGTTGATGTTGTCGAAGATGTAGTTTCTTCCTCACCATCAGTGATTGATGTTGAGGTTGGAATAACAATAGTAGCTGATGTTCTTTCTGATGATGATTCGACTGTTGTTGATGATAAATCCCAGGCATTCCACCAGTTTCCACCATCAGTAGAAGATGATGCTAAATCTGTTGAATCCTGTGTTTTCTGAGATATATCAGAAGAGGAAGAATCCGGATGCCAAAAGGTACCATTCGTATTTGTTTTCTCAACGATGGCTCTTTTCTTCAAAAATTCCAGATTGAAATTCAAAGGCATAGCAACAGTTACCTGTGCTAGTAATAATAAAGTTGTATACTTCATAATATAGACCCACAAAAATTTAGCAGCTTTGAACTAATTAATATATCCTTAATCAAAGAGTGGGAAAACACACGAGGGGGGACTGTATTGCAATAAACTTGATCTCTCTTTTGTTGATCTTTATAAGAAAAGCTAGGTCAATAATTCAGTACAATGGTATAAGGGGAATTCTTTTTAATGTGAAATAAGTAATAAGCAAGATCCAAACCAGAAAACACGTCTTGTGGAGAAAAAAACACAGGGCAGCCTTTGGATTGACAAATGAAAGACTGAAGTTGGAAACTGCCTTGGGTGTTTTTTTGTTTGTAGTTGTTGTTGTTGTTATAAACTTTTTCTTTTAGGAGTTGAATAAGATTTTGATGTTTCAACTTGATGTTTTCAATAAAAATTCCAAGTAAAAAAACAAAAACAAATACAAAGGCAAAGCAAAAAGGGAAATGATCAAACAGACAACAGGGAGATGTGTGGTGGGAAGGGTGTGCGTTTTTCAACGAGCGTAGTGGGTTTGGTATGTGATTTAGGTGGTGTTTATAATTTGTTTATTTTGTTTTAATACAATTCCTTATTAGTTTGAAAGGAATTGGGAAAGACAAAAAAAAAACGAAAAAAAAAAGAAAAAATTTCCAATTAGGAAATTTACTATAAATAAAAAATATTACATAATTTTTTCAAACCTAACGCGTTTTTTTTTTCGTTTTAGCTGAAAATGTTTTTGTTTTTATTTAATTGAATTATGACGAGGGTTATTGATTAGAATTTGTGTAGAGGTTTTCTTACCTTAATATTTGATAGTAGCGCAACAAAGGGGAGAGGCATTGATATAACAATTAACTGGCCATGTTGTTTCTGCTTTTAGTACTATAAATAGTTCTAGTTCTAGTTTCTTTGTGTGTATATGTGTAGTTGTCTAATAGTTCATCCTATTCCAGATCGGCGATCTCTTTCACAACGGGGTTTGAATGTTGAGCTTTTGGTTGAAATCTTTTTTTTAATACGCTGTTATAACTCAGAAAAAGGGGTATATTGAAGGTTGGTGAGTGATTGGCTATTCTGCGTTAATCTTCGTTATTACTCTACCATCATCAGTACCAACCATTATACTCGCCTCATTTCATAAAAGCCTTCCTGGCTCGGACATTTTCAGATCTGCAAATCGCTAATCGTGAACATTCGCAAATCTTCAAATTGGTTCTAGAATCACCTACGACAATAACCAGTATTAATATCAATAATGTTACATGTTATTCAATACATCCTCCCATATCTTCTCTCCAATTGCCACAGCGTCATCATCAAAAGTCTCTTTCAACTCTGTAATCAATGCAGTCTGTGATTTTGTATCTTTAATAATCATTAAAATGTACTCTAACAATTCTTCCTCTTTAACACCTAGATATTCCTCGATATATTGTTCAACATTCGGTTTTATTTTTTCAAGAACGACATCCAACGATTCGTCTGATATTTGTAAGCTATCTGAATCTTCTGGATCTTGGCTCAAATGTTCTTGTTCTTCCTCTTGTTCTTCTTCTTGACGGTTTAGATTGACTTTCAATGGAATATTTATACTGCTCAAGAAATCTGCACTTTGCTTTAATGCTTCACTTTCAGCTTCTGCATTTTCTCTGTCCTGATCATCTCTTTGTAGTTCCAATAACCTATCACGATGTGAAGGTTTGAATCCATCACCCGTTTCGTATCCACTTTTTATACTTTGATCTAAAGATGATTCATAGTTTTGCAAAATCTCTAATTCTTCAGTCAGCTCCTTATTATGACGTTCTTCTTTCCTAACGTCTGCCAATTTAATAGCAAATTTTTTCAACATTTCAGTATTCTCTTTTGAGATTCTTAATTCTTCAAATTGTTCATCTGTCAAATCTTCTTCCTCCTCATCATCATCATCACTCTCGTCCTCATCAATGTCTTCTTGAAACCCTGAATTTGTTTCTTTTTGAAACTTAACAAATAATTCACGTAGCTGTAATTTTGATCTTTTGACTTCTTCTAATGCTTCTTTTTCCCTCTTCTTCTTTTCATTCTCCAAAACTTTTAATCTGAATTCTTTAATATCTCTCTTCAATTGTGGAAGACTTTCAGTTGCTATATCTTTAAGTTCACTCTCATCAATTACATAATCCAAAGCAGTTGATACTGGAGCATTTTGTTTATTGAATTCCACAACTTTTGCAATTCTATCTTGAAATTTATCCAACGGGATGACTTCACTGTCTTCCTTTCCTTTAATATCCCCCAGCTTATCATTGATAAGATCCAGTGTCTGCTGCTCAACAATAAATTTCAATTTTGATTTAAGAACATCGATTCCATCCAATTTCAACAATTTCTTTATTATTTCACAACTTTTCACTAAATTTTCTCCTCCAAATCTTAAAAATACGAATTTGTTTTCAACATCATCAACTTCAGTCCATTTGAAATCCCTCGGTTCGCCATCCTTAACTTCATAATTCACAAGAACGTCTAATATCTGTTCAATAGTTGGATTATCTAACCCTTTCATTCCTAAAACTGCAACCTCTAAAATTATGTCTATTGGTTTATCACTTTTGAACTCTTTTAATTCCACAAAATTTTTGATTTTATATTCTGTTCTCTTATAACCTTCATTATCTTGCTCATCATCAGATTTCGTTCCTTCTGGCTTCTCTTCATCATTCGATGCATTGTTACTACCTTGGTTATGTTTCACAAGATGAAGTTTCTCTTTATAAATAGGTACGGCGCCAACCAAGTTCGAAACTGGATCTGATTCATTGATATCATCGAAAATCGTTAGCGTTGGAATAGTTAGTTTTCTATTATTTGAGTAGGGAGTCGTCGTAATGATTTCTGCATGAAGAGAGTTAGTGTGTTTAAAATAATAAAGAGCCGACTTTGGCAATTTACTTACCTCTCATGACTGCAAATATTAGTCCTGTTTTTTTTTGAAAAAATTATTATTCTTTTACTCGTTTTCTATAGTTTTTGTCGTTTTAATGTTTTTCAATTTTTTCCATTTCGCTTTCGCCAAAGAAAGACATCAAAAATTCTGTATTTTAAATCAATAGCCGGTATCCATTCGTCTTAAAAGCTTAACACTCTGCTTGTACTACATATTGAACCATAAGCATCCACTAAGATTCAGTCATTCATATTATAAATATTGCAAAAAACAACTAAATCTTTAATTTAATCACGTGATATTTATACATTATGTTAACTCATATTCGCCCTCTATATTCACTAAGCATTTGATGGTCCAGATTTGATATACAATAAAAAAAGCTGTTATGTTAATGCCCTATCGTAATATATCCTCAACAGTAACATTGTTAGGAACTTCCAACGCTTCTTTCCAGAATTTGCTCAAATGTCTATGTCCAGCATCACATGCAACAATGACAATATTCTTATTTTGGATCCCAGTGTTTTTCCATAATTTTAGCATAGCAACAGCGTTGATAGCACTTGAAGATCCTAAAAATAACCCATCATTAACACTTAGGAACTTTGCCATTTTGATAGCTTGTTCATCTTTAACTTTAATTGCATCATCAATGTAAGGCTCACCGACATTAAAATTATGCGTGAGTCTATTCAGACCTATTCCTTCCACTATTGTGTCAACCTGGTGTCTTCTTCTTGTTCCTTCTTTCTCTTCATTTGTGTACATTACACCATATTTGATTCTATTATAAAACCCACTTCCTTGAGGATCCGCTAAGATTGTCACAACATTCTTCAACTTTTCATGTAAGTATTTAGAAACACCAGCAATTGTACCTCCTGTACCACAACCTGCAATGAAATAGTCTATTTTACCCTCTAGTTGCTGATATATCTCCGGCCCAGTTGTTTCATAATGAACTCTCCAATTGTTATCATTCTCAAATTGGTCAGCAAAGACACCCCTTGTATCGGAAGTTAAATCACCATTCATTTTTTTTGTTGCAATTTTGGCTGAATTGACATATTGGTTAGGATCAACAATAGAAGCCGGTTTAACTTTTTGTAAAGAAACACCCAAGGTTCCAAACAAAGATAATTTATCGGGAGATGTATCATCTGGTAAATGAATCTCAGCTTTATACCCTAATGAATTTGCAACTGTACCTATCGAAATCCCAGTTGAACCAGAAGTTCCCTCGAATATTACATCACCTTCTTTCAACTCACCAAGAATTTCTTTGTTTCTAATAATTGCCAACGCAACTCTATCTTTTGCGGATCCACCAGGATTCAAATATTCCAATTTGGCGTACACTTTATTCCCTGTAATTTTAGACAATGACTTTACGAGAACCATAGGAGTATTACCTATTAGACCTTCTACGCCTTCTTCTGGGGGAGATAATTTCGTAAGTTTTTCATTTTTGAGCAAGCTGAGAGTGTATATGACAATTGATATGCTTATTCCCAGTGCACTAATCTCCTTCCACGTGATTTGGGTCATGTCTTAAGTCAATACTGGTATAGCATAAGCACTTGAGAGATGGAAAATAATGGAGTAATTTTTTAAACAGGCTGCAATTACATAATCAACATTACTAAGCAATTACTAAGGTAGATTACTAACTAATGCCTCGGTTGATGGCAAAATTAAATCAATCAGCTTTCTCATTTTGAATTCATAACATAAAATCTGTAAACGAAGAAAAAAAACTGTCAAAAATTACTGCTTAATTAAAGCTCTAGATCATCACTACAAACTGCTACTCGGATTTTATTAGATTTTTTCCTGTCTCATTATTGTTATTGTTGTCTTTTTTCCTTACTCGCTGTTATATCGAACCTATCCTTACAGTGTGACTTCATATTATAAGCTAAGTGATAATGGAAGCTGAGAAGAAATACTCGGTCAAGTTCAAAAGAAGTAGATCTTCAAAGGCTTGTGAGGTATGCCACTCTAGGAAAGTAAGGTGTGATGCTACTATTCATGTTCCTTGTACAAACTGTTTGACGTTTGGATGCGATTGTCGTTTTCCTGAACCAAAAGAGAGGAAGAATGCTAAAAAGAAAAACAATAATGGAATCCAGAACGAAAATAAACCTATTGGTACTACAACCACAACTTCATCAAGTGTTAGAAGAAAACATGAACCGTTAGCTGCTATTTCTGCAAGAACTGCTAAAATTGATAGTCAAAAGTTGCTGAGGAAGCATATTAACTTGGTTTCGTTTGTTGGTCCTTCAAGTGCCGCTGCTTTGATAACAAGTAGTGACAATTTAACAAAGACTAACTCACATTATTCCATTGATGACTGGGTCCCTCCTTCTTTAAAACTTTCAATCAATAAAACCAGATCCAACTTAGATACTGTTCAATTGGAAATTTTGAGGTTAAGAGGTGCTTTTCATTTACCTGAAAAAGAGCTATGCGATGAATTAGTTGAAGCATATTTTAAGTATGTCTATCCAATTGAACCGATTTTAGATAAAGAAACATTCATGAAAGAATACAATAACGAAACTGTTTCATTATTATTACTTCAATCCGTTCTATTAGCTGCTTCAAGAGTATCATCAAGTGAATTGATTTTAGATGCCGATAAGTCAAATTATTTAACGAGTTGCACTTTCTATCAACGCGCAAAAGCTTTATTTGATGCAAATTATGAAGATGATCCAATTTCTGTTGTTCAATCCTTACTTTTATTTGGTAGATTTTGGGAAGGGATTGATGAAATATTGGGAAATTCATTTTATTGGATTCGTGTTGCAATCAGCGCTGCTCAAGGTTATGGTTTCCATAGAGACATGTCAAAATCAGGTTTATCACCCCATCAAATCAAAACAGCAAAACTTCTATGGTGGAATTTATACATTAAAGATATTTCCTCATCAGTTGCTTACGGTAGACCAAGAATGATTCAATTGGAGGATTGTGATGTTCCAATGATTACAATTGAAGAATTACCAAGTGATTTGTCGAGACAAGATGCAGAAGTCTTTATTCAATTGATCAGACTGACTGAAATCGTATCAATAATTATTCAAGAACAGTATAGCGTCCGTGCAGAGAAGGCAAAACAACGTGATAATCTAGCAATAAATCATTGTGATATGATTATGAGTAGTTGGAGAAATAATTTATCAGCTGTGCTACAATATTCACCGCATCAGAATACAATTTTATCAGCCAGTATTTTGAATTTATACTATTATTCAACCGTTATTTTGGTTCATAGATCAAATATGGTTAAACTAACACATATTAATGGGAAACAGTATCCTTCTGAAGGTATTGTTTTCAGAGCTTCAAGAATCATTGCTGATATTGTTCAAAAAATTTTAAAAAAAAATCAAATGAAATATTGTCATGCTGTCATTATTCCTGTTTTGTTTAATGCATCTTTGACATTTGTTTGTCATATGGATTCTAAAAACGCTGGAATTGCTAAGAGTGCAAAAGAAGGTTATGCAGTATGCTCTGAAGCATTGACTGAAATTGGTGCAAATTACCTAATGGCTACGTTCATTTATCATTCGATGGAGAAATTTGTTAAGGATCAGAGTTTACGTGAAAAATTAGTCACATCTTTAGCCAAAAAGAACGAAGCTCAACCTCAAATCATTGCCGAGACGCCTACACTGCAAGTAGCTGAACCTCTTACGTCTACTGCTCCATTGATCACACCCCAAGGCTATCATTCAGCTCCTCTGCAACAGCCACAAGTTTTACATCAGGGTCATCTTCAACATCCACAATTTGCTTCCCCTATTGTGCCACCATCCACATCTGTAGCTCATCAACAAAACTTTGGTTCTACACCGCCATCCCATGCGACACCAACTTCAATCAATGGTAATATCATCCATCAACCAGGTATTCCACATCGTCAACAACAACCAACATCGGCCAACCCAGTAAACTTCAACAATCAATCTGAAACGATTGAATTCCCAGATCTATACCTGTTCACTAATAACTTGCCATCAACCAGTGCAAATAACAACTTTGATCCATCACAGTTGTTTCCTTCAAAAGAGCATAATCCTGGTACAACTCCTTCAGATGAAAACACATCTGATATACTCAACTCAAATGACATTAATATGAATTTGCCTGAGTTTGATTTTCAAAGCTTTAGCAATTCCATTAGTATCCAAAATCTGGCTTCTTTGAGTACTTACTTGGATCAAAATGGTGCTGTTCGAGCTACGACTGAGGTGCCACAAAATCCTCAACCTCACCAAAATGATGAACAACCACATATTAAAAGGTCTGACTCTACAAGTTCATCGAACATTTATAGCTTCGTTAATTGAGTTATTTTAATTAGTGGCAATTTAATTTTGCCTTTTTACATGCCTTCAGTTCTCCATGTTGTGTTATTTTGTTTTTTAATACTGCACTTTTGGTTTTTTGAAGAATTATTGGTTGTAGTTCTTATTTCTTTGATTTCTTTTTAAATATTGCGCTAATTCTATTTGATTTTTCTTTCTCCTTCTTTAAACTTTTTAAAGTCTCCTCTCTTCTAAGTCTTTGGGTGTGACCGACCAAATTCTCCACAACACCTTCAAAAGTTTTATGATCTTCTTCTAATCTACTCTTTTCATCTTCCCAACAACTCAGTAACGTCTCAACTCGGTTCAATTCGTCTTCAAATTTCAATATTACGCCCTGTAATGATTTCTCATCTAATATGCTTAAAGTTTCGAAGCTCTCCAAGTTTGATAATATATCCTCTAAAGTTATATCTGACTCTTTCAACAGTTTATTCCGTTGCTCTTCATTAATATTTAGCTCATCAAAATTTTTAGCTTTGTAATCAGAAGCATCAAACTTATTCACTCGCCCGTTTTTAACATTTGTATCATCTGGTAATCCTAGCGTATGTAATAGTTTCCTTCTCAACGAGCTCCTTTGCCAATTATACGGTTTCAAATATGGTTTTGCGACCAGCCTTTCAAGGAGGTCTTCAGAACGTTCGTTTAAAATTTTAGTATTGACCGGTGGATTGTATGGTGGTAATGCCACAGGAAATGCCAATGCTGTTAGCTCTTCCAATTTTGACAATAGCTCTTCAGAATTTTTGAACGTTGATTGTGGAAACTTTGATTCAGATGGGAATGTTGTTACTGGGGACTCTTCAAATTCGTCAAATGAAGCGTCTGAGAAAGATCCAAAGTCGTCATCATCATCATTTCCTGTATGACTTTCGTTGGGCTGATTCTCGAGCTGCAGTTGTTCAATTGCGTTCACTGTTTCTTTTAATGAAGACTCTACTTCTGGTGTATGCTCCTCATTCCTTATTTCAGCTTTTTCAGTCATTTTATAATCTCTTTTTTTGTTCCGGTTCAATCGTTAACTGTTTGTTGTTCGTGTTTTTTTTTCAAAATTAATAAATGAAAAATTCAACACCAATCAGCAAAAGTCTTATCGAAAAATTCCTTACTCAGCTACAAACGTTTATACATGAGGATATGTTGTATCTCTTGAGTATAATAGTATTTCTTTATCTTTTGAGGATGCTTTCCTTTGATAGATTTTGTGAGATCAGATGAATTATAAATTAGTGAGATATGAGATTTGGCGTGGTAATCTCTGCGAAATTGATGATTTTACAATGCTTTTTGAAACACTCTATCTCATTACTTTAGATCATGAACTATATATAAAAACTGCACAAATTCGTAGATTCATTCACGTAGTTCCAAGCTTGGACGTTTTTGTGATCTTTTCTTGATTCCTGTTGCAGTGTTTTTCTCAAATTTTGAAACATCTTTCAAATCACGTCCAAAGTTATCAAGATCCTTGACTTTATATATACGAACTAACCAGTTTTCAGACGTGAAAGCTTCTTCGACAACATTCAACTCTGGAGATTGTGTGATGACTTGATTACGAACTCTATCAACTGCCTGTCTTCCACCAAATAAGTCTGTGAATCTGTAGTAAGACATTTTGTATAAAAGAGAGTTCTTCATTGTCTCTGATGCTGAATCATCAACCTTATATTCACCTCTCTCAGTGAAATAGTTTCTCTCTTTAATTTCCTCTGGCCAAATACCTTCAGCAATACGAATCATCCATAAAAATTTGTTTAAATCATCACCCGAATAACCCAAGACACCACCAAATATAATCAAGATATAATCAACATCATGTTGTCTTAAGATTTCGTATGAAACTTCTTCAGATGATGCCATTGCTTTACCAACAGTGGCAATATGGGTGTTATTCCACGTGTTATTATCAACCAATGTAGTACGATCAGCCATACCACCAATTTGATAACCGTAATCCCACCATGCCAATACTTTGGCATCTTCATCGGTATTCATACGTAACCAATAGTAAGCTTCACGATAATCATCAATCAAGTTTTGGGAGCCATCTGGACCTCTTGAAGAAAGAACAACAGAAGGACTTGAATAAGCATTTGATGTGACCCATGTACAATGGTAGACAAATAAGTATAGGTAAAATCCGAAACTTAATAAAACAGTCAACTTAGAAGCCAAACTTAGGATTGTTCCTTTTGATCCATCTTTTTTGGATTGTAAAAATTCAGAGAAATCTAAGTAAATATCAAAAAGTTTTGAAATGGCAACTGCTGCTGCAACACAAATAACTGGAGTCAAAGTTAACATCAAACGAACCATGACACCTGCAAAATATGAGCACAAAATACTATAAGTAATGACAAACACATGTTCGTTTTGTAAATCTTGGAATAACAAGTAAACACCAGCTGGGAATAACCAAATCAAAAATTGGGTGTCAAAGAAGAAAGCTGGCCATGCAGTAGGTTGGTGTTCTGAGACAGATGCGATGATTGGGATATGGATCTTAGCATAGTTAGTATCCCATAAAGAATAGAAACGACCAGTCCATGGAGCAATCCATCCAGCATAAGTCAATCCAACTAAACCCGTGATACCTAAAAGGATTATTAATACAATAGACACAATCAAAACAGATTTAAATTGTTTAGATGGGACTTTGGAACGGATATAATCACCAAATGCAACAATTTGGATCAAACCAAAAACTCCTAAAGCGGCCATATGATCGTTGGAACGAATTGGTAAAAATCCAACAAATGGAATTTGCATAGATGCAAGAGTACCAATGGCATACCAAGTAGAGTAAGAAGTATACAACTTATGATCATAACGACCCATCAAGATCAAAACGAAGACATGTAATGGAATTAAATTCGTGATGAAAACGTAACCACCCCAAGCTGAAACCATGTAAAAGTAGAAGACAGCAGCCCAAGATGCCCAGAAGACAGAACCTTCTTTTGAGGCCTTGATCCAGAAGTAAAAAGTTGCCATCAATAAAGTAATTGCAATGGCTTCATTATCATAAGAGCCGGCAACTGATCTTGAAATATAACCTGGTGCAATACCAATGAATGCGGCAGCCAACAAACCTGCAGATGAGTCTTTGATTTCCTTGGTAAATAAGTATGTGAAGTAAGCAGTTAATCCCGAAAAAGCTGGGGCTAACATAACACAGATATTTCTGATATCAACAGGCAATCCAATCTTTCTTAATGCATGCCAAATGGTACCACTGGTGACCATTAAACCTGGGTAAAGCGTCCCACCAGTAACTCTTCCCAAAGGATACCACGTCTTGTCATCAAACCAGTTCAGGAATTCGTAAAAGCTGTGTGAGATCAAGTATTTGGAGGCCCTGAAGTTAAACCATGGGTCAAACTCATGAATGATAGACTCAAATCTGATCACCGAGAATAGACGCGACGAGACGGCTGCGCCTGCAATTGCTATAAGGATGATAGCCTTGAGAACCAGCCTAATGTTTTTAAGCGTGTTCTCCGTGAATTGAGTGTATGCCATTTCGCTGCAGTGCTCTTCTTCAAGTGGTTCTCTCTCTTTGATGCTTTTTCTAAGGCTTTTGCTTAAAATACTTTCGACGTGTCTTTCCACTGATTTCCGAGGTAAAAATTTAATCACGTGACTTTATACTATTTAATTATATAGTTCCGAGGTCTAGCTAGTATTTGAATTCCAAAAAAGTTTCCAGCCATCTAATCTTTACTGACAATAGAAAGTGCAAATCTCGTTGTTGAAGGACGGCATCTGGTGCTCTTTATTATCGAAACTCGAGGATATTATTGTAGATTTATTCCAATACAGGGTACCTACTTTCGGCTACCCCCTCACCCATACATCAGAGCAATGAGCGACAGTAACGAAGAGTACAATTATGAGTCAAAAACCAATAAGAATGAAGGTGAAGTCATCATGGAGAACGAGCTCCCCGGTGAAATAACTTTTAAAAAGAGATCAATTCCTAAGCAGAGGACCCAATCAGTTTTGTCGGTACTGTCTAGTGTATCGTTGAAATCCCTTGCTTTTCAAGCCTCCAATTCTCATACAATGAACTCAAGTCAAAGAAAACAACCGTTTATTCCTCCACAACAAACCTCACAACCACCCGCTATCAGCACAAAAACTCATATTCAAGCACCTGCAATTGCTGCATCTTCAAAAAGAAGAACGTCATTTGAAATTGGACAAAGACTACCTTTTAACAAAGACGATGTTGAAAGTGATGGCGATACCGAGCTGAATGACGATCAAAGGAAATTGACCGATGATGCACTAAAAAGGCTTTCTGCCTTTTCAAAATTCCAACCTGCAGAAGTTGACTATACAATAAACCCAGTTGATCACGAACGACCTCTTCAAGAACCCCAATCACAGCTATCATTAAATCCCCCTATACTCACGGCAAGTCAAAGATCCTATTCTAATTCCCCAGAATTGCAAAGACACAATCCCCACTCACATTCTCAAATTTTGATAAGACCATCATCATCGCATTTAACCCCATCACTATCTAGAAGACCATCATCCAACCCTTCGCTTGCTGCTCAAAAGAGAGAAACTCAACCAACAAAACTTCTGTCAACAACTACATCCTCTCAAAATCTACTTTCGCTACATCAACCTTCGCCACCATTGTCTCCCTCATCCCATGATAAAACATCTTTGGAGCAGCAACAAACGAGCCTCCGAACTTTGAGTGACCCAAAAAGGCCTATGTACGTCCCAGCAGTCCTTCGTCAATCTAGTACAAATTTAAAACCAGAAGATTTAAAACATATTAATGAACAAAATTACAAAAAATCAAGATCAGTGCTCACAAATGCAGCAACCTCCTTACGTTCTCAGACCTCACACTGGAAACTTTCTTTTGAAGCATCCTCAACAAATGCTCCAACTAGGGCCCACTGGCGTCGTGATATCTCAAGACTAACATGTGCATATTGTGAAAAACCATTCACCTTCTTCGAAAGAAGGCATCATTGTCGACGTTGTGGTGATATCTTCTGTGCTGAGCATACTTCCCACTTGCTAAAATTGGGATTAGATGCCCAGTTCACAATTGGAGGTGCTGGTGTTTTATGTAAGGTGTGTGATAAGTGCGCTAAAGACTATGAAGAATTTGTGAAAAATAAGCTTGGACAGAGTCACAACGCGTTAGTTAATGGGAAGAAAGATCAAAATGTTCCTGATAATAGAAAAGGCACGGTTGAAAATGCTATTGCAGGAAGCGTTCCTGCTGACTGGAGTTGGAGTTCTTTTTAGTTTTATGGCTTAGTAATAGCAATAATATCAAAATGTAACTAGCTACAGGTTTTAAGTATTTCTTTATTATAATACGATGAGATCACTTAATATTGACTCATTCTTCACCTTCAAATGTTCTTCTTCCCCTTAATGCATCAATAACTTTGTTACTAACTCCAGTTGAGTACTCTCCGTTTGCCAATGAATCCAAAGAAGTTTCAGAAGTATCACTATCGACGTCTGAACTTGCAAATATTGATGCGTTAGAGAATGTCTCTGAGTCTGAAGTATTGCTCGACTCTTCTTGTATCTTCTGTTGTCTTTTTTCACGTCTTTTTCTTCTCAATTCTTGAGTCTTCTTTTCCTCAGCCACTTCATCAAAGTTCTCTTTCTTTAGATGATCAAAATCTGGGAATAGTTGTGGCCCTATTCTATTAACTATTTCGACAATTTCTTCTGTTAGTTCTCTTCTTGTTTGCTTCAAGTTCAATAAAATTTCAGGCTTGACTAATGATAAATAAATAGGTCTTATGGATTTAGCAATATCAGCACCAGTGTCACCAAAGACCAAAGCTGCATATGTCACTGTAGCACCAGAAATATAGAATATCCAAAACAGTAAAAATTTGTTGAAATGTGATTCCCTGTAATAGTATAATCCAACAACAGAGTAGAAAGTGTATAACAATGGAGCTAGACCCATTCCAATTAAAATTTTCCAAGTGGCAACAACATCATTGGCTTTGATCTTAACAACAGAGGCTGCTAAAGCTGCTGTTGCCTTTTTTGTAGAATACCATTTTCCAACGACAAACACAGGAGTGAATAATATAATACCAGGTAGAGCTAAAACTAACAATGTAACTAATTTCAATGATCTATAAATTAAAATTCCAAAATTTACCAAAACTCTGACTTGTGCTTGTTCGACATCGTGATCAGGAAGGTATAATGCCCTCAACTGTTGGTTATAATTCAGGATTTTTTCACGTAATTTAATAATTTCCGGCTCGTTCTTATAATGTGTATAACCTATAACTAATCTTCTATTCATTTCAACAACCAATGGAATAGGCAACTTTTGATCTCTTGTGTATAGTCTTCTTGCAACTTGAACAACCATCAAAGTTTCATAGTCCGGACATGTAACAGTAACTGCTCTCAACCCATTTTCAACAGTTTCTAATAGTTCAGAAACTGCTGTCTTAGCAGTCAATGGATTTGAATATTTCTCAACCAATTCTTTAGTGATTGAGATAGGATAACCAAATTCAACAACAGCTCTTGACCTAAACTTATGAGGATGGAAATAATTCATACCACAAGGAACAATTTTCAAATCGCAATCTGGATTATATTGCAATGCACCTAACGCCATTATGGCAACCCCAGCTTTCAAAGGCAACAAATCAGTCCGATCATGAGATCCACCTTCTGGAAATATACCAATTGATTCACCATGACCTAGATGTGCAAAAACCTTTTCGTACACATCCTTTTGATCAATCTTATCAGCAAATTTAAATGATGTTCCTTTCCGTAATATCTGGGTTGGTTTCTGCTTGAATTCTTTTTTGATTAAAAGTTCTGTGTCGCTGATTATTTTAGAAATCTCTGCGTTTCCTTGTGAGTTTGGTAACCCGATTAATCCTTTAGCCATTCCTTCTTCAGTAAATTTAGTATCAGTTCCAATAATTTTCAATGGATTCTCTGAATCCAGTGTAATTTTACCAGTTGCATTCTTTAAGTTGTCTTGAGCTCTTTTAACTGGAATAGCCATAGCAAGTTTTGCTAATTGGCCGATCCCTGGAACACTCATTGATTTTTCTGCAATAAGAAAAGAGATTCTTCTATTTGATTCATTCTTGACCTGATTTGCTAAAATACCAGGATCAACGAACTGATTAGCATGGGGAGCAGCAACAAAAATAACAGCACCTTTCTTAGGGATCCTGAAGGCACCTCTTGGTCTAATTTCTCTAAAGAAACAGTCGAATACCAGGGATAATAACCAAAATGTCAAATCATATCCAAGTTTATAGATAAAATGTGGTTCTTCATAAACATACGATTTATTCTCCTTAGTTTGTTTCTGTTCTTTTTGGTTTGGGGCGGTAACCTCCCCACTGATAGACTCAGACATCTCAAATTGGCACCTTATAAGGCTTTCTATAACGTTTTAACACCGATCAATTGACGATTTTTGTACCAAATTGCTGTCGTTTAAAGTCTCTTTTTTTTATCTGCCCTTTTTTTCTGTTGGGTTAGAAACTCCCTAAATTCGGATATTTTCCCAAAATGGTAATATTGTATTATATAATTGATGTGTCGGACTATGAGCACTACACCATCAAGTTAGATATACTCAATACCAATTTTTAATAGACAATATCGGATAGTTGGTCGTGCCAAGATAGACTCGGGATATCTTTGTCAATAGTAGTACAGCAACAGGTCAATTAGCATTTAACGATCGAATACTCCAAGAACAAACGATTTATTGAGCATCATGTTCTGGACATAACACACGTTGTGGTGAATGATAACCGTGATGTATTATCTACCAATGAGCATAACCCATAGCACGTTAAAAAGTTAACATGAATAATATTTTTTTCTTGATATTCTTGATCGACTGGTGTATCTATCACTTTTTTTTTTGTGTTGATTGATCTGCAAATGATCTTCATTTGTACATTTGCTCTACCTAAGTTAAGTACAAACAACGCCTCTGACGTAAAATTGCAACAGTGATTTCAGCGAAAAACCTGCTATCTGACTAATCCAAGCTACCGCTCTATTATTCAGAATATTACAAACTCTAATTGAAAGTCCATCATAAGCCGTATTAAAATGGGCTCGCTGCTAATTTGATTGTATCATGCATACAATAGTAGTATTGTAATTCAATTGTGACAACCTCTTCCGCCCTAGGGAAAGCAATCTACTGAGGCCCTAATACAATTTCAACCAATACTCCACTAATCAAAGTCAGTTTCTGATGAATGATCAAAACATGGTCCAAAGAAATTCCGGTGATTTAGTCTAAATATTTTTGAGCCGTTGAGTAATGTGTGATCCTAATTTCCTGGCAAAGAGATGGATGAATCTGTTCCCCAGATCTTAGATGTTCCGCATGTCAATCAGAATATACGCACCCACAGATTACCACAAATTATAACTTCTCCGCACTTCAGTAACTATATATGATCCCTAATCCATCTTAGTAGCATCAAAAATCGTAACGTCCCAACCATTCTTATTTCTCAATCACATATTATGGCTATCCCACGTTATAATCAGTTTCTCAAAGGGAAAAATTTTTTGATTGCAGTCACAGCAACCTGTCTAATGGCCTTTACGCTATTAGGCTATGATCAAGGTGTCATGAGTTGTATCATTGGTAATGAGGTTTTTTCCAATTACTTCGGCAATCCAGACTCAGATCTTCAAGGGGATATTGTTGGGAGTTATGACTTGGGGTGTGTTGCTGGGTCCATCTTAATCTATTTTGTCGGAGATAAAATAGGACGGAGAAAAGGTGCTATTTTAGGTGCTACCATTATGACAGTAACATCAATTATAATGGGATGTTCTACAGGTCCAACAGTATATCGCCGGAGGGCAATGTTCATTGCTTTCAGAACACTAAACGGGTTTGGGAATGGTATCAATAGTTCGACTGTTCCAGTCATTCAAGCAGAATTGAGTCCTGCCAGTCATTTAGATGCAGATGGTAATTCAAAAGGTTTTTGGTCCATTTTATACTCAAGAGGTTCTTTGTTAACCATGCAAGGCACAGTCACTATTTTTGGTCTGGTTATTGCTTATTGGACTGGTTATGGAACAAGTTTCCATTCTTCTAGTTTCCAATGGAGATTTCCAATCTTGTTTCAAATTTTATTCAGTGCTTTGATGATTGTCATGGCTTTCATGTTGCCAGATACCCCACGTTGGTTATTGACCAAAGGAAGAAGAGAAGAGGCAATTACAATCATTGCCAATCTTTATGACTTACCTGAAAATTCAGATGAAGTTAAAATCAAAATTTACGATATTCAATCTGCTATTGATGAAGAAAACAAAGATGGTCCTTTCAAAATTTCAGAATTTCTTGAAATGAAGAAATATCAAAACTTTAGAAGAATCATTCTCTCGATTGCTCTAATGTTTATGCAACAGTTCAGTGGGTCAAATTTTATCAATTATTACGCTCCAATCATCTATCAAACTACTTTAGGATTCTCACAAAAGACTGCCAATATTCTTGGAGGTTGCACATCAGTCACATATTTAATTGGCTCTATAATCCCCGTGTTCTTGATGGATAGATACGGTAGAAGACCATTGCTAATGATCTGCTTTGCTGGGCTATCATTCTGTTTTATCATGGTTGCAATTCTATTATCAATCGGTACAACTGGTACTTCATATGCCGCTATTGCTTTCATTTTCCTTTATCAGATCGTTATGGGCTTGGCTCTGTTATCTGTCGCATGGTTTTATACAACCGAAATCACAATAACAAGATTAAGAGCCAAGGCTGCATCTATCGGCTCTGCATTCAATTGGCTATTCGTGTATGTTATCGTCAAAATTACGCCAATCATCAATGAGCAGATCAAATGGAAATCATTCATCATTTTTGCAGTTCTAAACGCCTGTTTCGGTTTTGTAATATTTGCCTTCTATCCTGAAACAGCAGGATTAGAACTGGAAGATATCGATTTAATCTTTGCTAGAGGTGGGCTTACTGGAGGGGTTTGGGAAACCAGAGGTAAGACTATTCAAAAGAATGCCCACTTAAAACAAGAATTACAAGAAGAAAAGGAAATTCACCTGGATGAATTGGATAAGAAGGAAACAGCTAATTTTGTTGAGCAAGCTTCTAACTTCACAGACAGATCTGCAGTTTAATAGGCAATTTAAGACTTAAGAGCTTTTGTATTTTCTTTCATTAATTAATCTTTATTTGTTTTTGCAAATGTTTCCTGTGATTACGTAAAACTATAATATCAACGCCGCTTACCATAACTTTGGTGTTTCTAAACCTTCATAACACTACAATCGGCTGAAACCTGATCTACTATAACCAAATAAGCTATTATTCACCTTCCATAGTGTTCATAACTGAGCATATAAAATAATACAATTGAAAGTAAGGAATTCCGACTGTTCAATGGTCGGCGATTGAAATGGAAATCCGCTTTTCTTACTCAAAACTAGAACAATAACAAAGGTGGTAAAAAAGCGTTCCTTATAGCACAAGATGAGCTCCAAAATCAAAAAAAAAAGACAGTACTCGAGAAATGGATGTACAGAGTGTAAGAGAAGGAAATTGAAGTGTGATGAAGCAAAACCAGATTGCTGGCAGTGCTCTCATCTGGGAAAGAAGTGTGAATACATAAAAATCATCAAATTCAGTGATTCAAGAACTATAACGGCACCAAAAGCCAAAGCGAGATCAATAAATGCTTCCCAAATACAAATAATCAGCTACAAACAGAATACCGAAATTCCTCTACAGCAAGAAGTCACACCCAAAGCATTAATACACACTCAAAATGATATTATCCAAGACGCTTCACTTCTAGCTAATGATATCATAGAATCGATAAACTCAGAACTGGACGATTTTATCATGGATCTAACTCTCTCTGAATCTTTCAAGAAACAGAATGTAATAGACTCCTTTGGCTTGCAAGAACCTCATAAACGTCACCTTGAAACCTTTTATGATAAGATTTCTGGTTGGATCATGCCACTAGATCAGACCCTGTGCAATGATATATTGTTATACCATGCAAAATCAACACCATATATTTTGGCTGCAATGCTATCTTTGTCTACCGTCGATGAATCAGAAAAAAATAAGTACATCGCAACCTGTCTTCGGAGTCTAAGTCAGGTATTTCAATCTGATCAAACTAGTATCTTGAATAACATTGAACCACTGATTCTGACAGTATTGTTACTTGCTGCCGACTCAACTTCTGGAAATTGGAGAGCACATCTTCGTGGTGCTAAGGATCTATTCGTAAAATATATAAAGGTCAATCAGACACCATCGCTATTGTTAGCCAAATCATGGTTTGCTACTATTGAAATTCTAGCTGTTTTACAATCGGTTGGAACAGTAAAGGAAGAGGAGGAACTGGATGAGTTGTTGGATGTTGGGCTGTATAGTGCTAATGCTGCATTAGCTGTCGAATGTGGATTATTGCTAAAAAATGGATTTAACATATTTTTGGGATATAGTTCTGAAGGAATTATAATGTACAGAGAATGGTGTAAGTTGGTCAAGTGCGATGAGATTACTAGTGACAAATTATTATTTCAGATGAGTTTAATTCACAGTGCTAAAGAATTCCAAGTTGCAGATTCAAAGGTTTTGATAACGAAAGACAGCACAGCACACCCTGGTTATGAAGGTGAAGAAAAAAAAGTAGTTTTATCTAGTAGCTGCTATGGATTCGCTGGGCCAGAAATTGTCTTTTCGTGGTTCGACTTAATACATCAATTGCATGTTGATGCATTGTTGTTAAAAGTATACACCGAAGTTTTAGGATTGGACAAGGAACAAACGTTGGTTCAAGGACTAGTCAAACAGATGCTTGGACTTTGTTATTTTTTTGACAATAATGAAGTTATTAATCCCTCAGATTCGAGATTAATGATGCTTCAAGGACCTATTTTGAGCTGTGGATTAAACGCAATTGATGAGGAAGACAAGCTTAAGGTTGAAAATTATTTCAAATGTTTGATGAACTTGGGTATAAAAAGTGCACCTGTTTCTTGGAAGACTGTGCGAGATTATTGGGATGGTAAATTTGAGGAAAAAGGGCCAGATTTAGTTACATTTGCTTAATGTTTTTCCTGTGTTTTTCCCTCTAATGGTGATCAGACATAACTTTAAGACCCATAAAATGAGTCTCAACGTTTCTCAATAGGTATATTCATGCAATCCTTATTATTAAAAATAAGTGAGTTGAGGTGATTCAGCATTAAAATAACTACGTGCCAATATTTTAGAGTCAAGAATAGTTTTCATTCAACTAGTTCTCCAGCCCTTGCTTCGTCTTTGATATCCGTCATCGTTCTATCATTATCTTCATTTAAACTATTTAGTTCAGCTTCCTCTTCAGCAGTCAATTTGTTGAAATCGGGTGGTATTTCATTCATTTGAACACTAGGGGCGCCGTTTAGATATCTTAGTTCTTCTAAAATTTTAATCCTAACATTTTCAAGGTATTTTTTGGAATTTTTGTTATCCAGTTTATCTCCCAAATTTGGATGTAATGTACAGTCAGGATTGAAAAAGTTTCTGAATGGTAATTTTTCGGGTAATTTCGAATCTAGTGTTACATCAGTCATTATGCTTGTCTCATAACACCATAATCTTGACACATTTCTAGGTGTATACCCACCTCCACCCAATACCAACAATGGTATCCCAAAACTCTTTATAAACTTCACACATTCACCGTGCGCTTTTATATTCAGATTAAAGCAACCCAGCCTATCACCACCCAAAGAGTCAGCTCCACATTGTTGTACAATAACAGTTGGTTTAAAACTCGTTATCAGCGGATCCATAATAGATTTAAACAACCGTATATATGACTCGTCATCAATTCCATCATTTAATGGGACATTAATAGCATAGTGTTTCCCTCTCCCTATTCCTGTTTCGTCAACATTACCAGTCCCAGGGAAGAATAATCCATTATATTTATGAAAAGAAACAGTCATCACTCTATCTGTTGTATAAAAGGCCTCTTGAACACCATCACCGTGATGTAAATCAATATCTATATACAGAACTCTTGGATGATACCTCAACAAGTTTAATATTGACAAAACAATGTCATTAACATAACAAAACCCTGAGGGCTCGAATTTTTTAGCGTGATGTAATCCACCAGACCAATTTATAGCTATATCAGAAGCACCTGAGATTAATTTTTCAGTAGCATCCAGCGAAGCACCTGAATATATAGCACTATAATCATACAATCCATCAAAAACGGGACAATCGTCTCCAATGTTGAAGTTTTTCAAAAGAGTTGAATATTTAGTAACGTTTTCTGGGGTAACTTTTTGCAAGAAATCAATATAATCTTCAGAATGAAACTCCAACAATTCATCTTTAGTAGCTGCTCTAGGCGTATAAAGATCCATTTTTTCGTACAGTTTATAAGCTATCACAAGATGATCAGTTAACATCAGTCTGAAAGGTTTCATTGGATGCCTGACACCATAATGATACTCCGATACTTTGGGATTGTAATGGTATGACACATGGGGATTGTATGAGGAATTAGAGTTCAGTATATACGTGGGCGTGTTCTCCTCTGTTTTTTGATCTTGAAAAAGGGTGGATGACATTGGCTTTGAGTTAAAGTTATGATTAAAACAGTTGATGTTTTGTTTTGAAGCTCATCTTTAAAAAGCTTCGCGAATTTTTGTAATTCGCACTCGTTAAAGACGGTTACCCGGTCGCTTATGCTATTACATGACATTTAATCAATAAATCACTTCCTCTCATCAAGTGAATTGGACCTATTAGCTTTCTATGATAGTAGATAGATCCATACTTTGCGATATCTGTGATCGTTTTTCATTATGTATACAACTTACCCAAATATTTGCCATTTCTGTGTTACTAGCTATAATAGCTTATTATTAAAAGCACCGAATAGATTCGCGGAAAGTTATCGCCAAAATTATCTTCAAAGTGGCAATTGAATTGAATAGAAACCATCTCTCTTGAGTTTTTTAGAACAGTTTCAGAACCTTCAATTTTCTTTTTTATACAGAATGTCTGGTGCTGCAGGTTTTGACAGACACATCACAATCTTCTCCCCAGAAGGCCGTCTCTATCAAGTTGAGTATGCCTTTAAAGCAATCAACACTACAAACATCAACGCCATTGGTGTTACCGGAAAAGATAGTGTCGTCATAATTTCCCAGAAGAAAGTTCCTGATAAACTACTAGACCCTTCCACCGTCTCATACATTTTTCCTATCTCTTCTAAGATTGGACTGGTTGCCACTGGTTCAATTGCTGATGCCAGATCTCAAGCTTTGAGAGCCAGAGCTGAAGCTGCTGAATTTAAATATAAAAATGGGTACGATATCCCAGTAGATGCATTGGCTAAGAGAATCGCTAATTTATCGCAGATATACACACAAAGAGCTTATATGAGACCATTAGGTGTTGCGTTGACTTTTGCTTCTGTCGACGATGAATTTGGTCCTTCTTTGTATAAAACTGATCCAGCTGGTTATTATATTGGTTCAAAAGCCAATGCTACTGGCCCAAAACAGCAAGAGCTAACTACTGCATTGGAAAAAAAATTCAAGAAAAAAGATCATGTTGAAGGTGATTGGAAAAAAGTTGTGGAATTTGCGATTATTACTTTGTCAAATACTTTAAGTACTGAATTTAGAAAGAATGATATTGAAATTGGTGTTGCTTTAGAAGACAAATTTTTTACTTTAACTCCTGAGGAGATTGATGAACGTTTAATATCGATTGCTGAACAAGATTAGAGATAACAAAATCGTGTATACTATTAAATATTTTAATGCAAAAGAAAACGACTTTTATTTTAACAATTCAAAGATTTTCTGAGTTTTTTTGTCTCTTCTTTCGAGGTACGTAGTACTCAGGATGTTCGTTCTTAACGTGTAATTGTTTATGTTCAGGAGACTTTATTCCCCTAAAGATTTTTTCACAATATTGACAAATGACGGTGAAGTTGTTTTCGATTCCAATTCCAACATCACGATGACCTTTCTTCTTCTTAAGTTTAACTATTCTGAACTTGTTTGTTCCTGTGGGCAAGGAATTTTCTCTGGGCAGCTCATCATATTCTTTAATGGCCAATTTGTGATGTCTTTGAGAATCTGGCTTCGTCTTCACTTTACCATCGGCAAGTAATTTATATGTGACCTTGACTTTTCTTAAAAACTTTTCTTCTTCACTCTCTTCTTCTTCCCCATTTTCAATTACAGAAGCGTCATTTGTTTTATTGGTCTCGATTAGCGGTATATAGTAGTTTAAATTATTAGATAGTTGTGGTTGAGAGTTGAGACTTTCACTTTCATTTGAAGAACCACTGTGGTAATGACGATCAATGTTGCTTTCTGTCATTTGTGTAATTGAAGGTTTATCCGTTTTAACATCCAGTACTTTTTTGAATTGATGAGATATTGCAGTTCGTAGCCTTTGAGACTCTATTGTTTTTGTTTTGTTTACTGTTTTTTTCAGTAGATAAATAAATGGTCTACGCGATTTCTACTATTTGAAAGGTTGAGAGATGAGAAATCTTGAGACGCTTTTCCTTGACAATCGTAGACTTCATTCTGACTTCTAAAAAAGGCTATTCTTCATCCATGACTAGGAATAGAATACGTTGTTTATTCAGGGCTCCACTTTCCTGGAACAACCTTTTGAATGGGATCACGATCTCTATTCTCGGAGGTTCTTTGCAGCATTCTGTGTAGTATAGACAAAAATCAGTCTCAAGATCCAGTAATCAATCCCAGTGTCAAACTTTTACAAGTTTTTTTTTACACGCTACGTTTTCAGATCTGATCATATTTTCTTTTGTGCTATTTAATGATAAGCATATATATAAAACTTTTAGATTTTGAGAGTTGTAGTATATTTTGAATGAATTGCCAAATAATCTCACAGCTTGTGTCTCACTGTCAAAAGCCAACTCCTTTAAAAGACATAAGGAATGAACAAATATGGACATTCTTTCAAATAACGATCCCAGTCTTCACCATATTTTTTTTGACATTTTCTTTGATCTCTCAGAGCTCTATGGACTAGAACAACAAGGAAGAAAGTAGGGAAGAACCATGGGAATGGAGAGTTAAACCCAGTAACTAAAGCCCAGATAAGAGCTTGGGTATAATCAGCAGTATAATGGATCTTTCTGGCCAATTTGTACCATCCATCAGTCAATAAATAAGAACCTGACTTAGTGACAATATATTTCGGATTTTTCAAAACTTGATATGGTAAGAAAGGAAAGGTTTTTCTGACTGACATATCCCCAGTTAACTGTTTTCTGAAATAGTTCTTCTGTGCATTAGTGGTATCAAAGAAGTAATAAGCGACTAAATAGATAACGATTAAAGACCAATTATAAATAGATGACCATTCGTATTCTTTTGGATCATGAAAATGCAAGTATAAAGTACAATGACAATAGGTAAATGGAACACCTGCAATATTCCAGAAGATCAACATGAAACCAAATTTTTCATAAGCCATATCCCAGGTTGGAACAATCAATTCTTCACCTTTACCACAAGCATTGGCATATAACCAATGGGCCAATAAGATAGTTGCCAATTGAGGAGATAAGTAACCATAAGTTTCATATTGTTTCAAAGAAGCACCGAAAGTTAAGAAGAATAAAATGAACCAAGGCAATCTAACTTCAAAAAACATTTTAAGATCCAAGATACCAACTCTTGGGTTCAATGGAGCACCCAAAAAGAAATCATAGATATGGTTCCCAGTCATACGATGATAATCATGTGAGACAAACAGAGTGTAGGTGTAAACAATAACTGAGAATGAAATGCCAACAATGATGGCGGCAGTTTGGATCTCACCAAAAAGGTCCAGGATTGTATATAATGAGAAGATTCCAGTGAAGTGCAAGATTAATGAGACGGCAACACTTGTGTAGAATGACCACATTGCGTTACAGTAGTAAGGCAACTGCTTTCCTTTCAGGTGGGTCAAAGGCTGACCTTTTGTCCAAACACCAGGTAAAGTATAGTAGAACGCAACTTGAACAGCGATGAAAGTTAAAAAGATTCTCCAAGTTCTAACTGAAGGAATACCATACTCTACGAATATTTTGTAAAGATCATCCAGGAAGTCAGAAATGTTCTGTCCCTCAGCAGGCAATGCAGGCTTACCGTTGTAGAACTCAGCACTGATCCACATATAAATCATCAATAGCGGGAACCCAAAAAGCATCCCAATAACACCAGGAACACCACCAAATTCATACTCAATTTCCTCAGGTTTGAGATATCTTCCCTCAAGGAACTTCCCGTTCTTACCAGTAGCCATTTGAATAATACTTGTCTTTTCTCTATTTGTTTGTTTACTTTTTGTCGAATTATTTCGTTTTTTCCGTTTATGTGAGATTCTTACTAAACGAACATCCGAGGGGTCGCGACCGGGATATTTGTTATTTTTTGAATCAAACTTCTATATCATTCTACTTTAAACACAACCCAACGAAACTATTATTATTACCGTTATTGTTTGTTGTTAACCATTATGAGATCTAAAACATTGAAGAGTCATTCAAGTCATTTAATGCTTCAAAAATTAACCGAACTTGCTAAAATAAGGCAAACAACTCACAAATAATCAGGATAGTCATCCCAATAAGATAAATCGTGAACAGGATTCTTATGAAGCTCTATTCTAGCTTTGAGACCAAAAAGACCGGCTTTAAATAGCTCCTCTTTCTCTAACTCTGAAGACTGTTTAATCTTGAATCTATCTTTATCTTTGGTCTCATTATCATAAGTAAAACTTTTGAAAGTACCAGAACTTGAAGCGACACCTGGTGAAAATGGATTTAAATGAATATTCATATTCGGGTTAAAAATGCCTCCAAGAAAGAAAATCATATCTTGAATATCAGTGACACGATGTCGGATATTGTTGTAAATTTCTACTGGATTCGGAAGATCTAAGATATGGTCCAATCGAGCTGATTCCATCCTAGTGGAGAACTTCCAGTAAAGAAATTCACTATTTTCATCGTCTTCTCCATCATCCCCTTCATTTGTCTTAATTCTATGATCCTCGACCCCAACAGGTTCATCAATAGAAATATTTGGTCTGAAGTGCTTGTTGATAAAAGAAAACCCCAGATCTTTGGCGTTATTATATGGATAGAAAGCAATGGATGCTTCTTGACCTTTCTTAGAGTAATAATTGATCATTATGGCTTTGTAATCTTCTGATGTTTCCGTATCAGCCTGAAAGTGTTTCATAGTATTATCGTGCTTGATAATGTATGTATCTTTTGTATCTAACCCCATTGTTTTAAAGGTAGAGCCAATCCATAATGCAGTTCTCCCATAACTCTTATCATTGTAATCTCTGTAACCATATAAGGCTGCAGAAAAAGCTAGAGCCTCAGTGAAATAAGCAGTGTGTTGAATCTTATTGCAAACATTTTTCCCTTCTAGAAACCCAGTTTTCTTGTTGCAAAAAAAGCGTTCGATTCCAAACGCTGCAATACCAACACCTGCGAACATACCAGGAACGTATCCTGACCTAATAACACGGAATGAATTGCCACCAAATATTCTCTCGTATTCAAGAGTTCCCTTGTTTTTATCTTCACAAACTCCGTGGAAATGCGGTCTCTTGTTGCTATCGTTGCAATCAGGATAATGTTTTTGGTGCTGAAATACTAATTTTAAACCAGCTTTGAACTTTCTCTTTGTAATATCTTTTGGATTGCCAGTTTCGATTGAAATCAACTCCAGAAAGTTCTCATTTTTGACGAGTCTTTTGATTGATTCAATAAATTGCTTATCCATCAATGAATCAGTAGAAACTTCTGATTTGAGGAAATCATCCAAGAAGGTCTCGTTAAAGATAGTATCCTCATCATCAGAAAATAGACTTCTAGAAAACACATCTCGTTCTTTATCCATTGGTTTCAACAAGTCATCAACGCTCTGGGTGATGCTTATAAACGCATTTTTCAATTGTCCATCTAACAGGTTAGATTCTGATGTTGAAATTGGATTATAAGTACCGATAGAAGTTGGATCTTCAACAGTATTGGAGATTAAAGTAGTAGTACCATTGTAAACTTCTGTTGATAAAACACTGGCAGATGAAGCACCAGCAAGTATGGAATAATAGACCAATTTCATCTTTTAACTACAGCGAACTGAAAGAGTTAAAAGATAATTACATGAAAAGGCGTGTGACCAGCGCCATATGACTGTTGATTACAAAAGATTCATCTTATATAGTCTCATATTCTCGCAAACAGTAAAAACTGATCGGAAGTGCTATATGTACAGATTTGTGTGACAATAGGTGCGGATTTTTATTGAGTTCTTAATAGCGAGGTACAGAAAGAAAAACAATTCAGTTAAAGATCTCAATTCTCAGTTCGAGATATCAACCATTTTGAAAACCCTCTATAAGAAATGTCATTTATCAAACAAATGAACTTTACTCAGAAAATTAATTCCTAAAGCTATCTTCTTAGAAATAAGCATTGTCTACAATGTAACCAATACATTATACTGAATGTCAATAAGTAACAAAATTTTTTTTATAATCCTAGAACTTTCCAAGGTGTATGAACATATTGTTCTTTTTGCTTTTTAATATCTCTCCATTAAGAAATCAATTTTGTATACTTTGTCTATAAGTGAGGGTGACTTAAGTTTTGCAGCAAAAATTGAAAGTTCGAGGTCATATTATGTTACCACTTGATGAATGCTAAACAGCAATATTTCTGAATCCTTAAGGTGATTTATCTTTGTCATCTTGTAGTAGTCTTACAATAGTTAATGGTTGTTGTTGTGACGTTGATGCACCATTTTCACTAAAAAGATTAAAACCTTGAAAAAAATGTGTGATTCCTTTTCCCTTCTATAATCGCAGAATTATTAGCTACTGTTAATGAACCCATATTAGTATAAAAGAACCAAACAGTATATATATATATATATATATAAAAAGGCAAATCCCTACCCAATAGCTTTAAATATTTAAAATCTTTTGCTTGTCTATCTCCTTCAAATTGCCAATCGCCTTATCTGCTTAGTCATTATCAATTAATTTATCCATATGTTGGAAAAGTACATATATAAAGTAGGATTGATAAACTTGCTAAAACTAACAGGTAAACTCAACAAGAATTAATCAATTATAATACTAATAACAACTAAATAATTCAACTGGAACATGACTAAGCTAAAAGTTTTGATTCCAACTCACAAAACTACAGCTCATGATCTTCCTCATGATGATCTTCCGGAATTTCAACAATTTCAAAGACAGTTTGATGTTCATGTGGTTCAATATGAAGACCCAGAAGACTTGAAAAAAGATTTACAAACTAAATACAATGACATCTCGGGCTATTGGGCCAATAACTCGATCTTTAAACTTGGCGGTTTTAAACAATTCATCGAGTTCTTTCCTTCATCTTTGAAAGTTGTTGCTTTTGCCTGGGTTGGTGGAAATGCATTCGAAGGGGACCTATTACGAAAGAAGGGTATTGATTTAGTAAATGTTGGTGACCTTCCTGCTGCTCACGTTGCTGATATTGCTCTTTCTTTGACCTTGAGTACCTTCAGATTCACATCTTTTTTTGAAAGAGGCCTGAGAGAAGCTAATGGAAATCTTGCTGAGGCTAAGAGAGCCTTTGGATCCTTGGAAGCTGACGAGACTGGTAAGCCTGTCCTACGCGATAATGATGATAATTGGTCCCAAAAGCTGATTGTTGCTGGTAATCAGTTAGAATCGCCTAGTGGGAAAACGGCTGGTATCGTAGGGTTAGGTGCCATTGGCAAAGAAATTGCTATAAGATTAAATGCTATTGGGATGAAGATCAAGTACTTCAAAAGAACTCCATTAACGGAGGATGCGTCGAAAAGGTTCCCATTCGATCTTCAATACTGCAGCTCATTCGAAGAGCTGATTTCAAAAGCTGATTTGATTGTCTTAGCTGTTCCTCACTCGCCGCAAACTGTTAACCTGGTCAATGCAGATACACTAAAGCTAGTCAAACGAGGAGTCAGAATCGTTAACATTGGAAGGGGAAGTGCTGTAGACGAAGAAGCGCTTTTCAAAGCACTGGACGAAGGCGTGGTGAACTCAGTTGGATTTGACGTCTTTTTAAATGAACCAGAAATTGACCAGAGATTTTTGAATAGACCTAATGTAACCATACTGCCTCATTTGGGGCCTTTTACTGTGGATAACTTTAGAGACTCTTCCATCAAAACTGTTGAGAATATCACTAACTTACTATTGAATAATGAGAAAAGCGCCAACATTATCAACTAAGTTATAGAGGTACTATAGTATTCAGTACCTCCGCTAATCATATAGTAACTGAAAATCAATGTGAAGTAATATCTTTCAATTTTTCATTAATTATTTGAGGCAGGTGGGTCACCAGCTCTATTCATCGATCATACAATAAACATCTTGGCTTTGAAGAGTAGTCTACATAAATAGAGTAAATCCCAATAACAGCGGACCACCTTACAATTCATATAAAACCCCGGTTGATGTAATACCCTCCTCATCAATATACTCATAACGAAACTGTCTTTCCTAACAAAGAATCAACAATTAATTACATATACTTGACCATCTAATACAGAACTGAGCTGAAAAATAGCTGGGATAAACTACAGGGTTGGAATTATTGACAAAGAGCTGGTACAGTTGTTTCTCCTAGACTCAATATTGTCTTCATCTTCTTAACTGTTTAAGCTTTTGTGATAAATTTCTCACAGCTACTAAGAGAAACTCAAGACAAAATTTTGATTCATATTTTAAATTTGTGAATATATTACTCCTTCCATCAAATAATTAAATGTGGTTTATTAATCACGAACTCATAACAGATCATCTGCTTAAGATATCAATTAGTCCATATCCATTATGGGTGAATCTTATAGTATCGACTGCTATCTGGCCTCAAATTTTATGAGAAGAGGTTGCAAAGTTTTTGAAGGATCCTGAAAACTTGAATTGATATAACCTTTGAAGAAGGTTCCATTTATATTTAGAAGACGATAGGGTTATTGAATTATTCATTGTGAAGAGGACACCAACAGATATATATATATATGCTATTGATGTTGTCAATAGGCTTGAAAAGGCAATCAAATTCAATCTTCGGTATACAAAAATATGTTGTGATATGTAAAATATGTACTCGTAAAATATATATTGCCGAGTAATTCCGAGATATCACGTCAACTAATTGGCGGATTTTGAAGCACTTCCACAGCTTTCAGTTATAAGTTTTTGCCTTCAAAAGTGATGTCAAAAATGCTCAAATTTATGCGATCGTATGACTTGTAAACTTATACGTGATTGGAGAGGTTACATGACTATTTTGGTTCTATTTCCCGACATTTGACCCAATTTTTGGCGGTGTAAGTTTTTGAGTTTCGTTATGTTTACTTTATTAAGAAATATTGATGGGGAGTTGTGGCAGTGAAGCTGTTAGGGTTTTGATTATGAGCCAAATAATCGAACTCCTGGATATTAAACTATATCTGGGCACTGAACCGAGCTGGCGTACTAAATATAAATAACATAGTGGGTCGTTTTGTTGTTTTCTAATTGCTATTGCAGATTAATCTCCATAGACTAAACGATGGTACCAACGACTACTGAAATCTTAGTTGATCAATCTAATAAACTATCACTCAAAGGTAGCGATAGTTTAATCAGCCGGAAATCAAAACTTTCTCCTGAAGAAATAGCAGCAGTGAAAGAGAAACTAAGTGGGAAAGAGTTCAGTGGAAACCTGTATGGTATCACAGTTGAGGTCGATGATGACGGAATATTAAGAGTCCCAGACTCAGAGGCTGCTACTGCAAAATATCCTGAATGGCTACCTACTTGGAATCCAGTGGAAAAATATGAGCCATATACTATTTTTCCATGGGAAGACAGAGGATTGAAGGCAGATGCAGAGCTGAAAAATTTATTTCCCAAAGATGGAACTGACTACAAAGTTAAGAAACTCACTCCTAAATTTGGTACTGAAGTGAAAGGAATTCAACTTTCAGCATTAAATGATGCAGGGAAAAATGATCTTGCAAAATATGTTGCTGAGCGTGGGGTTGTTATTTTCAGAAATCAAGACTTAGCTTCAAAAGGACCTGAATTTGCAGTTGAATTTGGTGAATATTTTGGTCCTCAGCATATTCATCCAACATCACCATCTCCTGAATCAACGTCTAAGATTCATCTAGTTTACAAAGCTGAAAAAAGCACAATCAAACCAGAGTCGAAGTTTGCTAGAAGAACCAAAAGTTTACAATTTCATTCTGACGTGTCGTACGAGAAACAACCACCAGGAATCACATTCCTGGGATTATTAGAAGGGCCAGAAACTGGCGGTGATACAGTTTTCGTTGATACGATTGAAGCTTATAATAGACTCTCTCCAGAATTTCAACAAATCTTGCAAAGATTGAAAGCAGTACACCAAGGAGTTGAGCAAGCACAAAGATCCCGTGCTAGTTTGAATATTGTACGTCGTGAGCCTGTCACCAGTACACATCCTATTGTAAGAACTATTGAAAGTATTGGGAAGAAATCAATTTATGTGAATTCGGGATTTGTTACTGAAATTGCTGGCTTGAAAGAAGAGGAATCCAAAGCTATTTTGGGATTTTTATTTGATCATTTACATTCTTCTGTAGACTTACATATCAGGGCAAATTGGGAACAAGGAACTGTTGTGGTTTGGGATAATAGAAGAACTGAACATTCTGCACTGTTTGATTGGACTTCTGATGAAAGACGCCATCTTTTTAGAATCACACCAAGGGCTGAAGTTCCTACGTTGTAATTGTTGTAAGCTTTGGTGGTTTTGTTTTTAGTTTTAAAGATAGTTATTTGAAGAGTAATTTTGTAGTAGATATCTAAGAATATATGTTTTATTTGTTGAAAGACTATCGAAAGGGATAAATAAAATTATTAAGATTGACGTTTTAATAATGGTAACTAAGAATAAAAATTCTTGATGTTTTCAAGAACAGTTGGATGTTTAGGATTCCAGCCCAAAGTTTCTCTAGTTTTCTTATTAGAAGCAGCGAAATTGATACCCCAAATAGATTCCAAAATATAAGCTAATGGACTAACAACTTTACTTTCTTCCTCTTTAACAGTCAAAGCATCAGTTACCTCATCAAGTGATTTAACTGGAACACCAACCTTGGAGCCAACAGCGTTAGCAATATCTTTAGTTAAAATAGCTTCTTCAGCTGCACCGTGATAAATTTCTCCAGCAATACCATTCTCAACGGCCAATCTATAGAGAGTAGTAATATCTTTAATGTTAACAGCTGGCCATTTGTTCAATCCTTCTTTAACGTAAGCAGTGACTTTGTTAACCTTGGCCAAATAGAACAAAGATGGAAGATAACCGTAAATATCATTTTCACCATGAACAATTGGAGACAATCTAATTACCATAGATCTGATGCCTCGCGACTTTAAAGCAGTAACATAATTTTCGTTATCACCTCTGATACCATAATCGCTTAATAAAGTGTTTTGTAAGTTTGTAGCATCATAATGTTTAGATTCATCAGGTAAAATTTCCGAATCAGTTTCACATCCACCTAGCAAAGATAAATCAGATGTAGTAATAATGAACTTTCCGGTATTCTCGTAAACCTTAGCAATAGCCTCAATTGCATTTTTATCTGTCTCACAAGCTTGTTTGATGTCCAAACTGTTAACAAATCCTAGATGAATGACACCATCAGCTTCAGAAGCCCCAGTTTGTAATGCTTCAAGATTCTCCAAATCACCTCTTACTGGAGTTATCCCCAATGAAGACAGCTTATCAGCAGAATCATCCGATCTGGCTAGTGCTGACAATATATAATTGTGTGCGAGAAGTTCTTTAGTCAATTGGGACCCAATGAAACCGGTGGCACCGGTGATGAAGATTTTGGTAGGCATTTTTATTTTAATTTGATTATGTTGTTAGGCTGAGTGAGAAGAATTAGAGTGCAATGAGTGAGCGGTAAATATTGAGAGTCTTTTTATACATTAAAGTAATTTTCTATGATTTCAATATGATTTGTAATTGTTGATTTATAACAATTGAAATCAAGAGCTTGGAGATAATGGGTTTAGTCCAATTCCGATATGGAAAGCAATTTAAAGCGACAGAAATCACTGAGATAACTTTATAACGGAGTCAAAAAAAAACGCTGTAAATATAAAAATGTCCTTCTTTTTTTGAGAGTTTGTTCATATTAAAGATAAAGGACGAGTTGTTGCTTACAAACACCTAGTCGTATTTCTGTTTATAGATAAAACGCAATTTTAAACTATATATATATCATGGTTTTATTTTACGATTGTAGCTGCTTATTACAATAGTACTGTATAAACGTGGAACCAGCAGAACTCTAGTTGATCTATCAATGATATTTATAATGGTCTACTAGCCAACTTCTCATATTAAGGCATTCATCAATTATTTTATTTTGTTAAGGGTACAGCCACTGGTTCTAGTAGCAAGCTCCTTTTTATGTATACCTATGCATTCTTTTATAGTTTGTCAAGTTAATATATTCTGTTTTAGAGTCAGACATTCAATCTTGATTCTTTTCGATGCATCTTTCTCCAGTAACGACCCTAGTAGTGATATATCCATCAAACAATTCTCTTCAAACTGAACTTTATCGTGTATAACAGACTCACACAACTCCTTGATATTTCCACCAATATTGAATGGATGTCTTTGATAGATCAAACAATATACAGTGACACCTAGCGCCCAAACATCTAGAGGTTTTCCATGAGTTTCAGAATTAAAAGTCAATAGTTCAGGTGCCGTAAATGATGGTGTTGTCCTGGGGGATTTGGTCAATATGTCACTTGAAGAGTCAAAGATTATAGCAGAACCAAAATCACAAATCTTGACGATGTTAGAGGTCGTTATGAGGATGTTAGTTGGCTTGAGATCACAATGTGCGATGTTCAAAGAGTGAAGATATGTCACTGCTATAATCGTCTGGTTAATTATTGATCTCAGTTGGGTTGTTGTGAATCGTTTTGAGTGTATGATGTTGTTATTTGATATAGGAATCCCACCATATTCACAAATTAGGTTGATGGAAGTGGACGATTCTTCTACAGAGAGTAATTTGATAATGTTTGGGTGATCTAGGATATCCAATGAATGAATCTCGTTCTTCACAAGCTCCAATTCAGTGATTTTCTTTCCCGATTGCTGTGATCTTTTCATCAGGTCTCTTCTCAATGCTTTTTTGAAATATTTTTTAATCACAATAGGCCTATGCGTTCTTTCACACACAATTTTCATCACAACGCTTCTCATACTACTTGACAACGTTTCAGATGTACTATGCTCATCATCCGAGTCCATTATTTTGTACTTTCGCTCATTTTTTAGGTGATTTCTTGATAGGTCTTTGTTTCATTCAGATATTAAAAAAAACTTCATTTCGAAATTAATCAAAATTAATTCTTTTAAAATGCCACGAATTACTCCCTCTTTGATACTGGAAGCGAGAGCGTATTCGAAATACCTAGAGCCACTTCTTCCGGTATGTAGGACGCTCGAACAGGCCAAACAGGAACTTCGCTGGATTCAAAACGAGCTTCCCAAACAACAATGGGCCAAAGCTATACATCAACGATCAAAATTGGTACCGTTGCAATACATCTTGGGTACACAGCCCTTTGGGAATTTAGATATAAAATGTCAAAAGGAAGTCTTAATACCTAGGTGGGAAACAGAGGAGTGGTGCATGAAACTTGTTGATGTTTTGAAAGATATTAAGATTAATACTTTTAAAGTGTTAGATGTTTGTTCTGGGTCCGGGTGTATTCCATTGTTAATTGGTTCAAAATTGAGTAATTCTCAGGTTAGAGGTATCGATGTGTCTAAATATTGTATCGGACTATCTAATCAGAATAGAACATTGAATGGTGTCAACAATGTTGATTTTGAAATTGGTGATGTTTTCAATGAAAATGTATTGAATGGTGCAAAATATGATCTTATCACTTCCAATCCTCCTTACATTACAGCATCTGATTACGAATCTGGTGAGGTTGAGAAATCTGTGAGATTATATGAGCCTAGATTGGCATTGGTTGGAGAAAATGAGTTCTATGAAGCATTAGTGAACAATGTTGTTTTACCCTCTGATGCGGCTGGCTTTTTGTTTGAGTTGGGCTATAATTCGCAGTATGAGTTCACAAAGAGTTTATTGGATGAGGGAGTATGGGATCTGGGGCTGGTTTGGGATTCGAATCAGAAACCGCGTTGTGTTGTTGGGTGGAGAAAAGATAGAGCTCTGGGGGCCTTGAGTGCGTTGGTTGATGGGAAAAAAGAGATGCTACAGCAAAACAGTTAATTAGACCTATAAATATTGATTTGGTATAAATCCAAATCTTTAGAACTTGACGTAACCTTTACCAGTTATAAAAGTAGTCTCAACTGGAATATCTTTATTTTCGTTCTCAGATAAATCAAAATAAAACTCTGCCGCACCTTCACCTGAAGTGCCAGTGAGAACAGGTTCACCTTTCGAAGTTCTTTCATCAGCATAATAGAACCTAAACCCATGTTTCTCACCAAATACTTT
Source organism: Wickerhamomyces bisporus (assembly GCA_024271855.1). Lineage (NCBI taxonomy): Eukaryota > Fungi > Ascomycota > Saccharomycetes > Phaffomycetales > Wickerhamomycetaceae > Wickerhamomyces > Wickerhamomyces bisporus. The sequence continues at coordinate 113,441 of JANBXE010000033.1, forward strand.
ATCAGCAACTTGCAAGGTACTAAAAGTACCGGCTTTACCCACTCCCGCTGAATAAATAGACGGAAAAGGTTGGAGGTTTTGAATATTACCAGTAAAGATGAATGCCTTTGGTTTCGGCCCATTGTGGGTTCTCTTGAATGATTCGATTGATTCTTTGACTGCTAAAAAGACAGAAGTAACATTAACATTTTGATGTTGATTGAATTCTTCAGGATCAATCTCAAAAACAGCTTCAGGATTTTTGGCAAATTTAGTAACAGCAGCATTATAAATGACAACTCTTGGCTCTCCAAATAGCTCTCTAGTTTTGGCGAAGACATTGAAAACAGTGGTCAAATCAACAAGATCACCTTTGTAATGGAAATGAGATGAGGTGGACGGAATATTGATCGAGTCAGATCTTGAGACAGTAACAACTTTGTAAGAGTTGTTCAAAAATTTCTTAGTGACATGTGCACCAATTTTGGAACCCGCACCGAATATGATAGCAATATTGTTGGACATTGTAGTATATTATTAATTATAATTTTCTTTGTTGATCATTTTTAAAAGCATGAATGTCGGATGTATTGTTATTAAAGCTACCTTTTATAGCAAACTCATAAAGATTGATTTCTAATCAGCATTTTTTGATTCCTAATCAATACTACCTGCTAACTCAGAATAATAAATCTTGTTAGTTTAAAGAAAGTCGTTTTATATGACGTGCTTAGAAATTGTACGCCCGAAATCCGAAACCTGCCTATATTCGAAGGTAAAGGCTGGGGAAGCTTCTCTATTCTATCTGCTTTTCTCTTCTTTTTTATGTCAAAACCTTTTTTTGACAATGAATACCAACAAGTCCTCATTAAAGGATTTGGTGAGTGTCGTCAAGATTGGAACTGATCTCTTTACAAACAAGACCATTCCCCAAGGTAGTAAGTTTGTTCCTCACTCATTACATGTTTATTTCATTCTAGGTGGAAATCCAGAGCTACCTATTTACTACAAGGTTGATAGAGTAACAGGTGGTGGTAGAGCAGTAGGAAGCGATGGATCGAGTAGCATTATATGTGTATTCATATTCCTTCATATTCATATTTGTATGTCTTCATAATTACATAAGCGATGCCATTACCCGCCAATAAATTTTTTTTGGCATAAAGTTTTGATTTCGTACTGAAAAAGATCGATGATGAATCTTTTTAGCTTAGAAGTAATTTCGAAAACGTCCTTTTTGCAGAAAACTTTGTTATGAGCGACAGTTTTTTTGAAAAACCGAAGACGATACAACTTGGTCTTCATGCGCTTCTTCGTCTGCCTTCTGACAGTTTGAAGATTATTGAGATTAAAGAAGGTGGTATAATAAATTTAGGTAAATTTGGATTGTTTGATGTTGAAGGTATCGTTGGATTCCCATATGGGCAATCATTTGAGGTTTTAGATGACAGGAAGGTTCGTCCTATCAGTGCAAATGCGTTCGGAATCAGCGAGGAACCAACTGAAGATCTCACTAGTGCTGAAGGTACTCCAGTTCCAGAAACTTTAACAGAAAAACTCAATTATTTGAAACAGCTTGAAAGTAGCGAGACCAATAAGAATTTGTTGGATATAGGAAGTGCAACACAGAGTTTCACAATGGAGGAAATTGAAACTTTAAAGAAAACTGCTAATGGCGCTAATGTTGGTGAAGCAATCATTGATAAACTAATCAGAAGTCATGCGAATTTTGATAAAAAGACCAAACATTCACAAGAAAAATATTTAAGAAGGAAACAGCAGAAGTTTTTAAGAAGATTCACTGTTGAATATGTTGGATCATCTCAACTGTTACAATATTTTATTGAAAAGGACGCCAATAAAGTTTTAGATTTAAGTGAAGAAAGTTTAGGTTTAATGATGAGTTTGGGAAACATCCAACCTGGAGGTCGTTTCTTGGTTATAGATGAAACCGGGGGTATTGTTATTGCAGCTATGATGGAGCGGATGGGAGGATCAGGTGAAATCTTAGTTGTCCATGAAAATGAACATCCGAATCATAGCGCATTGGTTCATACTGATTTTCCATTTGAACTACAAACCAAAATGATTAAAAATATTAACCTTTTACAATTTTTTGAACCCGAAAATGAAAGAGTTCAATGGAAAGATTTATCAGAGCAAGAATTAAAAGAAATGAAATCTAGTAAAAAATCACATTACTATCGTCGGAAACAAAATGCCATAGATATCAACAATTCAATTGATAATTCATTGTGTGGGAACTTTGATGGGCTAATAATAGCCTCAACATTATACACTCCTACACTTTTAGATAAGATAATTGATAAAGTCGGAGGGTCAAGGCCAATAGTGATTTTCAGTCAATTCAAAGAACCATTAATTGAAACTCAAATCCAATCGATGAATGATTTGAGATTATTGGCACCAACTTTACATGAAACAAAATGTCGTCCCTATCAAACAATCCCAGAAAGATTGCATCCATTAATGTCAATGCGTGGAGGTGGTGGTTATATCTTTTCTGCTTTGAGGGTTTTGCCTATTGAACAAGGTGTCATGGCGGTTGGACGTGGATTATCGAAGAAGAGAAAATTAGATCAAGAACAAAGCCAATAGATCATAAATATAAATTAGGGTTTGTACTGTAGAAAAACTGCGATCATATTGCAAGTATTATAAATATTACAAATATATAGTAACTGGTATATGACGGAATTGATAATTATTGTTGAAATCCACAACAAGTTCGCGAACAATAAAAAGGTCATGATGTATCAAAAGCACTTCTTAAAATACGAATCATATTATTAGCTAAAAAGAAGCA
>JANBXE010000034.1:0-112532 GCA_024271855.1 Wickerhamomyces bisporus
GAAACACCACCAACAGAGGTTGTCAAGTCGGAAATACTTGAGACGCTTGAACCATCAGATGGGATAGCTGAGGAAGAAACACCACCAACAGAGGTTGTCAAGTCGGAGATACTTGAGACGCTTGAACCATCAGATGGGATAGCTGAGGAAGAAACACCACCAACAGAGGTTGTCAAGTCAGAAATACTTGAGACGCTTGAACCATCAGATGGGATAGCTGAGGAGGAAATGCTAGATTCTTCTGATGCAAGTAATGAAACAGTTGTTGCAACACCACCAACAGTTGTTGTCAAGTCGGAAATACTTGAGACGCTTGAACCATCAGATGGGATAGCTGAGGAAGAAACACCACCAACAGAGGTTGTCAAGTCAGAAATACTTGAGACGCTTGAACCATCAGATGGGATAGCTGAGGAGGAAATGCTAGATTTTTCTGATGCAAGTAATGAAACAGTTGTTGCAGCACCACCAATAGTAACATGTTTTTTAGTCGATGTCTCTTGCGATTTACTCTCAGTATGCACAGGAGGAGCAGTGCTTATGCTAATACTTGAATGTTTTGAAGAGCCATATTCAATATCACTCAACGCATTTGGAATTGGTGTAACATAGGAAGCTGATGGTGACAAAACTGCAGATGAAGAAACTCCTAAAATGACTGAGGAGGATAAGTGATCAGACTTGGCTTTACCTCCACAATTCTTTGGCCAGTAATAGCAGGATGAATCAGTCTGACTTCTTCCATAGTTGTCATAGTTATTGCAGCCTGTTATATAATCATATGAATGAGCATATGTCCAAGCACTACATTCAGTCTTGTCAACAACACCAGCACTACACCAGTCAAATTGAATTTGGTAGCCACTGGACATGTAGACATGTCCGTTGTTTGATGGAAGAGTGACATTTACAGTGGCAGTCCATTTTCCTGGATTAGTAATTCTATCAATTTTGGAGTTGTAGCTGTATAACATGTGTTGAATGGAACCGATGATCTTTAATTCAGACAATGAGGATTTGGACATAGTTTTAGAAGCGACAAAGCTAATTGTGACTTCATAGTCATCGCCTTCAATCCAATTAACATCAGTAACACTGATATCAGCAGTTGGTATGTTTTGATTGGATGCATGAGAAGTGAAATCTAAGTCTGCACATTGTTGAATAATACTGGAGCTAGAACACTGGGTGGCTGATGCACCAATTGTCCATAGAGCAAATACAAAAATCCAGTAGAATGGGAGCATTAACCAATGATTGTTTGACTAGTCTCTAGTTAGAGCAATTTTCATGGCATAGGATGAATCTGTGCAATTGTTACTCACTTTTTAGTTCTAGTATAAAAGGGTACTATAACTATTATTAAAACAGATAGCTTTGAATTGAGAGACTGGTATTATGGATGTAGGAAAGGAAAAGAAAAGGAAGAAGATTAAATACATTTACCTAGAAATACAATTCAAGTTATATTAAACTGTTTGACCCCAAAAAGAAAAGATATAAAGCTTGTGATCTAGTTTGAACTTGCGCCTGCATATACGTTATGCTTTTTTCAGTCTGTCGGCTTATCTGTTTAGGTGGGATTATATATATAATATGACTTCAGGAGTGAACAACACCAGAAAAATAGTACCATTGCAGATTGAAGTTACACTACCCTAGCTACTAATTGTCTTAGCATTTGGATTTCACGTTCAACTACTAATAGAATTTAGAGATGACCTGTCAGTCCATGTGCGGCTTCATAATCCGATCGTCCCTTCTCCTAAAGATCATAGAGATGCTGGTTCTATTCGAGTATGTATTTCACAAACCAGCGTCCTATTTGATAGTCTTAAGCTACTCGCGTAAGTATCACTACATCCCGAAATCAACTGGCTGTAAAAAAAAACAACAAGTTTAACGGCTTCGAAAAAAGAAAACTGGCACTGTGTACGATTAGGTAAAACTTTGAGTCTTTCTCTCTCAAACACCATGATAGAATTCGTTAAAGATCCAGCTAAAAGAACTGTAATTGGGTCTCAGACCTTACTATCTGCAAAATTAAAAAAAAAACAAAAAAAAACATCGACTTAATGCATCGAAGAAGAGAGCTACAAGTAGACAATTGATCTAGTCGTGCTTGTGCAGAATAATGCATATAAATCATTCAAGGACCCGTTCAATAGCTATACTTTTTAAACCTGGAAGCCTAAATGAACAGGTGGGTTGCCTACAATTATGTAGTTCTTATATCTCTAACATGCGGATATTGACTTCTGCAAGAATAGAGTTTTTTGTTTGTTTGTTTGTTTCAACTCGCTTGGTCTACTTTGGTGTTTTAATTGATGATGATGTACTAAAAATTGCGCAAGTCTCTAACGTTTGGTCCTTCTAGAAGGTTTCTTCTGCGTTTCACTTTATAGGCAATAACTCTTAGCTCACCGGCGTTAAAGGATCATGACATCACAGTAACTTTGTGATGGTTAAAGATTCTCAAGATGAGTATTTTTCAAGTACCGATTAATGTGACACTATGCATCTTGACTTAGATTCACTCTTATGATTTGAAAAAATATTAGTCTCATTACACGATTATATAATAGATATATACTTGGGATCACTAAGCTTTGTAGCAATAATAGGAATAGTTTGTGACTCCCTTATCTACGTTTTTTTTTTGTTTTTTCTTCCCTTAGGACCTCTGAGTTTTTACTGGCTACTTTTCTTTTAAAACCATCAGAAGCTATCAAAACTCTTCAAAAAAAAAAAAAAAAGATTTCAAATTGCTACGCCGTTTATATGCTTAAATCTGCAACAGAAACAAGCTCAATCCATATTTTGAGACTCAGTTAAAAGATGAATTAAACATCATGTACTCAATAGCAATTTTGGTATCCCTTCTATTAACTATCGACTCTTGGCATGTTAGTCCATTTTTTTGTTTTTGTTTTTGTTTTTGTTCTTTTGCCTCATGCTAGGTTAATAGAGGTTAAATTTTTATGAATAATAAGCTGGTCATTCTACTCTGGGATGTATTTACCATTCAATTCTGTCGGAAAATTAGGAGTTTTTTTTTGGTTAACTGGGAGTAAGGCTTATAGGAATATTCAATATCCAGTATTAACTCAGTTCTCGTTACTGATTTTTGCAGGTTGATATCTCAATTCTTCATAAAAAGCTAAAAACCTAACATATTGTGCTTAAATGGCGGGTGGGATTACTTACCTCCGGATAAATTTTTAAACATTGAAGATGTATGTATAGAAGTTTTATACCCAGAAGCCTATAGACCAAATTCGCAAAAGCGGTGAAATTGGTCCCTCTTGGAATATTTTTGAAGCCCGATATGAAACAAACTGCCAGTGCAGCTGACGCTTTGAAATGGACGTGTTATCTATCAACTTACCTGATCTTGATATTAAGATCTACCATTGTTAATCCAAGAAGCAAACTTAAACGCTCAACATCCCAATCTTACAAACGATCAAATGCCGTAAACTAACCGTTTAATCGCCAGTAGCCTAGATTCAATTCATATTTCATAATTAAGAACATATTCTACTTTTTTTTTCCTTTGTCAAGAGCAGTTACTGCATTGAAAGATTTGAACAACTAGTGTATCACTTTGAAAGATCTAAATGAATTTTCTACTCGGTACTAACTGATGGCTAACACTTATTCGGATGTCTATGGCAGTTGCATTCAAGTATCTCAAATTTCTTTTTCTCAACGGTTTCTATTTAAGACCAACAAAGAAAGGTAATTTGACGCATCTCCAGCATATCGCTAAATATCCAACCCCCATATAAAGTATGCGTTTCTTGAATGGAATTTCGGAACTTAGAACAGCACTGTTTTAACTCTAGTTACATTTACAAGCGTAAGCTAGCCGAAGTGTTCTCTTGTTATTTTTAGAGAAAGCTTGAAATTTTCATTAATTTAATACTTGTATGTGTAAGTATGTTATAATCTGCCCGTTAGGCATTTTGTGGAATCTATAATTGAAATCTTGAATTTATGGAAGAAAATTGAACGTATAGCTCGGTAGTTAGGCGTCATGTTTGTAATGGTAAAATTGAACTACCACGGTTTAAAAATGAATGTGTTTAATGTGAAATGAAATTTGCTCCGTCTGTTTAAAGTAATGAGAATTATACCTATAATTTAAATTCATAAAACGTTGACCTTGTTATACTGTGGATAGCTCAGCGACTGATGCAGAAAACTGTAGTTTTTTAAGAAAAAAAATTGTTCAAATCCTGATTTCACCAGCTAGTCCGGCTGAAATATTAGACATTGATTATTAGTTAAATTAGGGTTATAATAGTGTTTATAGTAAACATACAATCTTTACTATAAACCCTATTTTTTTTGAATCAGCTTGGAAATATTCCTTCTCAATGTAAATTAGTTACGGCAAAATATTTATTGCATCTACTACAGAATCCTTACGAAAATAACAACGGGGGTAATGGTGATTAGCCGGTTCTGGGAGCTGACGAAATGTATTTGTAGTCATATAATTTAATTCACTGTGGTAATTATACCAATGGCAATTATACCAATGGCAATTATACCAATGGTAATTATACCAATGGCAATTATACCAATGGCAATTAAGATATTAGCAGAGCCTATCTCGAAATAAAAAATTTATCGAGTTGTATAATCACAACTTGTATATATAACCACCTGAGCCAACGGTATATACATTTTGGTCTTTATAGGCTAGTATTTTATTATCAGATTCTGTTCCTCCAATCGTTGCTTTAAGTTCCCCAAAATTTTTAAATATGTCATATTCTGAGATTACGCCATATTCAAAAGAGCAAAAAATCCCATCATCGGCAGACTCTACCACTGAAGAGATCGCAGACCCTGTCTTGAATGATTTTATTGGAGTTGTAGGATTTCGTTCATCCCATAGAGCTATACCGTATTTATAAGCTGCCAATATTTGCAACTTATCTATCCTTAATATTGAAAGCACTTCACTATGCAAACTGGCAAAATTCTGAACCTCTTTTCCATCAGTTAAACTAAATTGAGATATAACACCTGAATTATGACCAGCAAATAATGCTCTTCCTTGAGTCCCACTATTGTCCGTCGTGTTGGACATATTTGTAGGCACTGTTATATCACTTGGGTCAAGTAAAAGTGTAGTGACGCCATCCTTTAAACTATTTGATCTGTGTAATGTTAAAGTACTTAGGCCTGACGGACAATCCCATAGTTTTACCAAGCCGTCTTCAGCAGAAGATAAAAAATTTCTTCCTCTGTCAATGAAAGCTAAGTCTGTGATTCTTTTTTTATGACCAATAAATGTTCTTGGATTTGATCCGTTTGTGAGATCCCATATCTTTATTTGAAAATCAGAACCAGCACTTAAGGCAACTTTTCCAGAGGGAAAGAACATCGATTTAACGATCGAGTTGAAATGGGCTTCTTCAATTGAAAGCTTGTAGGCCAGTTAGTAATTGTGGCATCGTAGTGTTATCAGAGGATAACTTACATCTATGGTTCCATCTGGTATACGCCCAACCTTCAAGGTTCCATTAGCATCACCAACTATGAACCGATCCTTTTGAGGCGAAATGTCTAGGGATACAATGTTTTTAATCCCAGTGGATGTGGTCATTTTGGGAGTCTTAATGTGATATTTTACACCATCAGAGAGTAGTTGATATCCTTCCCCATTAACAGCGGAGAATTTAGCATCATCCACCTTTGATTGGAATAGAATTTCGCCTTTTTCATCTCTTTTAACAGTAATGACCACTTCTGTTGATTTGCCATCCTCAAGTCCGCCAATTGGTATGAGATTTATCCAGAAAAAATCTTCAGAAACAACGCCTTTTCTAACATCCGAGATAACATCCTCGAAGCTAGATTGTATAGTTAAAGTAGCCATATTTGAACCTTTAACGAACCTGAACAGCCGTTGGGTTTTAAAAGAAAGGCATCTTCTTGTTCGATATTTCTCTAAATTACATAATACAAAATTACATAATATTTGATCGTGTTTTTTTTTTCGTGTTTCGCGTCGTTTTTTCAAAAACAAAAACACCAAAAAAGTGGCAATTTCAACCAAACTTGACTCAAATATTAAATCAGAGCGAATACGAAGAGCAACTAAATATGTCTGTTGATTCTGGAATTTTGAGAGCTGTTTTTTCTGAGCCTAAATACTGGTCCGGCAGTGTTCCAATCACTGTCCAAATTTTAACAGTCAGACCTATTCCTAACGAATCTGGTAATAGATTGCGTTTACTGGTCTCTGATGGTGTCTACAGTATCCATGCTGTTGTTAGACCGGAGAGTGTTCAGTACTGTGAAGATAACAAGGTCCAAAAGACTAGTATTGTTACTTTGGATAACTATGAGATTGAAAGAATGGGCGTTAACAATAAACATGTTATCATCATAAGTGAGTTAACAATTAAGCAAGTTGAATCTTCTAAGATTGGTACTGGCCTCACCCCAGTTGATGAATATTTCAAAGAACATCCTGATGAAGACAGATTTCAGGGTGTTGATAATGGGTCTAATGGCACTTCTAAAGAACATACACCAACTCCTGGAACCAATACACCATCTGCACCAGTCCACGCTCAAAAACAAGCCCAATTTCAAGCTCAATCGAACGTTACTCAGCAGAGAACAAAAACAACCACGTCAAAACCATCAAATATTTATGCTATAGATCAGTTATCCCCATACCAGGGAATTTGGACCATTAAGGCTAGAGTTTCTTATAAGGGTGATATGCGTACTTGGTCAAATCAAAAAGGTGAAGGAAAATTATTTAATGTCAACTTTTTAGATGAAACTGGTGAAATAAGGGCAACTGCTTTTAACGATAATGCTGACAAGTTTTACGATTTGTTACAAGAAGGCAAGGTGTTCTACGTTTCAAAAGCAAGAATTCAACCAGCTAGAGCACAATTTTCGACTCTTAAACATCAATATGAACTGTCGCTTGATAGAGATACAACTATCGAGGAATGTTTGGACACTGAAAATGTTCCAAAATTGAACTACAATTTCATTAAGCTGAATCAAATTCAATCACTGGAAGCAGACTCTATCATTGATATTGTTGGGGTCATTAAAGAAGTTAACCCACATTATCAAATGACTTCTAAAGCTGGTCGCTCATTTGATCGTCGTGATATCACCATAGTTGACGACTCTCAATTTGCCATCACGGTCGGGTTATGGAATAAAATGGCTTTAAACTTTGATGTTCCTGAAGGTACTGTTGTTGCAGTCAAAGGTGCAAAAGTCACAAATTTCAATGGTAAGACATTATCATTAACTCCTTCCGCTACAATTTCTCCAAATCCTGATTCACCTGAAGCTTACACTATCAAAGGCTGGTATGATGCTCAAGGCCGTAATGAAGATTTCCAAACTTTAAAACCTGAACTGTCTGCCAGAAAGAGTTCATTTGAAGACCGTAAGTTGATTTTTGATGTTCAAAGCCAAGAAGCTGCATTAGGCGACAAACCAGAATATTTCAGCATAAAAGCTGCTATAAATTATGTTAAGACTGATAATTTCAGTTATCCAGCTTGTTCATCTGAAGGCTGTAACAGAAAAGTTATTGAGCAGAATGATGGGACTTGGAGATGTGAGAAATGTGATGTAAACCATGCTACTCCATTATATAGATACATTTTGACTCTTTCAGTTTTGGATCAATCTGGCCAGTTGTGGCTAACCTTATTTGAGGATCAAGCTAAAGCTTTATTAGAGACAACGGCTAATGATCTTGTCAGACTTAAAGAGGAAGATAATCCTGGATTCTTGGCTGTTTTTACGAAAGTTCAGATGCATGAATATGAGTTTAGACTGAGAGCTAGACAAGATAGCTATAATGGACAAACTAAAATCAGATATAATGCTGTCAGCCTCAATAAAATTAATTATAGCAGTGAAGCTGAATATTTGGTGTCTAAGTTTGAAAAATTATTAGCATGATTAAAGAGGAATACTTTCTTTATCTGCTTTATATACGTTATTGTAATTGAGTTTTCTGATCATGAATCCATTGAGTAGATCTTTTTATGAGAAATTAAGCCATTTACTTTCGACCAAAACTCTTTAATCAGATTATTACATTTTCTTGTCGAGCCTCTCGTGATCAGCAATTGCTTTATGAAAAAATCTTTCTCTGGAATTTCCCCCAATCCTTTTTGGAGTCTATCTTGTTCAAGTCTATCCAAAGAATCTTGAACCCACTTTTTGAATGGAAGAGGATATTTTGATAGAAGAATCACAATGATATTACTGTATGAGTCAATATCTGATCTCACAGTTGAAAATAAACCATTGAAAACCGAATATGTTAAAATTGATCCAATGTCTTCCTCGAACAACCTTTGAAATGCTAGCGCCTCTTCAGCGGTGACCTTTTTAACTGAAATAAGATTAGTCCAAAACTTCAACAATGCCCTTTTAACGAATTTTTCAGAGGATGAAGATAACAACGATATTGTTTTAGTGACAATAAATTGAAAAGATTCGATGTCATGCAATAATAAGGAAGGCTTTTTTACAACAACAACTGTGAATAAATTGACAACCAATTGGACTATGTCGGGATCATTAAAAACATCTCCAGTTTTTTCAATGATAAACTTCTTAATTATCAAGGAAGTTGTATCCTCCGAAACCCGTTGATGCTCAGGCGACGCTTGTCTCAAACCAACATTCAAAACAGTTATTAGTAATTCAAGTAGATTTGACAAAATGGTAGCGTTGCATGAAATTTTGGAGAAGGAAAACTCTATAACTGAGTTGGAAGTGAACGAGAAACATCCAAAATCTTCTAATAATCCAATCTGTAGAATCTCAATAGCAGTAGAAATAAAGGCTGTATTATCATTAGAGAAATCAACGAATGAGTTAATCAATTGGAGAATATAGTTTTGAACGCTATCACCATAAGAGCTATAAAATAGTTTGAAATTTTTGTATGAATCCGGACTTTCTTCTTCAAAATCATCGGGTATTCTCAAAGATTTACCCAATTCTTTTAGTGAGTCAAAAAGTGAAATTAAGTATATAAGCTCGTCTTCACGTAGTGTCTCAAACGGTCTTGTAAGGAATGGATTTGAAGCTTGATCTATGAGTCTCACAATATTATAGACATGAGTGGCTTGAGCTTTTGGATCGGGAACTGATTGGATAACACAGCCAACCGAGCGAATAATTTTTTCTCTTGTGTATGAACTAACAGATGGATTATTGATCATTTCAAGTAAAATAGGCTCAAATCCGGCAATACTGTCCAGTAATTTCAAACGACATTCATCACAAATTTCGACAATGGTTTTGCAAATTATGGGCTCAGAGGATGGGTAATCCTTGAGACAAGTGAAAAGATATCCAACAATGGCATTCAAGTACTGTGGTCCTCTAGTTTTGTAAAATACATTCACAGATCCAAGAAATACTATGCTTGACTTGGAATAATACTGGGAAACACTACCCACATCTGAACATAACCTGTTAAATCTTTCCAAAAAGTTAGATTCAAACAAAGCTTCAATAGAGTCAATGATCTTGATATCAACATCTTGAGTGAAATTTGAGGATATGTTTTTCAACAAATATAATGAAGCTTCAATCTCGTTGATATCTGATCCATTGATAACATTGTTGACCAATCCTTCATATAATGAGACCCCAACAATAGAGTAGATAGTGTCAAAGAATTCACTGACGTCTTGCCTAAAGCTTACGAATTCTTGTTCATGCTGATTAAACTCCGGATTTGAGCATGTAGAAAGCTGGATTTTTTTAAAATAAACCTTAGAAATTTCTAATAAAGCAGTTTTCGAGTTATCTTTGATTTCCTTGATGAGGATTTCATCTTGCTTTAATCTAGCTTCAATGGTGTCAAACTCGTCTATAAATATTTCTGAGATTTGAGTCCAAAAAATGATGAGTTTTGATGAAATTTCTTCTTCCAGAATAGGTATGAGCGGAATATTGGTTAGATTTAGTAAAATGGTAAACAACCGATGTAGAGTATCCGATCTGAAAAGAGTAGTGCATAGGTGAATCATGTCAACTTCTAATGATGCTATGATTAGAATAACATAATTCTCTAATGAACCAACATCTTCAGTTTCGAAAAACTCATTGATTTTTTTTAAAGACCACTCACTTGATAACAAAGAGTTAAACCTGGTTCTTAAATCAATATTCAGAAGATGCGGATTGATTTCAAATAGTTGGGTCAGGTTTTCCACCGATGAGTGATATAGATCAATGTCTGGTGATTGAATGAATTCAAGTAGATATTGTAAGATGTCATTGAAATCCCTGTACCTCACAGTTGTTGACGCTTCAACATATGAGATATAAGATATCCATGGCGAGAGATGTTGTAAACAGATCAATTTCAGTTTGTCAGTAGAGTTTTGAAAAATGGACTGTACAATAAATCTGAGAACCGGATATACCTTCAATTGAACAACTTCGTTAACTTCAACGTTGTTGCTATCACTTTGTTTCATTAAATCCTCAAAGATTGTTGTTGAAAAGCTTAGAATTAACAATAATGCAACTTCATCTGTAATCAATCCAGGTAGTGCTTGTTCATAATTGATTTCTGCTGATATATTTGGGTCTTGATCATACATCAATATTTGGACCAGCGAGTTCAATGGATCATTCCATTGTTCATGGTTGATGGTGAACGAGCTAAAAATCTTTGAAAGATTGCTAAACAATTTCTTGATAATGAACAGGTTTGAGATATTATTGAATTTGTAGTCATGAATTGCAACCCGAAGGTGATGTAACAATTTGTCCAACGTTGACTCAATGTCGATGCTTGAATGATCTGATTGGAATTGAGTCAACTTAACTGTGTAAGTAAGGGCACCAAAAAATTTGCAATTCAAGGAGTACCCAGGATTGGATAGCAGCAGGTCAGCAAGCGACAGCCCATCATTTGATTTCTGGATTGATTGAAGATAAGATTGGATGGAGATGATTTTGTTTGGATCTCTTTCAGAGTAAAGCGAATCAACAAGCTAAATTGTTAGTCTAAATTAGCAGAAAAGCAGAAAGTGAATTAAACATACATTGACCAAATCGTGAATCTCAGGAGAGGTGCCAGCTGTTATCATTCTCAAGAACTATGCAAATCTTCAAAGCTCCAGTTTTTTTTTTCAAGAGTAAAATGAACTAAACTATACGCCTTTAAGTGTTAAATCAACTAAATCAATTGTTTACCTTTCAATAAAAAATTCTGTCATCAGCGAAATAGCGAAAAATGGCGAAAAATACTGAAAATGGCAAAAAATACTGAAAATGGCAAAAAAACAGTTTATTACCATTTTGGGAAATATAAATAAAATGTCGTTAATTCGCGATGCTTTCTATTTTCTTTTTTTCCTTAAAGGTAAAAGTGAAAACATTCCAAAACACAACAACTTTTGATTTTAGAAAAGATAAAAAAAACAACTGGCAAAATGTCCTTCTTTAGCTCAATCAGGTAAGTTTACTACTCATAGACGTTATATGGTATGATTTCAGACAACGACTGGCTAACAAACGCTTTTCGTATAGAGGTTTTGGGAGAAGTTCAAAAAAAAACAAACAAACAAAGGATCAAGCTTCACTATACTCAGGTACTAATGGATCACACTTATCCCTGCGAAGATCACATTCCCCGGTAAAAAACCAACCAAGCGTTAATATACAGAAGTTTCAACAGCAACATCAACAGCTACAAACTCAACCGCAACCCCAACAACCACTTCCTCTATTTTTGTCAGAGCCTTTTGTTAGAACTGCTCTGGTCAAAGGATCTTTCAAAACTATCGTTCAATTGCCAAAATATGTGGACCAAAATGAATGGATCGCTCAGAACGTTCTCGAGATATTCAACAATTTGAATCAGTTCTATGGAATCATCGCCGAATATGTTAAACCTGAACTATTCCCGACTATGAACGCTGGCCCTAAAACAGACTATTTGTGGGTTGATCAAAATGGAAAAACAACTCAACTACCCGCAAATCAATACATTGAGTATGTTTTAACTTGGATCAGTAATAAACTGAACGATCAAAGTTTGTTCCCTACAAAATCTGGTGTTCCATTTCCTCCAAATTTTTCCAAAATAGTTAAGAATATAACGAGGCAAATGTTTAGGATTTTTGCTCATATTTACTACAATCATTTTGACAAGCTTTTGAACTTGTCCTTAGAGGCTCATTGGAACTCATTTTTTGCACATTTTGTTTCGTTTATCAAGGAATTTGATTTGGTTGAAGACAATGAACTAGAGCCATTACAACCTTTAATTGAATATCTTAAAGAACAGGGGAAAATAGTTTATAATCAATAGATCGATAGGGTTATGAATAGGTTAATAGATTTATAAATCGAGTGCTGAAAGATATTAATCATATATGTAATATTTCTCTATGTACAGGATATATCATGCAACAAAATTCCCCAACAAAAATTGGAAAGTCTATAAAATTAAACTTTTGTTTTTTATTGACACTTAACATGGTATCATCAATCATGAAAAGAAATATTTACTATTTCTTAAATCTGCAACATCGAAATCACCCTTTGGCGGGATTTCAGGTAATCTCAAAGGTGCTAAAACGCGAATATCAGAAGCTCTCACTTTTGGAGTGGCTTTGTCATTCAGTTCGTTATCCACAATGAATTCTTCTTGAGAAATTTCTTCTTCTTTTGTAGATTTGTTTTTGGTGGCCTTCTTGGCCTTCTTTTTAACTAATGAATTCAGATCAACGTTTTCTAAAATGCTAACAGTTGTGATCATCTTTTCACCTTCCACCACTGCATCTGGATCCTCACTATTCAATAAGCTCTGTCTTTTACGTTCCAAGAAAATCTCATCAGCTAAAGTGCATCGTCTTCCTAGATCCTTTGTTAATTGCTTTCTAACCTTCAAAATTGCTACTGCTTCCGGACTTGATTTAGGAATTTTAACAACACTCAAAAACCCTTTATATCTTTGGTCAAACTCTTCTTTCAATCGTTCAATTAAATCGACTTCGTGTAACTTGATAAACTGTTCTCTCAGTGCTGAGTTCATAACATCAACATCCCCGGCATGCGTCCAATAAGAATCGTGGACTGAAGCAAATTCGATACCAGCTTTGTGGCATGCAATAGCGCTCATTAACATGTGTGTAGCATCTAAGGAATGAATAAAGTTTGGAGGGAAAGCTGCCATTTGTTTCCTTGAATCAACAGGATTAATAGCGAATGGATCGCTGATATAAACAGTTTGTAAATTGGTATCAATCTGTTTTCTTTTAACTGCACGATATGGTTGAACAATCGGTAAATCTAGAGGCGTTGTCCAGATAACACTGGCCATATTTGGGATACGTTCACCTTGTTTTATTAGTTGTTTTGAATCCATATCAATTCTGACAGAATTTGATATCAGTTTAGCACAAACGGCTAGCCAATCTTGGATCAAATGTGCACCTTGGAATAGTTCTCTAATCGACTGGAAAACATGCTTGGTTAAATAAACACTGTACATATATGTGTCTTCATTTGGGAAAATGTCAGCCAATTGCTTGTCAATTTGAGCAGTTGCACCAATGTAAGTGACACCATAAACATTCGTCATAACAGTTTGTTTGACAACTTTTCTTTTAATGTTATCTTTTAAGGCAATAGCAATATCATTACCTTGTTCAGCTTCAGCAATGACTCTTTGACGAACTAAGTTTGCAACAAAGCTATAAACATCTTGGGGTCTATCTGCAGGAACTAAATTGACTTGTTTAGCACCTTCAATATCACCACCTAATGCAGCATAATGTTGTAAACCATTACAGGTACCATCTTGGTGAATCGGTTGATGTGTCAAAAATTTGGTTGGATCAGGAGATCTTAAGGCATCAGCAAGTTCCATAATTGTGGCCAAAGCTTGCCATGGTTTATCAGCAGTAACCCACCAATCTTGATATCCTAATGGGTCATCAGCAGTTCTGAACACCTTATCAAGATTGTCTTCAATAAATTGAATACGCTCTTCTAATGGAGCTTTATCAATACCAAATAGATTTGACAAATGAATCTTCATCCAGTTCAACCCATTTTCACCTAATTCTTTACCCTTCCAGAAAATTAATAAACCTCTTGATATATCATTACCTAAATGATTCAAATTTGGACTTAACGGATAAGCACGCCCTCTGAAATCAAGATTATGGGGGAAATACATTTTTTCACCGATAAATGCCCTGGCAATTTCTAGCTTATAATTAGCATCACATCTCATCGATCTATTAGCGCTGAATTCGTTTTGTAATCTCTTGATCTCAGTTTTCCATTTGAAAATAACACTAGGATCTGAGGACCTTGGTGGTGGTTCTGGTATTTCAACTTCCTCTTGGACAGGTGGAATATCCAAAAACTCTTTACCGGAGTTCCAAAGCTTTGACATCACAGAGAATACACGTTCATTGACGGTCCAAGCAGTGAGGCCCAAAACATTCAAACCTTCATAGACTTTATCCAACTTATCGCTTGAGGCTTTCAAATATGCAACTTGTTCAGGAGCATCTTTTGATCTGATTATGTAACCTTGAGAATAAAGATAACCACCATTATTATAGGCAGACCATGGACGAGGTTTGACCAGCATTGGTAATAATTGTGGATTAATTGAGCCGGTCAAAGTATCAGCTGACAGTTGGGATGTAATAGTTCTATGAGCCTTCAAAACACCAACTTTAATACTATTTTGATACTGGTAACTATGGTAAAAAGCTGGCGCAATACCTGTGATCTTTTTCTTGGATACTGGATCAGTACCTTCGACTGGAACTTTAGCAACATGCATCAACATTGATATCAGTAATGAGCCAATCTTAACTTTGATTTCCTGATCCCAATGAACAAATTTATTATCTTCAAATTTTTCAGAATTAAACCTACCAATAGCTTTAGCATATTTTTTCAGATTGGATGGATTTTTTATATCTCTGAATGCTGATGCTTGTGATTTTAACAATTGTTCAGATCTAAACTCTAATTCCAATGCGTTACCAACTGCAACCACAGCTCGAGCAGTTCTCATACCTTCTGGCCCTGTAACGTTCATCTTTAGCAATTCTAAAATAGTGATCGAAGACATTTTTTTCGCTGATAATAAACTAAAATGTTCTGCATATTTAGCTCTCTCGTTATGTTGTTTTTTAGCAGGTTTAGATAAACTCGAAACATTAACCTCGTTCAGCCTTTTACATAATTCAATTTCTTGGTCGATCAGCGGTAATAAATCTTCAGTCCATCTCCATAGTGTAGCATTTAAAGATTTGGATAAACTTAAACTTCCGTTTGCTTTTAATTCGTCAAAGTCATGTTTCCATTTTTCTTGTGCTGCAAGCAATGCTCTGTTCTCTAATTGTTTTTGTCTCTCTTGATTGAAATCGTCTAATGCCTCATCAAACTGATCTCTTAGTTCAAGAGGTAATGACTTATAAATCTTGAAAAAGTTAACTTGATTTGAATCATCGTGTGCTAAAAAATTAAGTCTTTCTCGAAGTTTTTCGTCCAAGTTTTCAATCAGTTTATTGTTCAAATGTGGTTTTAAAGCTAATAAGGTATGTCTAATAGCCTTCATGCCGTAGGTATCGACAGCCTCTAAACTATCAACATTTTGCTTTTCAAGTGTTTTGGGAAAGCTATCTTTATCCTCACTCATTCTATCCAGGGTAGAGTCCTCACTATCTAAATTGTTTTCTGAAATAAGATCTCTGTATTCTTCAGGAAGCATTGAAGGATCATAATGGTAATCGTCAACCAAAATTTTTAAGTTTTTGACACCTAAAACTTCGATATTGATGAGAATTGAAGTTATATCACCACCAGTACTTTGAAATTTCCTTATAAGTGAGGTCGGATCTTTGCCTTCTGATAATGCTGAGTTGACTAAAATTGAATAAGTTTTACCGTTTGGCAATACTTGATACTTATTTCTCCAGCTTGAAACAAAATTTTCTAATTTTGAGAGGTCTGCTTTCGATGACCATTTCTCCAAGTATCTGTTCAAATCGTTGATGAATGGTAGCTTATCTTTGAGAGTTAATGGTTCCAGTGTATCTAATATAGTTAATGCTCTGTCGTATTGATCTGATTCGAGACATAGTTCTAATAATGACCATAGACGTAAAATTTCACCAGAGTTTGATTCTCTGTAAACACCATCATATGAGGATGAGTATGTATCACCCAGTAGTACCTTATCTGAATCTGCGGCTGTGTGTTCACGTTTATTCTCTTTAGCAATTTCTAAGGATATATTTTTGAGCTCATCTAATGGTGATGATTGATAGGTTGAGGCAAATGATGAGTTGAGCCTTTTACATAAATTTGTCGCTATGTAAGCCCGTGGAAAAAAATTTCTTCGAGACAAAGTCCTCAACATCCTCTAATCTAGTGAATATAGCCAAGAACTCCAATAGAAAAAGATCTTTTCGTATTTTTTGTTTTTTACAAAAAGGTGAAAAATTCGTTAGACATAAAAGAAAGAAAAGAAAAAAATTATTTTGATATTTCCCAAAATACCCCAATTAGGAAATAATCTACATTAGGAGAAATCGTTATCCCTCTTTCGCGAATTTCTACAATTTCTAAAATGGAAGAGGCAATTAAAAACAGCGTCAAAACAGCTTAAAATTCCTCTTTTATTTCCACTAAACTGACGAAATAAGCGTTGGTTTATAGCAGATGTGGTCCTACATGTTCGGTGGCTCTAGTGCCAATAACAAAGATGCACCTAAGAAGGCCATCATTACATTGAGAGAACAAATTAATATGTTATCAAAAAAACAGAACCATTTATACACACAGGCAGACGAACAAGATACGTTAGCAAGAAAGTTTATCTCATCCGACAAGGTTAAGGCTAAGAACGCCTTGAAGCGCAAGAAGCTTTATGACAACGAGGCTTCGAAGATCTCTTCGCAAATAGACGCTTTAGAAAACCAGCTACGTTCGATTGAGAGTGCAAATTTGAACTTAGAAACGATGAAAGCTATGAAACAAGGTGCCAAAGCTATGAAACAAATACATGGCGGTATAACTGTGGATAAGGTTGATGAAACAATGGATGAGATAAGAGAACAGGCAGAGTTAGGTGAAGAAATCAGTGAAGCTATCTCAAGATCTTATCCTGTTGATGGTATTGATGAAGATGAGCTAGAAGAGGAACTGGAAGCACTACAACAAGAAGAGGTTGAAGAAAAATTATTGAATAGTGGAACCAAATCAAGCCATGTTCAATTGCCAGATGCTCCAAATACCAGTATTAGGGAAGATAAAGTCATAGAAGAGGAGGATGAAGATGAGAAGGCATTAAGGGCATTGCAGGCTGAAATGGGATTATAGTTGAGTTTATTTCTTCTTATATAGAAATCATCAAGGTCCTTGGTATCTATTTTTGCTGGTGAGTTATACGATTAATATCGATCATTTTTAATCCTTTTCTTTTGATCATGTTTTGGTTCCATTATTTAAATTAGATTTAATCATTTTTTTTTGACTCAAAACATGTGTGTTTATTTTTTTTTTTCTTTTTATGAGTGATATTCTACGTTAATGAAGAAAGACTTGTATGTACTTTGTAAATTTTATACATCTTTTAAACTATAAATCCTTTTTCTCTAATTAACTAAAATCCATAACATGAAAAACACCATTAAGACACCAAAAATCTTTAAAAATAGCCATCTATTACTGCTAATACCGGTAAAGTATCTTAGTAGTTCTCTTTGTGCACCTTGAATATTCAAGTCAATATCCTCGATATTGTTGTCAATTCTTTGAATAGTTTCACTTTGTTCACTAACCATCGTTGCTAATTGTTGGAACAGTCCACCAACCTGATTGATTGTAGATTCAATGGTTTCGACATCATGATGACGACTTTGTAAATACTGGGACGCTGATTGTTCTTCCAACAAGAGTTGTTGTTGTTCTTGGGGCAATGATAACAAAGCAGCATTCTCATTGCCATTCGGAGACGTTGTCTCAAATAGAAATGGATTATCCGATACAGAACCGGCACCACCTGGTATATTGATAGTTGATGAGTTTTGTAGATTGGAAAAAAACTTTTCTTTTCTAGACTTGTTCTCTAATTCGTTCTTTTGTCTTGTCTCTAGAACTTCTTTAAAATTCCCACTGACATTCTTCATTTTCGTGTTTAATAATTGAACAATGTTTTTTGAATTAGTCTTCAACTCTTCATTAGAGCCACCAGCAACTCCCGTTTTCATATAATCTTGTAGATTCTTCAAATTCTTTTCTATCTTCACAATATCTTGTTTAATGACATATGTTAGTTCTGAAATTTCGACAGGTCTGTCATCGAACATTGGTTTCTTTTTCGCTAACAAAGCCAATTTACCAAGTAGTTCTGAGGTATGTGCTATATCTTTGGCAATTTTGGATGCTCTTAATTGAAATTCTGATTTTTTAATAGCCGGTTGTTGTTGTGTTTGTTGTGGTTGGTTATGCGGTCTGTTTATTCTTTTGCTAAATGTAGTCACACTCTGCTGGAACTCCAGGGTTCGGTCCTGGATATTCTGCGATGGGCGAGGAGCATAGGTAGCCATTTTACCTAAAACAATATAAGCTGGTCAACTTACAAAATCTTGTTTCTAAAGACGTTGGAGCCAGCGAAATGTGTCTTGTCTTTACTTGAAAGAAAATGAAGGCACAAATCGACTTCCGGTTTCACGTGACGTATCACCTGACTTTAGCCCCGGAGTTCATATCACATAAAAATTTTTAAAATTTGTGAGATGAGCTTACCAAAAAAAAAAAAAAAATTTATCAACTTCGTTAGGTTGGGTTTGAGATAGTCTACTTTTTGCAAGATGTCCAAAAGAGTTGCTGACACTAATAGCTCTCCAAGAAATACTGCTGCTAAAACCAGCGCTGATTCTGCACCAAATGCTAACAAGTTTGAAGAACAACCAATTAACGATGCAGATATTGAAATGGGTGAATTTGAAGATCCATATAGTGATGAATATGAAAGTGAAGATGACATTGTCGAGATTGATTCAAGTGGTGAATTAGAAAATGACGAGAATAAAAATGATGATGATGAAATACCTGATGCTCAAGAAATCATCAAAAATGATGAGGAAGCTGAAAATAATGGAGATTCAACACTTTATCTGCCACATAGATCAAGACCTTTGGGACCAGATGAAGTACTTGAAGCTGACCCTTCTGTTTATGAGATGTTGCATAATGTCAATTTACCATGGCCATGCTTAAGTTTGGATGTTTTACCAGACCAATTGGGTGATGAAAGAAGAAGTTATCCTGCATCATTATATGTTGCAACTGCAACTCAAGCTGAAAAGAAGAAAGATAACGAGTTACTAGTTCTAAAACTGAGCCAATTGGCTAAAACATTAGTTAAAGATGATGAAGATGACGAGGACGAAGATGATAATGAAGATGAAGATGAGTTTGATGGTGACCCAGTTATGGAAAGTGAAACCTTACCATTAAGAGATACAACAAATAGACTAAGGGTGTCTCCACATGCATCATCAACTGGTGAGTACTTTACAGCAACATCAAGTGAAAATGGTGAAGTACTTATCTACGACCTAAGTTCACAATACAAATCATTCGACTCCCCAGGTTACACTATTCCAAAGAACTCCAAGAAACCAATTCATACAATCAAAAGTCATGGTAATGTTGAAGGTTATGGTTTAGATTGGTCACCATTGATCAATACCGGAAGCTTGTTATCAGGTGATTGTTCAGGTAGAGTGTATTTGACAAATAGAACATCATCAAAATGGATCACAGATAAAACACCATTCACTGTTGACAATAATCACTCAATTGAAGATATTCAATGGTCCAAGGCCGAACAAACCGTCTTTGCTACTGCAGGTACTGATGGATATTTGAGAGTCTGGGATACAAGATCCAAAAAGCATAAACCAGCTATTTCAGTTGTTGGTTCTAAAACTGATATTAATGTTATTTCATGGTCAGAAAAAATCAATTATCTATTAGCAAGTGGTG
Source organism: Wickerhamomyces bisporus (assembly GCA_024271855.1). NCBI lineage: Eukaryota > Fungi > Ascomycota > Saccharomycetes > Phaffomycetales > Wickerhamomycetaceae > Wickerhamomyces > Wickerhamomyces bisporus. The sequence goes on from JANBXE010000034.1 coordinate 20,077, forward strand.
ATGATGATGGTAAATGGGGTGTTTGGGATCTCCGTAACTTTAAACCTGGGTCAACTCCTTCACCTGTTGCTCAATATGACTTCCATAAAAGCGCAATCACATCAATCAGTTTCAATCCATTAGATGAATCAATTATTGCAGTCAGTTCTGAAGATAACACTGTTACATTGTGGGATTTGTCAGTTGAAGCTGATGATGAAGAAGTTAAACAACAAAAGTCTGACACTAAAGAATTAGAGGAAATCCCACCACAGTTATTGTTTGTTCACTGGCAAAAAGATGTTAAAGATGTTAAATGGCATAAACAAATACCAGGTGCATTGGTCAGTACCGGTACAGATGGTTTGAATATCTGGAAGACAATCAGTGTGTGATTTCTACATCGTTAGTGTTTTTTTTTATATTTATAGAATCATTCATTAAAAAATAATTTCATGTTAGATATTGTAGCATTCAATTAGCCCATATATGTATGCTTTTTATGACAGTGAATCGTAAGTAGAATTTGTTTGGCCAGCAATCAAAGGCTTTTCGCCTTTATATATATGATCATAATAAACTGTCATCAATAGAAGGATACCTTGAAATATAGCAGCTGTTAAATATGGCAACCAACTACTCCAATGGGCACCTGGCTTTAGCATCAAAGTAGCCGTCCAGATAAACCCACCAGGAGTTTGAATGCACATCATCAGTACTGATAAAACACCAGATCTTTTCAAAATATATGTAGTCCATAACTGAGGGAGATATTGAACAACTGTTAAAATCGTTGAAAACACACCTAGTAATTGAGCGTAGATTAGTATGCTTGATTCTGAGAGCACAAAGTATGCAGAAACAAGTGTCATACTAAGGAAGCCGATAGAAAGCTTTATTTGTTTCCAGACAGTGGTGATATTTTTATACTCAATAGCATTTTCTGGAGTTTGGGTGAATCTAACGCAAAACCAGGTTATCAATAGCGTTGAAAATGCCTGCAGTCCAACTTGAATCAATGATATCTGGGAATTGACACACTCAAAAGGAGTTAGCTCTGAACAACATGGAATGGATATAAATGATAGTAATATCAAATTAGAGGTGGCAGAAATACCAGCTATTGATATTAACAGAAGGAAGAAAGGAGCTAATCCAATGGATGTTCTTGTCTTGATAATGTTGTAGTACTGAGGAAAATACGATAGAATTATTCCAACAGCAATAAATACGGATGCTCCAAACGTTGATATTGAAGGATCTTTGTAAATCTCACAATTCTCACTCATTCTAGTGCTGAGCAGAAAGTCTTATCAGTTATCAGTTATGTTTTTTGTTGTGGTTATTTGGATAGCAAAAACATGAAAGGAGTCACTAAAAAAAAAGAAAAACTCATATAAAAGTTGACCTCTTTTTTTTTTAACTCCGTTAAGATTTCGCGAAAGTTGACTCGTTCTGAAGAGATGAGCTGGTTCGGACAGCATACATATTTTTTTCACATCTTCAAAAAAAAAAAAAAAAAAAACCAAAATCGTTGCTTTCCACTTCTTCTGTACAGTCTTTGTTAGCTCCAAAGATGCTTCGTTACATTGCATATAGAAAGAACATCGCAAGTAGGCATTTCAGACTGTTCACCACTCTTTCAGGGAATACATTATCCAAGAAGATTAGACAGGATGCTTTCGCCAAAATCCAATCCATCCAAACCCAATATCCACAGTTTAAGCCCACTTTGAAGATTTTACAAGTTGGATCCAGACCTGATTCTTCAACTTATGTCAACATGAAGTTAAAAGCTTCCAAAGAATCTGGTGTTGATTGTATTATTGAAAAACTTGACGAGAACATTAGTGAGTTTGAATTGTTGACTAAAATTGAACAAATCAACGAAGATCAATCAATCCATGGCTTGTTAATTCAATTACCTTTACCTAAACATTTGAATGAACCTAAAATCACAAATTCTGTTGCTGTTGAGAAAGACGTTGATGGGTTTGGTCGCTACAATATCGGTGAATTATCCAAAAAAGGTGGAGAACCAAAATTCATTCCATGTACTCCCAACGGTTGTTTAAAACTATTAAAAGAATCTGGTGTTGATATTTCAGGTAAAAATGCTGTTGTATTAGGTAGATCTGATATTGTTGGTATCCCTGTTGCTACACTACTACAGAAACAAAATGCAACTGTTACCATTTGTCACTCAAGAACTCAAAATCTACCAGAAATTGTTAAAAATGCTGATATTGTTATTGCTGCTATTGGTCAACCTAACTTTGTTAAAGGTGATTGGTTGAAAGAAGGTGCGGTATTAATCGATGTTGGTATAAATTATGTTCCAGATTCAACCAAAAAGTCAGGTTTGAGATTGGTTGGTGATGCCGACTTTGAAAGCTGTAAGCATAAGACTTCATTTATCACACCTGTTCCAGGTGGTGTTGGACCAATGACAGTTGCAATGCTAGTTGAGAATGTTTTGATTGCTGCTGAAAGACAATTGAAAGATGATCACGAATCTCCAAGTTTCACTCCGTTGCCATTAAATTTGAAAGATTCTGTTCCTTCGGATATTGAAATTTCGAGAGCTCAAACTCCTAAATTAATTAAAGATCTGGCCGCAGAGTTGAAATTGAAAGAATCAGAATTAGAGTTATTTGGCCACTACAAAGCCAAGATCAATCTAGATGCTTATGAACGTGTGAAAGATCGTGAAAACGGTCACTACATTTTAGTCGCTGGTATTACTCCAACTCCATTAGGTGAAGGTAAATCTACTACAACAATGGGATTAGTCCAAGCTTTATCAGCACACTTAAATATTCCAGCTATCGCTAATGTTAGACAGCCATCGATGGGCCCAACTTTTGGTGTTAAAGGTGGTGCTGCTGGTGGTGGGTATGCTCAAGTCATCCCAATGGATGAATTCAACATGCATTTGACTGGTGATATCCACGCTATTGGTGCAGCTAATAACCTATTGGCTGCTGCTATTGATACCAGAATTTTCCATGAAATAACTCAGAAGAAAAATGAAACTTTTTACAAAAGATTAGTTCCTGTTAAAAAGGGCAAGAGAACATTCACTAAGTCAATGCTAAAAAGATTGGAAAAACTAGGAATAAATAAAAGTAATCCTAATGATTTAACTCCGGAAGAAATCAAGAAATTTGCTAGATTAAACATTAATCCAGATACAATCACCATCAAGCGTGTTGTTGATGTTAATGATAGATTCTTACGTCAAATTACCATTGGTCAAGCTCCAACTGAAAAGGGTGTCACCAGACAAACTGGATTTGATATCACTGTTGCTTCCGAGTTGATGGCGATATTAGCTCTTTCTAAAGATTTACACGATTTGCAACATAGAGTTGGTAAAATTGTCATCGGTTTTAATTATGATAATGAACCAGTCACTGTTGATGACTTGGGGGCTGCTGGAGCAATCAGTGCGCTATTGAAAGATGCTGTCAAACCAACATTAATGCAAACTTTGGAAGGCTCACCAGTCTTAATCCATGCCGGTCCTTTCGCTAACATTTCAATTGGTGCATCCTCAGTCATCGCTGATAGATTGGGACTAAAACTGGTCGGTTCAAGTATTCCTGAACAACAAAAAGGTTTTGTTGTTACTGAAGCTGGTTTCGATTTTACTATGGGAGGTGAAAGATTTTTGGATATTAAATGTCGTGCTTCTGGCCTCGTTCCAGATACTGTTGTTTTAGTTGCAACCATTAGAGCATTGAAATTACACGGTGGTGCACCAAATGTCAAACCTGGACAATCATTACCAGAAGAATACACACAAGAAAACTTAGAGTTGGTTAGAAAAGGTGTTGCTAATTTAGCTAAACAAATCTCGAATGTCAAACAATTTGGGGTTAATGTTGTTGTTGCTGTCAACCAATTCAAAGATGACACACAAGCTGAATTAGATTTAGTCAAGAAATTAGCTAAAGAAGCGGGTGCTTTAGATGCAGTTGAAAGTAATCACTGGGCTAAAGGTGGATTAGGTGCTGTTAATTTAGCTAAAGCTGTTGTTGAATCAGTTAAACATTCAAAACCAGAAAACTTCAGATTTTTATACGATGTTGAGGACTCAATTGAAGATAAATTGACTTCAATCGTTACTAAACAGTATAATGGTAAATCCATCAAGATTTCAGAAACAGCTGCAGCAAAGATTAAACTTTGTACTGAACAAGGATTTGGAAATTTGCCAATTTGTATTGCAAAAACACAATACTCCTTGTCGCACGATGCAAACTTGAAAGGTGCCCCAAGTGATTTTGAATTCCCAATTAGAGATATTAGAGCCTCCATTGGTGCTGGTTATTTATATGCTCTTGCCGATGAAATTCAAACCATTCCAGGTTTACCAACCCATGCTGGCTATATGAACGTTGAAGTCAGCGAAGATGGTGAAATCGAAGGTTTGTTTTAAAGAGTATATACGCCCGTTTTATAGAGTTATTACATTCTGTGTTTTGTTATAGATGATTGTAGTAATGATGTTTAGTTGTTATAAATATTGTAATAAATAAATAAATAAATAAATAAATAAGTAATAAATGAGTAATAAATAGGCAATAAATAAGAATAAATATTAGGCGTGCAAAGTATTCAAAATCCCTTTAAAAATTTGCCAACAAATGAGCTTGGCAATTGGTCATTTTGAACGAACTCAACAGGATGTTCGAAATAACGTAGGACATGAGGTTGCTGTTTCCAGAAATTAACCAATTCTTGAAATTCCATTTGTCCTTTGGCATACAAAATATTGTTAATATTTAGATCTTTTTGAAATCTATTTCTTTCAAATTCCTGTCTGATCTTGGTTCTGACGGTTGCAACTGGCATATCAAGATCATATAATTCAATGAAAGTTGGGGCATGTCTCAAGTACTTTCTGTAAAGGATCAAGATTCTTTGGCTCAAATCGGCATCAGTAAGACTTTTTCTCGTAGTTTCAGCAAAGGCAGTTGATAATGTTGGCATCTTCACGCTCTTGTTATCCGGAGTTACAAAACACAACGAAATATTTCTCGAATCTTCCGCTCAAATTCGTTAATTTCATTCTTTATTAGTTTTTTTTTTTTTTTTTTTTCGTTTTACCCCGTGATATTTTAATATTCAACATCATCACGTGACAAAATGTAATTGACCTTCTTAATCGCCTTGATAAGAGAAAAGCGTCAAATTATAGTAAATGGAGCATTCCTGTTGCTGTCTTATGTCAACTACGTAAGTGACTCAGTATCATGCCTTGCAAGGATATGGAGATATTTGTGATAAGGCTTGGAACTCCTTAGACAAATCATTGGAGAAGATAGGCAATAAACGCCTGGTGGAAAAATTCTCATGCTGCAGATAATCAAATCACTTAATGCTAATTTATTGTCTGTTTTAACATTCACGTTACCCTGTGAATTTCAGACATCTAACCGGTGATAGTCTCGAAGGTTCCAAATGATATCATCGTTTATTATCAATAGCAATCTACCGTGATCGTCGGCTTATCGAACTAAAACTATATTTGTATAGTGTTACATAGTGCATATCTGAGAAATCGTTATTGATCGTTTCAGTATTGTTTACTATTTATAGTACTTTTGTAGAACCTGAATACCTGAATTTGTTGTTGAATCAAGCCCAACGCATCACTTTTAGCAACTTATTTAAGCGATATTACCGTACTAAAGAAGAATAAGCTTCGAGAATAAGAAATGACACATTATTGCTTTGCTAAGTCTGGCAAAATCTATTTACAAAATAGGAGAATTACCCAAACTGTAATCTGCATAATCTAAAGTACTAAACAATCAATAAAATATGAGAACTAAAATTGACACCACCTATCAATGTTGAGCACATTCTCTCAATCTATTTCGTTACAGGACGATCTCAACCTTGCATCTTCCAAAGAAGGACATCTCAAATGGCAATAGATTTGGATTTCCGCAACTTCGATTGAACCCAATACCACTTATGGAGCGCAATGATTTTTGAAATACAATTGCTTGTGATATCTAGCTAAATACTGCATACGGGCTAAAAAAAAATATACTCTCAAACGCTAATTGCTTTCATCATGAGTTGATTTAAAATCCTTTTGATTCATAACATATAATGTCTCGTTTATAACATATTCGCAACGCATCTTATAAATCAATGACTCTTCTCAATATAAATTAATGAAATCCTTGCTGATAAAAATCTGTAGGACTAGTACTGTAGTATACAAGTATCATAATAGATTAATACCACATGTCAGCTGCTAAAGATGAAGATGGATTTATCCAGAAGCCAGAACAGGCCCATATCAGTAGCAGCACTCTCACTACATCCAGAACTTCCACACTGGCCTCCCAGCAAGCCAGCAACGGCTCCAGTTCTAGCCCCAGTTCTAGCTTGCCTTCTAATCCCAACTCTAGCGATACATCAGACTCATTACATACTGACGTTTCCAAGAGAAGCATACTTTCCAAAGTAATGAAATACAAACTTAAGAAGCCAGACCCCATTGACTACGTTTTCCCAAAAAATTACAATCCTACAGAGCTATCTCCAACTAACCTGAGGAAGCTGAAAGCAGATAGAGAGTTGATCCTCAGTAATTACGGCGAAGACTCTGTTATTTATCATCCAGAACAGTATGGAGATAATTTGAGTGATGATGATATTTCTTTTTTGATGCCAGAATCAAAAGGGCTCAGCGCGTTCGATGACAAGAGAAAGAATGGTACGAGCGTGGTGGTTACTCAGGCATCAGATGATTGGAGCACATCCTCCTCCTCAAACAATCCGAACCAGAATATATCAGACATTGATAGAGTTGATAGGGAACAAGGGTTGTATGACGTTGAAGAGGCTGATAATAATAACTTGGACAAACTGTATGTGAACTGCGAGAAGATCAAACATAGATTGAGACAAGAGAGGTTTCAGCGCGAGTTACAAAAACAAAGGAAAGATGTGCCATTTAAAGATAGAATTTCGCAGGTTTGTGATAGGAGTGTGTCATTTTTCAAGTCTCATAAAACAAGAAATTGGTCCGTCATTGCTGTTGTCATTGTGGTTATTCTATTCATTTGCGTTTTTTTTCCAGTTGCACAGAAACTGGATCTTTACTCAAAACATGAACCTAGAGTATATGTTCGTGAACATTTGAGCGACTATGTTTATCCAACTTTGAATGCTATTAGAACTTCATTGGTTGATCCAGACACTCCATCAAGTGCACACACCAGGATTGGTAAAGATGGCGATGATTGGGATTTAGTCTTCTCTGATGAATTCAATGCTGAAGGGCGCACTTTTTATCCTGGAATGGACCAATTTTGGGAGGCTGTTGACTTGAATTACGCTGCCACAAAAGATTTAGAATGGTATGACCCAGATGCAGCGACAACAATCAAGGGTACCTTGAACATTAGAATGGATACTATTGAGCAACATGACTTGAATTATAGAAGTGCAATGCTACAAAGCTGGAACAAACTTTGCTTTACAGAAGGTATTTTGGAAATATCTGCAAAACTACCGGGTTCTTCACATACTGCTGGGTTATGGCCTGGTTTGTGGATTTTAGGAAATCTAGCCAGACCAGGATATATGGCTTCAACCGAAGGCGTCTGGCCATATAGCTATGATGAGTGCGATGCTGGAATAACAGCTAATCAGTCATCCCCTGATGGAATCTCTCAATTACCTGGACAAAAACTTAACAAATGTGTCTGTGAAGGTGAAGATCATCCAAATTATGGTACAGGTAGAGGTGCTCCTGAAATTGATATTTTAGAAGGTGCTCATTCAACTGGTATTATATCAGGTGTTGCTTCCCAAACTTTACAGATTGCACCTTTCGATATTTGGTATTTACCAGATTATGAATATGTCGAGATGCACAATCTAACAAAGTCAAATATTAATAGTTACTTAGGTACCCCATACCAAGAGATGTTATCAACTTTAACCACAATCAATGAGACTTGGTTTCAAAATGTTGTGAATCCATCACATCCAAATGAAACTTATGAGGACATCGAAACATATTTTCAAAAATATTCTGTTGAGTATAGAAGCACTCTGAAGAAGAAAGAAGAAAATTATTGCAGATTCTTTGTTGGTGATGACCCAACTTCAACTATATATGGTGCTGCGTTACATCCTGATGGCAATATTGGATGGAGAGATATTCCAAAAGAGCCAATGTCTATCGTTTTAAACTTGGGTATTTCACCATCTTGGTCAATGATTGAATGGTTAAATATCGTATTCCCTGTTATTTTTGAGATTGACTATGTCCGTATTTACCAACCGAAAGGGATGAATCAATTGACTTGTAACCCTCCTGGATATCCAACAACCAAATATATTGAAGATCATTTGAATGCTTACATGAATCCAAACTTAACAAGCTGGGAACAAGCTGGATACTCATTCCCAACAAACAAACTAACAACAAACTGCAAAGCTGCTCATCCTTTATAAAGAGTTCAAAAAAGATTTGCTGTGCTAAAATTGGATTTATAAATGCTATATATGATTAATTAATATTAAATTGAGTTTTTGGAACATTTCTTATAATAGGTTTATCTATATAAAGCATCGATTATTCTTCATCACTATCGGCGAAGTCCATCTCCTCAACAATAACGTCGTCAGGAGGGGCAGGAGTCTGTGAATTTTGTACCCTATCTAGATCAACATCATCAAAGTCATTTTCATCCTCATCATCCTCTTCTTCTTCTTCTTCCTCATCTTCTTCCTCCTCATCTTCTTCCTTAGCCCTTTGTGCCAGTTGTTCATAATATGCCGCCAAAGCATCTTGTGCTTCTTTATCCTCATCTGTAGCTGCTGGAGCAGAAAGAGCAGCTGTTGTTGAATTCGAGACTTCAGTTGTAAGTAATTCAGGTTCAGTTTTAACTTCGTTATCGTCAGCAAACTCAGAATCATTTTCTTGTTTTATTGGTTCAGTTTCAGCATCATCATCTTCATTATTAAATTTACCTAAAGCTTTACCAATTGTACTTTCTTCATGCCATGTTGGTAATGCATTCTGTTTCCTCTTTTCTTCTTGTTCCAAAGCTTGTTTTTCTCTTTGTAAATTATCATCGTTTGTAGTGATATTAACATGCAGAGTTGCTTGGGATCTTGAACCCGCATTGATCGAGTTTCTGTTGTTAAGATATGAGTTATTATCAAACATTTTCTTACTTCTACCGATGTTTGAAACGGTATATGACGCCGATGAATTTGCTTGAACAGGAATAACTTTAGCTAGCGAAGTTTCAAAGTTATTTTCTGGAACTGTATGTTCATCAATTTTTCTTAAATAACCAATCAAAGGCTCTAACTGTTTCATCAATTTCGAGTATTTGATTTGATTTTCTTTTGCAATCTTTCCAGTGTCATCTTCAATTAAAACTTCAGAACATAATGAGCACAAGAATTCGTTTTTCTCATAGTTCAAAAGAGCAATGGCATCTAGCTGTGAGTACTTTGTCTTGCAAACAGGGCATATATACCCCTGTGGATTGGCATCGGCATTTAGCTCATCTTTTATGCTGGTGACTAGTGAATGGACCTTCCATTTGATTGAATCAATGGCTTCAGTGTGATGAATGAAATAATAAGTTCTCGATATAGGTCTGAATTGAGGACCTTCTTCCTTTTGAATATAAACAGTCAGCAATCTGTCTTCTACTAGCTTGTTACACAAAGACCGAAGCTCCTTTCTTTGTATTCCTAATAGATGTGACAAGTCATCCTCTGATAAAACTGAATGCAATAGCACAGCATCTAATATCAACACATATGGATTACCATAGAACCCCCTTGCAACAAATCTGATTAGTAGTCTGACTGTGTCATCCATATTAACGATCTTTATATAACAATATTAAGTGATAAGTAGCGGTACCTCAGAAACCCGTACTACGAATTGGATTGATTTGTAAAGAGTTTTGATGTTTTCTGCGCTTTGTTTTTCGATGAGTTTTTATTGATTAACTTTTTCGTTTTGAATTCGCGAATATACGCCTTTCAGAAATTACCGCATTTGTAAAATTGGCGTAAATTTTTTCGCAATTCGATATATCAATCAGTTTTTATGACTGATAATAAATTCTTTCCCTTTTAACTCGATCACAGAGAAACAAGAAAGAATGGCCTTCCAGTTTACGAAGGAGCAGGTCAACCTGTTTGATATGGAGGGATGTATTTGCATTCCAAACTTTCTTTCAGATGACGAAGTTAGCGAAATCACAAAGTACACATGCAGACTGATTGATGATTTTGATATCACAACACATCCTTTGACAAAGTTCACCACTGGAACTAAAGAAAATGAAGAACATATTGGCGATGACTACTTTATAAAAAGCTCTGATAACATTTCGTTTTTCATGGAGCCTAATGCTTTTGATTCAAATAACAAACTCATAAAACCGAAAGATAAGGCAATAAATAAAATTGGTCATGGTCTACATATTGATCCAGTCTTCAAGGACATAACAATCAATTACAAAACACAAGAAATAGCATCCAAACTACAAATTAAAGATCCCAGAGTTATTCAAAGTATGATCATTTGTAAGCAACCAGAAATCGGAGGAGAAGTTCCAAGTCATCAGGATGGTGTTTTCCTTTACACTGAACCTCAATCGGCTATAGGATTTTGGATCGCTTTACAAGACTGTGATGAAAAAAATGGATGCTTAAGTTATTTGCCAGGGAGTCATAAAACAACACCAATTACAAAAAGGTTTATTAGAAAAGAAGAAGGTGGGACAGGATTTATTTACCTGAACGATTATAAGGGCGAAATTTATGAAAATACCGAAGAAAACTATGTTAAAATGCCATGCTCTAAAGGATCTTTGATTTTGATTCATAACTCAGTCTTGCATAGATCTAACAATAACTTTTCCGAGAATTCAAGGTTTGCTTATGCATTTCATATCATTGATGGTACTGCTAAATATGATAGGTTAAATTGGTTACAAGTTCCTTCAACAGGTGGCAACAATTTTACCAAATTAAGAGCATAATATGTTGGAGTTTGTGAATTGCTAAATTTGCTCACAATATTACAGTTAATATTTCCTGTTGTGTGTGTATATAATATTTATATATGGTTTGAGCCTTTCTGATTAATCCTCTATTTCATCATAACTTAGGATCAATCTTTCGAAACAATCAACCAACTCATCCAATTTTTCGTCACTGATAACATTATCAGTAACGGCAATCAATACATTCATACCACCATGTAGGGTAGAAACTACACTAATGGAAAAACTTGTAGTTGCAGCACCTCCATTTGCGGTAAAAATAATATCCTCAATATCAAACAACCCAGAATCAGTTTGCAACAATCCGAGATTTGAAAATAGTGTTCCTGTTCTTCTGCCACTCATCAAGCTTTTCTCAAGTGTCTTGTCCATGTTTACTTTTTTTGAAATATAATCCAAGGTTAGGATACCGATGTTGAACAAAAATTTACGATTATTCTGTAAGTACTTCAAATAATCGCTAAGATAAGTCACAACTTTCCAATTAAGTTCTTTGACGGGTAAGAAAAACTTATGGATTCCAGAAGTATTTGCACCGAATCTAAACTGGTCAGAGTCAATGGATGACGGTAAGAACTTTCTTGCATCACCAGGAATTGAAACATCATGAATACCTAATATCGGGTTATTTATTGGGCTGAAAATTTTATTGATAGCTCGCAACCATGAAGCATGAATAAATGGGGTCAAAGTTAGCTTTGTAGTATTTGTTTCTTTGGCCTTCAAAACTCGTTTGATTTCTGCCACTTTGGATGATGGTATATTGAAGATTCTGTATTTAAAACCATCTTTTCTATCTGTATCATTTGATGATTTGAATGCTAGATTATTTATAACTAAAGAATTGTATATATATTCCGGGAAATATGATAATGGTGGAGTATATTCGATTATCGAATCCAAAGGAGGAGGGAGCTTTGGCAACATTCTATAATCTTGGTTATAATTGAACAGTAATTGAGTATCAGTATCACCTTCGATCAATAACTCGTTAGTTGAATTGTTCAATAGTTTCAAGAGAGATTGAAAGAAAAAAAGACCAGAAATCCCGTCATTCAAACAATGGTTTGTTATATAGACCAAAGTCTTTGAATCTAAAAATCCTAATTTCCATAGTAAATCATCATCTTCATAAGACCAGTGAATTTCATTCAGTTTCTTCAATTGTGTAGCTTTATCTGTTTCATTTTTGATTTCTTCTGGGATTTCCATGAAAATGTCACGAAATCTCAAAGTGTTATGAACTTTGACGTAATCGTGAACTGGCCTTGGCTTTGATACATCAGAATAATCCGTTTTATGGATAGTTGCAAGCAGCATTGGATATTTCAATAGCAAAGTTCTTAAGACATTAAATAATGATGATTGTTCAGATTTAAGATCTCTGTTGAATTTTGCAACAAGTGCAAAGTTCTTGTACATCTTCTGGCGTTGCCAGATAGAAAAAAAGTTTTCGATGGATCCCATCCTTCTGGCATGACCATTGTCTATCTGGACTTGGAGCTCGTCTGTGATCTCTTTGAATACAGGCATAATTACAAGTAATACAGCGACTTATGGGTAGTTGAAAACTATTAAAGTTCACAGATTCTCACCAAACTCTACTAAAGGTTGTCGAATCTTACCAAAATCTGACATTCAAACACAAGAAGAAATTTCAAACTATTTATAAGTCCCATTCCCAATTTTAAAACAATCAAAGTCGTATATTTTCTTTCTCGTTTAATTCAAGATCCAAATTACATAATCCTCAATTCAATTTACGAACTGATTCGTATAAATATTGTTTTATTTATATTTCTCTGAATCGTTTGGCATATGTGAGAAATGTTCCTGGTTGCCTAAAACTTATGCCTCTTGTAACAATTTGGATTAGAAACTGCAGAAGCCTATTCGTAATTTGCAAGAACGTGAAATTAATATTTAATACTTCTTGTTCGCACTATAACGAAGCTAGAGATTACAGTGAAAAACTCGTATAATAACAGTAGACAGTGCCGGTATCAATTGTCCCGTTATTGCACTTCCGATGAAGTTGTCAAGATTTCCACTCCGGACGAGTTCACCGTATATTCCAGTATGGTTATCCTACTCATATAACTATACATAATGCTACGGGAATGTAGATAATGAGATAGGAGAATGTCTGCTTAACTACAATCACAACGGGCGTTGTTATAAGCTTGATCGACTGATTGTCAGGGACCCTGAGTTGTGGGAAATTGTCCCCCTTGAAGCTCAAGAAATTCTATTCATCCACAGCTTACCTTAATTTAAAAGTCAAAGTCATACCTGAAGAAATGTTTCTTTACTGCAAAACAAACTTTACTCTGCATGGGAGATCTTAAGGCGATGAGCTTGGTGATGAGATTAGTGCAGTTTGGAGCTGGAATGGTACGAGAATATTATAATAAGAAATACTATGATTTATCACCTACTGTTTGGTATTGCATCTTATAGCCAAACAGAGGGCTGTAAATTGTGGTGTATTTAGTCCAGTTAATTGATCCACCATAACTTTTTAGCATAATTGAAAAGATCTAGAATAAATGTCAAAAACACCCAAATCAGGAAATATCCATAAACGGTAATAAATAAACTAAACCAAAACAAAACAAAGAAAAAAAACATTTTAAAACCTGTTAACTCGCTTTGCTTTCTCTTTTTTTTTTTTCTTCGTGATTGTCAACCAACTAAACTGTACTTCAAGATGATGGTTAAAGGCAATTTCAATAATAAAAAGAAACCACAGTATAACAACCACAACCATAACTATAACCATCATCACCATAACAACAATAATAGTAACCAACACTACCAACAGCGTAATAAAAGAAACAGCAACCATAGTTCTAACAGTTCTAACAACAACTCGTCGACTCCTTCCCAAAATAAAATACAATATCTTGAAATATCCAAAATATCAGACTATCCAACTTCTATAATATATGAATCCTCAGATCATACAACTCCTGCCCTCCAACATAGATCATCTACCCCTTCTTCTTCGGATTCGTCATCTTCACAGCCTGTAATCAATGAACTACCAAAATTTTCTAATAGACCAACTGCATTGCTAATCAACACAAGATTGAATTCCACATTCTTAGAGACCCTAAACGGTTCAAAGGACAGTCAAAGATCATCAACAGATTTAAACGATCCTGCAGTCCAAATAGTGATGACTCATAAATCAAGGGCTAAAACTTTCAAACTGGGTGATGTCGAGATTGACATTCTCAACTTAAAGCAAACAAAGCCAAAGAAATTGATCAACAAACTATTAACTAAAGACTCATTTGTTTCAACCCCTTTGAAAAGAAATAGAGATGAAGTGGTTGAGGTAAGCAGTTCAATAAAGAAAAATAGAAGAATGTTTGAGTTACAACAACAAGAGACCTCAATGACAGATACCACCATGGAGTTGAGCTTTGAAGGTAAAGCCATGGATAGAAATGATCTGGTTAAACTGGTCGATAGCAGTGTTATTATACCAGATGAAAGCCATTTACCTGATTATAATGACCAAAACCATAGCTTGACGAATGGAATCTTTGATACAAAGAATCTATTACAAAATACCGAATTTAATTTTGATTTCAGATAAATTTGATACCCCTCCACTGGATTTTTGCTATGTTTTAAAAAGATTTTTTTAATTTGTTTGATTGTTTTTTTTGGCTTTTATGATGAATGAGTACTATTGTTGCTAGATATATTTTTATGATTATTTTGAGTTTTTTTTTTCTAAAGGAAAAGAGTCCTATTGCATTATGTTCTAATATACACATTTTATAACCTCTTCCTCCAATCATTAAATTATGACCTCTATTTACATATCTCCAAATTTCATATTTAAGCCCTTTTTTCAACAGTAAAACCAGGATCACTCTTTCTTGATTCCCTTTGTTGGAACTTGGATAGTTTCTGATCAACGATTTCAACATCAACTAATTCTTTAACTTTTAGAATCATACCAGCTGAGCTTGGTGTAATTTGTGTGTATGAAATTGACCCCGTTCTTTTTAGGCCTAGTTTTTGAACTGTATCTTTGATTCTTTGTGGAAGAGCAATAGTTGATCTCTTTAACGTTACTTTGTAGAAAGACATTATTTGTGAAGTGACAGATTCGTGCAGGTGGATAGTGTTTTAAAGTAATTTGTATCTTTATATGGTTAATTTTTCACTTTTTTCCATATTTTCATTTCCGAGGGAAACTCCCGAAATTCGCTTCAATATGTTAATGCAAATAATACAAAATGACACTCTCTTTACTTAGTTAAAAATCTATATTTCACATTCCATAAAAGATAATGTCATCATCGTCCGAGGATGTACTGATACAAAAGCACTCACAATATGACATGCACGAAGGTTTAGTGTTTGTAATTGAGTTGACTGATACTTTGTTATTTCCTGACCCCAGCAGTGGCCAAAGCCATCTAGAGGTCATTTTAGAGGCTATCCGAGAGTCAATGGCACACTCAATTATAACATTACCCAACACCGGATACGGCGTGTACTTTTTTAATGGAGCTAAAACTACAGATGGGCTCAAAACTGGGATTGAGAGATTGATCGGGCTACAAGATTTAAACCCAAAGGACATGAAGGTTATTCAAGATGTATTGGAAGAAAATGAACCTAAAGAAGAAGACAGTGAAAGACCATATATTCCATTGAATGAAAGGTTTAAACCTTCTTATGGTAGCACTAGCGAGAACCCCCTTGATGATGTTCTACGCGTTGTTCAAGATGATTTCTTGACTAAGAAAGAGTTTCAGAAGCTTTATACAAATAAGAAGGTCTTTTTGTTTACCGATAATGATCAACCCATAGATAAGGCTAACAGTATTCAGAAAAATATCCTAAGGAATACCTGTATAAACTTAGATGACTCTCGTATCACCATATATCCCTACTTCATAACGACTGAATTCAAACCATTCAATGATCAGGCATATTCAGAATTGATGTTGATAAATAAAAGGTTGAATGAACGTAAAGAAAATGGCACAGTTGATATTGAGGATGACATATTTGATGGTGCAAATACTAATCCAATTGATGTGAAATACATCAAGGAGAGAATTTTAAGAAGAAAAGAGATCAAAAGGAAACAATTTGAAACACCGTTAATATTGAGTGATGAAGTTGTCATTGGCGTAAAGGGTTACTCAGTTTATTCGCATGAGAAGGTCAGAAGGGTGAAGTATCTATATGAAACTGAAAATTTCAGAAAGAACGTTTACAGCAGAAGACGACTAGTAAACCCATCAACAGGAGAAGAATATGAAAAATCCACAAGAGTATATAAAACTGGCTCCGGGGATCAAAACTTTGTTGAAGTAAGCGAATTGCAAACAGCTGAATTGGGAAAATATGATGAAAATCAAAATACGTTTTTAAGGCTATTAGGCTTCAAAGATGAATTGAACGGAATCAAGTTTCACTATAATATTTCCGCGTCATCTTTTATTGTTCCTGATGAAGAGTTGGTTGAGGGATCTACAAGAACGCTAACTGCATTATACAAGAGTTTAACTAAAACTAACAAAGTTGCAGTTCTGTTTGGGAAAGTCAGAAAATCATCACAACCACTTTATTATTCTTTACAGCCGACCAAACCCCCATTTGCTGAGGGTTTCTTTTTGATACGATTGCCATTCTTGGATGATATTAGAAGAATTCCCGATGGCTTCGAAAATAGCGTTTTGTCGGATGAAGCTAAGGCTGATGTACAGTTGAAAACAATCACCGGATTGATTCTATCAAGACTAAAATTGAAAAATGGATATAGACCAAGTGAATTCAAGAACCCAGTTTTACAACAGCATTTTAGAGTCTTACATGACTATCTACTCCAAGTTGAACAGAGTTCAAATGAAGATAAAGTTGAAAGAATGCTAAAAAATGACGACACGTTGAATAAAATCCAACAAATCAGAGGGCTAGTTGAAAAGTCCCAACTGGAGAACGATGGGCGTCTTTTCAATTACATCAGTGAATGGAATCGACTTCAAAGAATGATGTCCTAATCTAACCAGTATACATGCTCTCCAGATCATCTAAATTTGTTGGTATACACCACAAATATTATGTAATATTTCTTTTAATTTTTCGCCAATTAAAAATCAGACAACTTTGATTTTTAAGATTTTTAAGATTTTTAAGACGTTCTTTTTTTTTTTTTTTTTTTTTTTTTTTTGTTTGAGAGCAGTTTCTTTGATAGTCAACTCCATTTTAAGAGCATTAGACACAACATTGTTTGAGCACTATTAATAAGACCACACAAGATGATGAGATCTACATTGAGACTCAAAGTCACAAACAATCTTTTCTACACAACTTTTGCCGTCTGTTTCGTGACCGTTGCGGGCAGTTCGGTGGTTCCGTGTCCAGCACATAGTATAAACAACGAAGATGAAAAGATGTACGAACAGAAAAAACCAGTCAAAACTACTACTTAGACACAGGGATAAAACAAGGGATATATATTCATACATATATATATATATATATTACATTATCATATTATTAATGAGGGTTACGGACTAAAAGTTATTTGCATTTGTTATTTTGTTTTGGGTATTTTAGGTTTTCCATTGAGGCTGTTGGTACTTATATATAATAAAAGAAAAAACTGACCAATAAACGCTTTGGAAATTGGAACTTTGTTTTGTAGAACGCATTCGCGGAAACAAAAACTATAAGCTGTTTAATTATATAAACACCCGAACACCAAACAAGGTAGGTCGGGTAAATCTTAGAGTAGAGAAAACATCACAAAAGAAAAATTCGCAATTATTCACCAACATTTAAGTTATCTATTTGGCCATTAACTAACAAGCATCCAAAGAGAGCGCTAATTATCACATCTCTTACTAACTATGTCAGACTCCGATAACTTGTACGAATTCCATGACGATGCTCATGGCGCTATCGAAATTCCAAAGCAAGAATCGGCCAAACAAGAAGAGGCCAAACAAGAAGAAGCAAAACAAGAAGAAGCAAAACAAGAAGAAGCAAAACAGAGTCTCTCAGAAGACGAAGAATATGATCCATTTCCTAACTCCAATGAATCTCCTGTAAAAGAATCTAGTGGTACATCCACCATCTCTGAGGTCAAACAAGATAATGACAACGAATCCGACCATTTGTATGACTCTATTGATGAAGACGAAGAAGAAAAGAGGCTGTCTCAATCAGAACAAACTGAACCGTCAACAACTCAAACTGAAGTTGAACTTGGAAGCAAAGAGCAAGAACAAGAAGCGAAGCAAGATCTCAAAAAAGAACCTGAAGAGGATGAAGAAGATGAATATGATCCGACTGCCGTTGACTCTTCTTCTACTACCCAACCGCCTGTCTCTCTCTCTGACAATACTGAACCAGAAGAATCCATAAAGAAGGATGAACCAGAAGAATCCGACGAAGATGAATACGATCCTGTCTCTCAAGTTTCTGACAGCAAACCTCCAACACAGTCTGCACCAGTAGATCTTCCTGCCAGTATTTCTAGCCCATCTACTACTGTCTCCAAAGTCTCTTCCACTCCTGTTGTCAATCCAGACCTTGCTGGGGCATTAACTCAGAAACTTCTCTCAGACCCTGAATTTCTAAAGTTGTCATATGTTGATCAACAAAAAAAAGTTCTTGAAGAATTTACTAAAATCTCTGCTGCAACTACAATTGCCACTGCGTCTGCAGAACCGGTCAGCAAACAAGCTTCTCATAGACCCGATTTCAATACACCGATGCCATTAAGTGAAAGGGAAGCATATAACACGTTTGTTGATAACGAAGTTAAGTATCATAGAAGATATCCGTTTAAACCAAATTCAAGATTATTTGTCGGAAATCTACCTGCCAACTTCACAAAAGAAGATATCTTTCGTATGTTTCATGGCTACGGTAATTTATTACATATTTCAATGAAAAATAGTTATGCTTTCTTACAATTTGATGCGGCTGATGCTGTCACCAGAGCTATTAAAAAAGAAGACGGGGTTCCGTTATATAATAAAGATTTAGTTTTAGAAGTTGCCAAAAATTCAAGACCTGATGCTGTTGAACAGAATCCAACGTACAGTGGTGCACCTTCTGCTACTTCTCACAAAAATGTCAATTCCTTCCATGAAACAAGAAAAAGACAAAGAGAAGATTATACTCCTAAATCTTTCAGCGGTGGTTCGCAATCTTATGGTGCTTCTTCTCATGATCCATCTCCATCATCATCTTCGTCATCCAAATATGGAAATAAGCGGAGATCTTTTGAAATCGATTGTAAAATGTTCATCAAACAACATTCGGATCCACAATATGCAAAAGAAGCTGTAAGAATATTACAAAATGCTCAAATAAACACTGATTATGAATTTTTGAAACCCGGTCAGATATTAGACAAGAAAATTAATGATGCTGCTTATTCTGGTGTTCTAAGTGTCGCTTTAGTCAACAAGAATAGAAGCTTGGATATTTTCATCTATGAAAAGACTTCTAATGGTGGAATAAGATTTGATGAATACATGGGTGTCAATGTGAATGATGCTGTCTCTTTATTGGTTAGAGCAAAAGGAAAAGCTAGGGATTCATCCTCATTAGGCCAAAGTTATAATCCAAGACAGTATGATCAAAGATCACCCCAACCAAGCAATATCCCAACTTATAACGATTATAACCAAGATCCAAACAATAATCTATTGCAATCTTTACAAAACTTACCGCCTCAAACATTACAAAATTTGATTTCATTAGCATCAGGATCACAGCCTATTCAACAACCTATTCAACAACCTATTCAACAACCTATTCAACAACCCGCCTATAACCCATATCAACCACCAACTCCTCAATTAAATACTGGCGTTGATCTAGCTTCCTTGTTGAGCAAACTTCAACCACAACAACAACAACAGCCACAACAACAACAATATATCCCTAGTAATGGATATGCTGGAATATCTCAATACCAGCCTCCACCACCACCACAACAACAACAGCAGCAGCAACAACAGCAACCACAAGGAGGTAGTAATGTTCAAGCATTGTTAGACACCCTATCAAAGCTAAGATGACCGTAAAATATAAAAGAAATGAAATAATGTTTAGTCAAATCTCAGTATAGTGATTAATTGCGTTTTACGCTAGTCTCAAGTAATTTTAAAATCATAATCATTAATTTAATAGCTCATGGTATATAAACCTTACTAAAACCTTCCACGTTACCTCTACAACAAACACAAATTCTGAAACCTCTGACTCCCAGATTTAGTCTGCATGTTTCACATAATGCAAAACATTTACAAGGCCACAAAATGATTGATCTTTGATTTGTTTGACACACCACACAAGGTGATTCTTCGAACTCCATGTCATGGTTGTGTTTTTGAGTGATGTTTGTGTTTCTGTTTTGGAGAATCACTTCTTTCAATAAGTCGTCTCGATTCAACTCTTCAAATCTGCTTCTTGTAATTCTTTCATCTTTCAACAAATGTATTCTCAAGTTGTTCAAACTTGATAAGTCATTCAAAGTTTTGGGATTAATTAACTGAAGGAGGTCAGTTGGAGTAATTAATTCGTTGATTGGTCGTTGTTTAATTGAGGATGTATTCGATGTTAGAGGGTGTTGTGTTGGTTGGTCTCGTGATCTTGCTGCTGAAAGAGTTGGGATATATTCCACAGGATCTAACTCTTCAATTTCCGAATCATATTCCAGTGGGTCCTGATCGCTCTCAGATTCATATTGAAAATCTTCAGACTCATCAATCCATTCTTCAGTGGAATCAACAGCTCCAGTTTCAATAGGTTCTGATTTGCTTCTGAAAAATCTTTCTTGAATCAAAGACAATCTATCTGTTGAAACAGATGCGGACGAAGCGGTTGAAGTTACTTTTCTTCTCTTGAACTTTTTGAATGTAATCAGATCAAGGATAAGGTAAGATAACCCACCAATTAATCTAAATAGATTTGTATACTTCTTCAATAATAACCATGAGCTGGTGATACTTATTGAGCCCGTATTTTGTTTTTCAACTTTTACATGATCCAAAATCTCTGGATTTTTTTCAATTTTATTGAAATAGCCACTTAATAAGTGGCTTGTTCCTTGTTCATCCGTATCATCCAAATAAGTTTCCTTTTGGAAATTCAGTGAAGCATACTCATTAACGTAGTCTTCATTATCAACGGCTGTAAACATTATAAAGCCAAATCTCATCAAAACAGAATTGAAATCATCGTTAAGTTGTAGATTTAATGAATCTTTCAAGTTTTTCATCATTGGTGTATATGTTAACCCATCACTTGAACCATTTATCCAAACAGCTAATCCATAAACAGTCAAACAGAAACTAGTGATACCCAGGACTAATAACTGCGGGATAGTTGATGTTATAACAACCCATGGAAAATACACCAAATCACCAGTATAAATGTTATAGACATAAAATGCTAAAAATGCAACGCCCATAACGGTAGAAGGAATCAACTGG
This sequence comes from Wickerhamomyces bisporus, assembly GCA_024271855.1. Lineage (NCBI taxonomy): Eukaryota > Fungi > Ascomycota > Saccharomycetes > Phaffomycetales > Wickerhamomycetaceae > Wickerhamomyces > Wickerhamomyces bisporus. The sequence continues at coordinate 41,627 of JANBXE010000034.1, forward strand.
TATTTTTTATTATTTGTTAACCCCATTATATGAATGATTACTTGGTTTGCCAGTGAGAATGTAATTATTACAAGTAGCTGGAAAGGAGGGTTTTTCAAAAATTGAGATTCTTGAAATGCCAATGATTGTTCAAACAAAGTCAATCCAGTATCGTTTGAAGGTAATTGACCGGAAGCTATGGAAACAAACGTTTCCAAGAATTGAGAGCAGCAAAGAGTCAAGAAAACGTGCCATAATAAACGTTCATTTGTCATTTTTTTGAAAACTTCAGGTTCATAATATTCTGTGATGAATACTTTTAGTGTGACATTATAGGATGTGAATTGCAACAAAATCTCACCAAATATTCTTAGTAGTAGGACAATAGCAACTGATCTCAATAAAAATTTTATCAATAGAGGCAATCTTTTTCTTCTTGTATTGTTCGAAGATCTAGAAGAGGCAAAAACAATAGTTCTATTCAACAAAATAGCCATAATCATACAAGCCCCCGCATAAGGACTTATGAAATAGTTAAAGTTCAGTAAAGCTCTATTTGCCTCCAGATCCTGAATTTGTTGTTGCATCTCCTCACTTGAGATGTAGTCTTGTAGTGATTGTAGTGATCTTTGTTGTTGCATTGACATTTCGTTAGCTTGTTCTAATATGGCTTTTGTCAAAGCGGATAATAATCTTGGAATGAACCATGTACTTGATTTCGTTGACTGGATTGAAGTTGAAGTGGTGATGTTCGACGTGTTTTGTATGAAGTGAGATGCCGTGTCACTCACCAGAGATGACATAACTGTACTGTTATGGAACTACTCGTTTGTATAAAATATATGATTGGGATTTCTTGTAATAGGAGAGAAAATAAAGGGCTTTACTCTTTTGGGATTATGTAATGGTTTGTCACGTGACTATATGAAATTGCGCAAGCTTCATAGTAGTTTAAGTATTTGAGTATCAACAAAACCTCTATAAAGATTAAATCCTCTTAAAAGTGAAGATACAAGATGCATGATGATTCTGTCTCCTAACTGTAAGCTGCTAGTAACCCACAATTGAAAAATAAAATGCTTTTATCGACAATTGAGCCTGAATCACCTTTATAACCTCTGAATCAATAAGTTATGGATCAATAGGTTGAAATTTATGGGCTGTTAACAGAAACATTTCACAATCCAACGTTAATTTAAGGGCTCCATTAAACTGATCTTTAACCTGTTCTCCGGCTACTGAGTCATTATAAGTCATGTGAATCTCATATGACTTTGCAAAAACTGACCATGGTACTCCCAGATGTTGTTAAAATAATCACCTTTAATATAAAACGACTTTTCTTGTAAAATATTAGTTGGTGAGGAGTAAACCCAAATGTGCCATTAATTATGGTTTACAAACGACACATTAATCTCTGAACTGTACAGATTTTCCAATGAAAGCAATTAAACGCAAAAATCTTCGGTAGCATAAATCTTACGATTGCTTAACAATGATCTACTTCGAGAATATCTTCGACTAAAGCTGCTATTCGGTCTGTTAGAAATGGATAAAAAAAAAAAAAAACGCAAAGTCCATATCTTCCATTCATATCACTTACAAATGCATTTTATGAACTATACTAATCCTTTCAATTTTTTAATTAAGATGAACTTCAATTCTGTTGAGTTTTTCTTTGCCATATCGAGTAATTTTTAGTCACTCCACCAATAATAAAATCATACAACCTGTCTGGAACGAGCACTTTATAAAAAGTGGAACGGTGGTTTGTGGTGCCAAATATGGTATTGTGGTGCTGTGAAATGGGCTAGCATATTTCAAAGAGTCAGATGTCGCATTTACGGACAGTTTTATTTTTGATGGGATATCAGTCGATGAGCTTACAATGACATTACTGAGACACCCATTTTCACCTTCGTTAATCATATAAATAGATTAAAGTGCCTCTTCTAAACTTGTTTCAATGTGATTGATACTTGAAAAATCCTCAAAATGACAAAAGGCCATAATTTCAAGAACGCATACATAAACCATTATAGAATTATTGGGCTAATAGGCTCCGGTGCTTATGGTCTGGTATTCAAAGTGGAAAACTGCATAGATAATCAAACGTATGCTATGAAAGTGATATCTAAAAAAATCAAGAAATCTTGTCTGAAACAAAGTGACCACTTGATTGAAAAATTCCACGCCAACTTACAAGAATTTCAAAGCCTTAACCGACTAGATCTTTCAAAATTGTCCAATCCAGATTTATCATTATCAATCAACGCATCAAAGATTCCATGCCCTTTCCTTAGAGAAGTAAACATACACCTACAGCTACATCATCACCCCAATGTTGTTACAATCCATGAGATTTTAGACTCATTCCTAGCTGTATTTGTGATTATGGATTACTATCCAGAAGGTGATTTATTTGCTAATATAGTTGATCGACAAAGATACATTAACTCAACTCCAGCACTGATAAAGAAAGTTTTCGTTCAACTATTAGATGTAATAGCTTATTGTCATTCAAAAGGTATATATCATTGCGATATAAAGCCTGAAAACATCCTATGTGACTCCAATGGCGAGAAGCTGATTATTGGTGATTTTGGATTAAGCACGACAGAGGAATTTATGAATTCACATAAATGTGTAGGATCCTCATACTACATGTCACCAGAAAGATTAATATCACTGGATCAATTGAAACAGTCCTCATTCTCCTCAACACTTGATGCAAACAAATTTTATCCTTCAAGTATGAGTGACCTGTGGTCATTAGCCATTATACTAATAAATTTAACATGTTTGAGAAATCCATGGAATAAAGCGTGTGGCAAGGTGGACCATACGTATGAATTGTTCAAATCAAAACCTGAGATATTGAAAGAAATATTACCTTTATCCGACGAACTCTACGAAATTCTGATTAAATGCTTGAAAGAAAACCCATTTGAAAGATTAAATCTACTTGAATTGAGAAAGCTAGTTATTAACTGCAAGAAATTCACCAACCAAGGTCCATTATCTATTGAAGAAAAAGGAACCCCCCAAGATGTTGATCCAGGCGATGCTAGTTCTTTTAGTGAGGTTGACTCTGTCAATTCGTATAATCCCCCAGATCATACCGATCTGGAGGATAATTATGAGTATTACGAAGATTGGCTCAAAGGTTTCAAGCAAACTGAACAAAAAAAGCCATTACATAATGGTTTCAATTTCATAGATGATTCTCCTGTGGATAATTACTCGACAACTACCAACGTCTCCTTCAATATGAACTTCGATTTACAAAAAGATATGATTTCATTTTTCTGAGATTCAATCGTCTAGTTTCTTGGACTACTAATGCGTAATGTATAATTTGTACCTTTGAAGGCACACAATAATTTTATCAATTAAATTGTTCAGTTCTGGTTTGATAAAGATGTAGCTTGACATAAGTTATCTTAATGGTATACTGTCGGATTGTGGTATATTAAAGGACGATTTTTCATCTCTCAATGTTATAACATTATTATAATGAACTCATGATCTAAACTAAATTTAATATAACAACCTATTTGATTTTCCGAGTTCAATAAGTCAATATATATATATATACATATATTAACTTATATCATTGAATTAACACATTATTAAATTAAATTATAATTTTTAAAATGTTTTTTTTTTTTAACTATTTATAGTATAATATATTAAGTTATCTAATAACAAACTCAGCTTTCAAATCCACTTTATCATGCATCCTGTCATTGAAGTAGTATATTCAAAATCAGTATTTAAATGCTATTTTTTTTTTTTTTTTGTTTAGATTAGTATTAAAACAATAGAACTAAAAAGCGATTAAATAATATCAATTTTGTATAAGTTCTTTTTGTTGTATCAAAAATTTCTATCTAGTCAGTAACTATTCAAGGAATACATCTCTTTCTTCTCTTTTATTCGTTCTAGAATTAAAAATCATTTGAATACCATTCACGAATCAGTAGAATTACCAGACAGTATAGTAGACAATAAATAAAAAATTATATATGCTCCAATATAGATAACTCTGTTTATATGTTTTTATGTTTTAGTTATAACTAGTTTCAGTTCGATAATTATTTGCTCGTGTTTTGTCATGACCTATATGATACACATTCTGGAACATTAAATAAGACAAAATCCAGGTAATCTTTATTGAAAGCAAATGGAAAGAGTGTACGTTGTACTGTTACTCAAGCTAGTGATAGAGGTATAGGGAACAGTACAATTTCTCTTACTTCCAAAGCAAAAAAACAAAAATATTGTTGGGGGGTTTTTTCAAAGAAAAGGAAAAGAACTATAAATTAGATTATTTTAGTGTTCTTCATTTCAATCATAAGAAGAATCGTGCATTAATTATCTGTTTGAAATAAATAGCTAAAAAGAAATGATGACATTATTAGTGGTGAATTTATAGATTGAAATGATCAGATGACAATTTTTCAATAACAATAGATGAAGCACCACCACCACCATTACAGATAGCAGCAACACCAATCTTACCATTTTCTTGGTGTAAAACAGAGGTCAAGGTAACAATGATTCTAGCACCGGAAGCACCTAATGGGTGTCCAATAGCAACTGCACCACCATAAACGTTCAATTTAGAGCTTGGAATATTTAGAATTTTTTGATTAGCTAAACCAACAACAGAGAAAGCTTCATTGAATTCAAAGAAGTCTACGTCATCCAATGATAATTTTGCATGTTTTAAAGCTTTTGGAACGGCCAATGCTGGAGAAGTAGTGAAGTCTTCTGGATTTTGAGCAGCTTCACCCCAACCTAGGATTCTTGCAATTGGTTTTAAGTTTAGTTCAACTAATTTTTTGTGAGAAACTAAAACTAGGGCAGCAGCACCATCATTAATTGGAGAGGCATTAGCAGCAGTAACAGTACCATTTTCTTTTTGGAAAACAGTTCTGGCGGATCTCAATTTGTCAATGTTTAATTTTGAAGATTCTTCATCGATTTCAACTAAGGTATCTGGTTTGCCTCTGAAACCTTTAATTGTAATTGGAGCGATTTCATTCTTGAATTTACCAGCAGCGTGTGCAGCTTGTGCTTTTTGGTAAGAAGCAATAGCAAAATCATCTTGATCTTCTCTTGAGAATGTGTAATCTCTGGCACATTTTTCAGCGCTGACACCCATAGCGGAACCGTCATAAGCATCAGCCAAACCATCACGTTGTAAACCATCGACAAGGACAGAATCACCGTAACGAGCACCTGAACGAGCAGCTGGGACATAGTATGGAGCATTAGTCATTGACTCAGCACCACCAGCAACGACGATATCAGCATTACCTAACAAGATAGATTGAGCAGCTATTATTGTTGATTTTAAACCAGAAGCACAAACTTTGTTGACAGTAGTGGCAACTGTGTCTACACCAAGGCCAGATTTCAAAGCGACTTGTCTAGCAGGATTTTGACCTACGTTGGCTTGGATAACATTACCAAAGACGATTTCCTCAACGTCGGTTGGTTTGATTTCAGGAACTTTGGCTAAAGCAGCTTGAACGGCGTGAGATCCCAAAGCAACGTAGTTTAAGGAGGACAAAGCTCCTTGAAAAGATCCAATTGGAGTTCTAGCAGTAGCAACAATATAAACAGAGTTATCAGACATTTTTTAGTGAGTCAAACGATGAGCTTGAAGGCAAAATAGCTAGAATCGTTTGAATTTGTGGAAAATGTCAGTGCTTTTTTATTTACCTGTTCGTTCGTTTAGCGAAAATTTCCCGTTTTTGAATTAAACGAGGCATTTCGAAATTTTGAAATCTCCAACAAAAAAAAAAAAAAAAAAAAAAAAACAAACAAACCAGATTTTGAGTGATCACGTGATAGTATGTGTGTATAGTCACGTGATAGTATATGTGTATAGTCACGTGATAAATTATATGGTCACGTGATGAAAACAAATATATGCATATCCACATAATAATATAATAATATATTCGCGAATCTGTCGTGGAAACTGGCGAGTGGTTTTGGTTAGTTCAACAAATGCAAAATTGAACTCTGTAAACAGTTCAATAAACATCAACAGAAGAAAAAACACAGATATCACGCACAAACCTGCATCTATTTCTGTCGAACCTTTTGGATGAAACAATGAGTGATTTTCTGAGGATATTTCAGCAAAATGATACCGAGAAGTTGTATTCGATAGCCTTAAAACTGTGGAAGAAAGGTGTCTTCACTTACTACCTAACCAATCAACAACTGTTAGTACTTGAGCAAATATTACTCAATTCCAAAGACTCAAAGCTTCTGTTTGAGTCCTTTTTGGACTCTAAAGTTTCCCTAAAGTTTACTGAACCTTCAAGGTCTGAAAAACCGCAGACAGAACCTTCAACCTCTATTTCTCCAAAGCCTGAGCAGACATCTCCTCAGATTGATCAAAAAGAGATTTCATCTGCTACCGTGAATAAAGACCTCGAACACACCGAAACAAAGGAGAAAGAGAAACCAAAAGAGGAAGACGAGTACAACGAAGATCAGATTCTCATCGAGCAGACTCTACCTAATGGTGTCGAATCCGCTAGATCATTAGCTTTGAAGGTTCGTTATATTTTATGGGATAAAGCTGTGCTTCTATATTTCAATGGCGATGACAAAAGTCTTGAAGAATATGATATATTTGAAGTTGATGACACGATAGAATCCAACAAGCAATCTCAAACTGTTAAAGAGCAAATTAAAAAAGCTGACGACGATAATTACGATGATGATTATGATGATGATGACGACGAAGATGACGACGAGGAGAAGGAGAATGGAAAAAACGCAGATGAAATTGATTTAGGGAAACAAAATAAATCAATAAAAGATGCTTCAACAGAGACTATTGTCGATCAGGAGCATGATTCTGAAGGAAACATAATCTTAGAAGTGCCCATTGTTCAATCGGATTCAAACCAATCAGAAAACAAAACGCTAATTGAAAATTTTAATAACATTTATCACACTTTTGAGAACGACAGAGAAACACTGATCAAAAGAAGGAAACTAGAAGAGAACGATAAACTACTGGAAGAACATGATGATCAGACAGATTTAACAGATCTATTTTCGATGAACCTTGGTGCTGCTAATCTTTCATTGAAGCATTTATTACACTCAATTGATGATAACAAAGAAAAGTTGAACTTACAAGATAATGAATTACGTCAATTGATAATGGACGTCCGCAAGAATCGCTCGAAATGGGCAAGTGATGATAAGATTGGGCAAGAAGAACTTTATGAAGCCTGTGAAAAAGTGGTGATGGAATTGAGAGGCTACACTGAACATTCGACTGCTTTCCTAAACAAGGTTAGTAAAAGAGAAGCCCCAAATTATTCACAAGTTATTAAAAAGCCTATGGATTTAAACACGATCTTAAAGAAGTTGAAAGGATTCCAATATAGATCCAAGACAGAGTTTGTTGATGATGTGATGTTAATATGGAAGAATTGTTTGATCTACAACTCTGATCCAAGACATTTTTTGAGAGCTCATGCCATTGCAATGCAAAAGAAATCGTTATCATTAATTCCCTTGATCCCTGATATTACTGTTAGAGATCGCTCTGAGGTTGAGGCTGAAGTTGAGGCTGATGTCAGTACTCCCGGTCCGTCTGGGAAAACGACATCTAAGAAGGGTAAAAAAAGATCAAGAAACGGAGAGGTTAAACTAGAAGAATCTACTGTTTCAACTCCTGGTGCCCTTAATGACATAACCGACGGCACGCCAGCCCCAGTGGAATCAGCTCCAGTAGCAGCTACTACAGCTTCTACGACAGTTAATGGCACTCAATCCACTGCTATAAATAGAATTCCAGCAAGCGACTTATCCACTCCAGTTCTGCTTCCTAAACCTATTGGAGATGCAACCGAACTAGAAGATGATGATAACGGTGAAACAAATGACTATCTGAATACCGAAGACAATGATAAAGATGATTTGGAACTTACAACTTGGAAAAATATAACATCAAAAGTTAGAGCTGATTTATGTATCAAAAGATCCGATCTGTTCAAGGATAATCAATTAAACAGCGATACGGAGGCCATATTGAGTGGACCGAAGAAGTTGAAACAAGTAGAGTTGAAAACTTGTGATTCTAATAAGAAATCACAAGTTTTCAAGCCTTTAAATAAGATTGATGAAGATCCATATTTAATAGAGTATGACGTTACTGGTGTCATTCCACCGTTGGAATACAAAGGATTGGACGAAGAGGAGATTGAGTTAAACGAATCCAAACTGGTTGATAAAGTTTTAGAACAAGGTGGTATTACCGAACCATCAAAATTTGCGCCAGTGAATGGCGGGTTAAACAAAGTTATTAATGAAAACATTATTAAAATGCAAGAAATACGGAAGTTGTGTTTTAAAATTTCACTGATTAGACAAATGCAACAACAACAGTTTTTACATCATTCGCAAATGAAAGGTCCAGAAATTGAAGAAATCAATGATTCTATTGATTTGGATCCTGTTTCAAGATTGGAGAACCATGATCAAATGAATAAAGATTTGATTTATTCCGTGTTGAAGAAAAGAGTTTCGAAAATTGCAATGGTGGGTGGGTTTGAAGCAACTGAACTTTGTGCAATTGATACTTTAACACAGGTTGCTGGTGATTTCATGGATAATCTAGTGAGAACAATTAAATCTCATTTGGAAACCCCTTCTATAAATAAAGAGAAGAAGAAAAAGGACATTTTGCACTTGTCTTTATTACAGAATGGTATTAAGAAACCTGATGATTTATTTATTTACGTCCATGAAAACGTTTTAAGGCAGCATTCAAAGCTAAGAGATTTGAAAGCAAAATTATCAAACTTCCTGAAAACTTTGTTGAGACCTGCATTTGATTTAAACAATGAACGTACATTTGAGGATAACAGTGACCAATTTTTATCCGGTGACTTCTCGAATGAAATAGGCGAGGATTTTTTTGGATTCAAAGAATTAGGGTTGGATAAAGAGTTTGGAGTGGTTGGTAATACTATCCCATTACATTTGTTACATTCGAGATTCAATGAATCCAGCCAAGTTGACGATGTTCAGGCAAATACACGTGAAGAGTTTGAAAAGATGGCATTTAATAGATTGAAGGATGATGAAATATCAAACGAGATTGGATTAATTCAACCATTTTTGAGGAACGTCGTATTGGAGAAGACAAAACTATTCCATTCTAAACAATATAAATCCAAGAGAGAAATCCAAGAATATTTGGCCAATGCAACTGGTGTTACATTAATGGACGATGAGGATTATCCAAAAAAACAATCAAAGCCTAAACTTCCACCAACTGGAAAAATCACCCCATCAAAAAGAAAAATCACTAACACTACATTTTTCCTTCCTGAAGATGATAATGACAAACCAATCAAGACAGAAACTGAGTATAATGATGGCTTGAATGAACTCAATGAAGATGATCCTTTAAGTAATCACTTATCTATGATCCCGGAGATCAATGGGATTGAAGTATAGCACTGAAATCTTTATTTATGTGTTAATAGAAGTATTCTCAATTTGTATTAATCATGGGTATATTATGATTACGTAATTCAACATACCACAAAGAAATCCATAGATTGAGTTCGCGAGCAATTCGCGGTTCTTTTTGTAGAGGTTGATAAAGTTTTTGATGGAAGTGTAGCTTTAAGCATCAAACCAATTGGGATAATAAAGGTTACAAAGTCAGTATGCATCCGAATCAGCCCAACAGAAACAACACGCAGCTGCAGAGAGAATATTTTTTGCGGATGCAACAACAGAGCAGATTGGTGGGATCAAGTGTCGATTCTTCCACAAACCAGAGAAAGCTTCCACCACAACAAATGCATACTTCACTACAATCAACGAACCAAAGTATAAATTCCCAAAACCTTGCATTCCAGCCTTCATCCAGACCAGCAGTGATGGCTGGAAGTAGTGTCTTCACGCTGTTGCCGTATAAAAATAGAAAAGATGCAGTGAGGAGAGGTGTGTTACAGAAGTACGGTATCATTGGGTATATTGCGTCTGGTACTTATGGTCGAGTTTACAAAGCAAAATCTAAGGATGCGAAGAACACTGGACTGTTTGCAATCAAGAAATTCAAAGCTGAAAAGGAAGGTGAAACATTATACTATACGGGGATATCACAATCTGCATCAAGAGAAATGGCCTTGTGCCGAGAACTGAATCATCTCAACATCACCAAATTGGTGGAGATTATCTTGGAAAATAAGTCCATCTATATGGTTTTTGAATTTGCTGAACATGATCTTTTGCAAATCATCCATTATCATTCACATCCAGATACAAAGGCCATTCCTGAACAAACTGTAAAATCCATAATGTGGCAAGTTCTCAATGGGGTCTCTTATCTACACCAGAATTGGGTTTTACATAGGGATTTAAAACCTGCAAATATCATGGTTACGTCACAAGGGGTCGTTAAGATTGGGGATTTGGGTCTTGCAAGAAAGTTTAATAATCCGTTGCAATCTTTCTACAATGGAGATAAAGTTGTTGTTACTATCTGGTATAGAGCACCTGAGCTATTATTAGGCGGAAGACATTATACTCCAGCAATAGATTTATGGGCGGTTGGTTGCATTTTGGCAGAGTTGCTAGCATTAAGACCAATTTTCAAAGGCGAGGAAGCTAAAATGGATAATAAGAAATCTGTACCATTTCAAAGAAATCAAATGCAAAAAATTGTTGAAATTTTGGGTACACCAACAATTGAAAAATGGCCGTCATTACATAAATATCCTGAATATCCTTCTTTCCAACAATTCAAACAATTTCCATCCAACTTACAAGCATGGTATCAATCGATTGGAGCAAGCAATAAACGATGTTTGCAGTTATTGGCCAGCCTATTAGAATATGACCCGTCTAGGAGATTAACAGCGTTTGATTCATTATTGCATCCATACTTTTTGGAAACGCCTAAAGTATATGACAATATATTTGATGGACAGACGTTTAAGTATCCTTCTAGAAGAATTCAAATAGAAGATAGTGATATTACTTCAGCACAGCCAACTGCTAGTAAACGAGGATTCAATTCTGATCATGATAGCATACACCAAAGAAAGAAGCAAAAATGAAAGGAAAAAAAAAAAATGCAAAAACAAAAAAATGAAAACAATGCATACCATCAATGAACAATAAACGAGCATAATTTAATGAATATAAACGAGCCGTAACAGAGACACATCTGGTTTACATGGGTCTTTAGATTTGTTGTTTTGTAGAAATCGATGACATCCGAACACCACCAACAATTTTTTTGGTGATGTTTCTGTTAACTTCAAAAACTACTATATTGAAACTCAATTTTTGTCCCTTCTTCCATATTTTTGTGCTCATAGGATTATTGAACCTAACTATGCTCAGGATAAACGTTTCAACGGCGCGCTGCTTCATACCCAGAAACTTCAGATCGAAAATTGTGCCAGGTCTGCGGTATCGATCAACATTTGAAACATTTGGAGGCTCTGATGGTCACATTAAAACAAGCAGATTGATTGCAGCCAAAGAAAACGATTGGATTATTGGTGGGTCAAACTCTCGTGAAAATGACCAAAAATATTCACGTTTTAGTCTGTCTGATATCAAGAACCCTGATTCTTTGTTTCTAAAGGACTCCAAATTCCATGATGATGTTGAAGTTGTGTTTTATCAATTAGTGAAAAACGTCAAACTAAATAGACTCAGATATAAAAATTATAACAACAGTCTTGAGAAGGGAGCCTTTATGGAAAATATGAACCAGCTGCTAAAATCATTTGAAAACAAGATTTATCACTCTTTCGCTAAATTTGATGGTGCTGATTCAAGAAAGATAACATTGGAAGATATTTTAGTTCCTACAATTGACCTATTGCCTTTATTAATCAAAAATCTTGAAATTCCCCTTATCCAAAACTATTTTAAGGCTAAAAACATAGAATCGACCGAGCAACAAGCGTACTACTTGTTTGAGAATACACTTCATGAAGAGTACAGATTAATAAGATCATACAGAACTCCACCACAGAGTATAACGGTTGATATCTCGAATCCAGCAGAATGGTATCCAAAAGCCAGGAAAATAAAAAGAAAAGTTATTATGCATGTCGGTCCTACGAATAGCGGGAAGACTTATAATGCTTTGAAGCGTTTGAGAGAATCAAATAATGGATATTTTGCAGGACCTTTAAGATTATTAGCAAGAGAAATATATGACAGATTTAAATCGGAAGGTATCCGCTGCAATTTGGTTACAGGTGAGGAAGTGATTGAAGATCTTGATATATTTGGGAATAAAGCACCATTATCAAGCGGGACAGTTGAAATGGTTGATTTGAATACTTATTTTGATGTTGTTGTGTTAGATGAAATCCAAATGATTGGCGATCCAAGTCGTGGCTGGGCATGGACCTCAGCATTATTGGGAGTTCAAGCAAAAGAAGTTCATCTTTGTGGTGAAGAACGAGCAGTTCCTTTAGTTCGTGAAATCTTAAAACTAACTGGTGATGAGTTAGTCATAAACAAGTATGAACGATTAGGGAGATTGGTTGTTGAAGATGAGCCCTTGTATGGAAATATCTCTGATTTGAAAAGAGGTGATTGTATTGTTGTTTTTAGCAAAAAAAGGATTTTAAGTTATAAAATGGATATTGAATCTAAAACAAAGTTAAAGTGTGGTGTTATTTATGGTGCATTACCTGCGGAAGTTAGAAGTACCGAAGCTATGAGGTTTAATAATGGTGAATATGATGTTTTAGTTGCGTCAGATGCGATCGGTATGGGGTTGAATTTGAAAATTAACCGTGTTATTTTTGATAGTCACAAAAAGTTTGATGGTGGTAATATGGTTAATATTGAAGCACCACATGTTAAACAAGTTGGGGGCAGGGCTGGTCGTTTCAAAGTTGCATCTAATACAAAGAAACCAAAAATGAATGTGGACAAATCATCTTTGATTGAAGAAATCGAGGAGGATTTGAATGACAATAAAGATACTTCAATTGGATATGTTTCAGCGTTCAACCCACAAACGTTGGATTATGTTCGTGACTGTTTTCTCAAGGCACCTAAAGATCTTGAACAGGCCGTTATTTGGCCAGAAGATGAAGTTTGGTCTCACTATATTAGCGAATTTCCGAGTGGATCACCATTTAGTATGATTATGAAAGCATTTCAAAATGAAGTCATCCAGAGCAAATTGTTTCAAATTGCCAGTATTAAAGATCGAGTTGAAAATGTTGCCATATTTGATAAGATCAGGGGAATGTTAGTTATGGATCAATTGAGAATCAGCAATATCCCATTAAATAATAGAATAGAAGATTTTATAAACGTTATGAGAGAGTTTGGAATGAACGTTACAAATTCAAGAACTGGATCTGCTTTAGATTTCAAAAATATGCATTATGAAGCAAACCTAGATACAAAACTGAAACCAACACCAGATGGATTAACAGACTTAGAAACCTTGCACAAGAAATTGATGGCTTGGCTATGGATGAATAATAGATACCCAACATTGTTTGTTGATAGAGAAGGTGCAGAGGATTTGAAAAATTTAATAGAAGATAGAATAGAGCAGATTTTAGAAACTTTGCAGGCAGAAAGAGATAAAAGAACAAAAAGTGGTCGAGGAAGTAGAGGTGGAAATAGATCTTATAAAGGTAAAACGAAGGTGATGAAATGAGTAATTAATGACGTTTCTTGTATATATATATATATCTTTTTTTTTTTTAAAAAAAAAAAAAGAGAGATCTAGTTTTCGTTAATATATAGTGTAATTTTATATATGTTTTTCCACAAACTGGTTACCTTCTAGGACGATATCTTCGACGGTTCTTCCGGTGACATCAATCACTAAAGCATTTGGTTCCTCTTCAGCTTTTGGCAACTGCAAAGCTGCGAATTGCGAGTCAAGCATAGAGGACTTCATGAAATGATTCTTTCTAGCTTGGGTTCTTCTGACGAGCTCTTCCTTGGTAGCGTATAAGAATAAATATAGGAAATTTGTATCTGGTGAATGGGTCTCAATCTTCTCTCTATAGGTTTTTTTCAAAGCCGAGCAGGAAATCACAGCTAGATGGGTAGGACTATCTTTAGCAACAGCAGTAGAGATGGAGGCTATTTGATCCAACCAGCCCCATCTATCCTCGTCTTCCAATGGAATCCCTTTGGCCATTTTCTCAATGTTCTCTTTTGGGTGGACATCATCACCTTCGATGTATTTCGTACCGAAATGAGCTGCGACCTCTTTACCAATTGTCGATTTTCCTGTACCAGCAGTTCCTCCAACAACAATGACTGTTTGCACCATTCTTTACCCCTTTTCTGTGATAGAACAAAAGCCAAAATGAAAACCAAAAACTGTGTGATTTTTGACTCTTTTTAAAGGTTTCTCCAGTTTTTTTTTTTTTACGGGCAGAAATTTTCCGACATAAAAACTAATCATTATGGAGATTTACGAAGAAGAAGCAGCCTTTGATTGTAAAACAATGCTATTCATTATACTAAAAATCAACAATGGCATTTCACTAGAAACTCACAGCCAGGAATTGAATTAAATGGTAAATTGACACCTTCTTCTTTTCTTTTTCTTTTTCAAAGGCCAGTAAAATACAGCTGGAATAATAATTTTTTGAATGCAGATTTGACGAGTGTCTTGTTTCTAGAAAGTTTCTGATGGAGCTGTGATCTTCTACCATTTATTGGTCTAAATTGGACGTTAGAGATTCCAGCAGAAGTAGTATTAGCATTAATTTCTTGCGACATGATCTCATTTAACACCTGAGTAGCAACAACACGTCTTTTGAATGGATTGAAAACACGAAGCCTTTGTTTCTTGGGAAGCTTGACTTTATACCTCTTTGACGAGCGATGAAACGGTGTTCTTCTCCTCTTGATGATGATCTTGTTGTTTCTGTTGAAAATGAATTGTAATGACAAGATGGAATACACCTTGTGAAGTAGACGTTTGAACCATCGTGCTCTGGATCTTCGTGGAGGAGGAAGTGATCTCATAATGGACTAGCAATAATCAAAGGACCTGGAGAATCCTTAAAAAAAAAATAACCCAGATATATAACCCTGGAAAAAAAAAAAACACGCATGGGAACATTCAAAAAAAAAAGTCATGAAATCCTTGAAACTCGCAATTCATCTTTCAATCATCTATTTTTGTGTCAAAAATTTCATAAATGAATAGAAAATTTGTCGTTTTGTGTCGAAATTTAAAGCAAAGTGGAAACCCGCGAATTTTCTTGTTTCTTAAACTTTCATGAAATTCTTATTGTTTAAGTTAAAAAAAAAAAAAAAAAGGCTTTCAGTAAAGAAAAGAAATGGACAGAGATGGGATTGGCAGTTGAGTCAAGCGAGATAAGTTTTATTTTAACACGATTGACCTTATCTTTGATTGTATATACAATTTCTAGTCGCATTGCTCCTGTTTCAAGCATACCAACATTGCTATTCGTTATTGGAATGACCTCGTCGTTATACAAAACTAGATCTTTCTCCTGGTTGTTGAACAAATTAATTAAGATAGATATGGCTTCCGAGAGACAAGACCTCATAAATGCAGTTGTTTCCCTGCAGAGGTATGAAAACTCTACTTTGGCATGGAACACTAGAAAGTTGAGAACCTACAAGAAGCTGAACTATGAAGATCAAGATCAAGCTAAAGCAATTGGCTATACCCAACACATTAAGAGGGTAGGGAACGCAATTAAGGATAATGGCGTTATTGCTAATCAAATAGCACAGCAAGCCATTATAACCCATGACATCAGCGATATAGAGCTAAGAAGTGGATTATATCTGAATAATTCCAAATCAATTGAATCCATATCTCATTTTGCAAGGGATTGGAGTGAACTAGGCAAAGAAGAATTGAAACCCTTATTAGAATACATTAAATCAAACATTGATATGTACCTACCTACGGCTGAACAAAGATCCAAAACTCTAGTCGTCGTTCCTGGGTCTGGATTAGGAAGAGTTGCACATGAATTATCCATATTGGAACCTGCTTTTACATCTGTCAAATCAGTAGAATTCTCATCATTGATGTATTTATGTAATCAGTTCGTTTATAAAAACCCAGGTGCAGATGATCAATCCTTCAACATATACCCTTTCCTACACACATATTCACACCATGTTACAGTTGACAATCATCTTAGATCAACAACGTTCAAGAAATCGTTTGCACAGCCTAAAAATCTAGAAATAAACTATGCAGACTTTAGAAAATTTCAAATAGAAGATATGTCATCATATGATAATGTTTTGATCGTTACCGCCTTTTTTATCGATACTGCACAAAACTTGTTTGATTACTTCAAAGGGATTGAGAGATTGATTGGGGATAAGAAAGGTCTGTGGATAAATATTGGTCCTTTAAAATATGGTACTGCTCCCTTAGTTGAATTTTCATTAGAAGAGATCAGAGAACTACGCAAGTTGAGGGGATGGAAAGACCTAGACGAACCAAAACCGTATGGCTCAGAAATTTCAGGATATCTGACAGATACAAAAGGTCTATGGCAAGGTTACTACGGTCTTGGAAGATGGACTTCAAGTTTCAACAATTGACAGTGCAAAAAAAAAAAGAATAAAAAAAGAAAAACCGTACATAATGCAGTTGTTTATAATTATGTTTAATTAAAAAGTTTTCAATTACTTGTTTCTGGACCACTATTTATTTGTAATTTTTTGTCTTCACCACCACTAACAATTCCAGCGACTTGATCCCATTCAACAGCAAAAACCTTGTCTTGGCCCTTTGGAGCCTTTGATTCTCTTGTTATTGTGTACAATGCCTTTTGTGCCCTAACATCCCAAACTTTAGCAGTACCATCATGAGAACCAGAAACAAACATATAATCATTATCAGGACTAGCAGACAAAGATACAACAAAGTTGGTATGCCCGTTCAATTGTGATTGGGTAATAGTTGTAGCGCTTGCTCTTGGATCATGTAATGTGATATGACGAGCTGAAGATCCACATGCTAATAAGTTCAATTTTGGCAGCGAAGTGATTGACAATAATGAGAATCCTGTTGTTCTTGTATCAACAGCACGTGCTGTTACTAGATCCCATGTTTTGATTGTGTGATCTTGTGAAACTGAGTAAGCAACTGTTGAGTCGTCATGTGCAAATATTATATCCTCAACAGGTTGTGAATGTCCTTCTAAAAATGACAATGGTGCTCTACGTCTAATGGAAGCATCTGCTAAAGCTAATTTTCTTCTCTTCTTCGAGGCTGTTGATGTAACGTTGTTGTTCTGATCAGCCAATGGGTCAATAGTAACCATTTCTTTATAATTGGTAGACCATAGACCAATAGAGTTATCGTAACTTGAAGATAGAATTCTGTTTTCATTAACAGCTAAAGAACTGATTGGAGCCTTATGACCTTCTAAAATTGCCAAAGTTTTACCTTCCTCTGGTTCATCTTCATCTTCATCTACAACCATTGAAGCCCCATTAGCTCCAACTGCACTTGTTTTCCAAAGACGGATTTGTCTATCATTACCACCAGATACTATTCTAGTTGGTGTGATCCATTTAACAGCTTTAATGGCACCAGAATGACCTTGGTATTGTTTCAAAACTTTCCCGGATAAATCCCAAGTACGAACAATACCATCATAGGAACCAGAAAGAATGCTATTGTATGACACGTTCAATGATGATATCCAATCTTCATTATTGAAAGAAGCTAAATAAGATGGGGGTAGAACAGCTCTGGTATATTCCAAAGCCAAAAAAGCCTCGCTAGACAGCCCATTCTGAGTTAAATAATCCTCAATACTTGTACGTAGTAAGGTCCCATTGATCAAGAAATCGAAAGGAACAGCTGTCTCGCTACCTAGAAGATGATTGACAATTTCTGAAAGACCATATCTTTTCAGTGCGATTGGCACGTAAAGTGGTTTATCTTCGACTTGTAAGGACTCGTCATCTTCACGAGTGAAGAATCTGATTTTGATCTGTGATTTGTCAGTCATCCCTCACAACAATAAGCTTTTGAAACTTCAAAATTGAACTTCTTTATGTCTTCTCAAAAAAACAATTTGAAATTTTTTTAAGCTCATCGCACCCTCGGATTTAAAGTCACGTGCAAAAAGAATTTTGAGCCGGAATTCAGGAAAAATAACACAAATCTAAACGAGAAACTCTGAAGATCTTGCCTAAAGAAAGTCAATTGATTGTTGGTTCTTTCTCTGGATTGCTTAATTTTTGGACTACTTGCTGGTGCTCAAATACTAATACCAGTATTAAGACTATTGTGACATTTTAATTTCATTCTTTTTCTCGAATTGTTCTTTTCAGCTTTTAAAGTATTCAAATCCAATATCGATCAAATCAGATAACTCAAAATTTGGTATTTTCATTCCTAAATGTCTACAAACCCTCCATTCATTGTTTCAGCACCTGGTAAAGTCATAATATTTGGTGAGCATGCTGCGGTGTTTGGAAAACCTGCCATTGCTGCAGCAATCTCTCTAAGAACGTATTTGTTGGTGTCACCAAGTGACAATAACAATGAATTCATATTGGATTTCCCAGATATTGGATTTGAAAAAAAATGGAAGCGTGATGACTTACCATGGGATCTTGCTGAAAAATATCAAACTCCAAATCATCAACCGCCTGAAGAGTTGATTCCTGAATTAGTTTCTGAATTGGCACAGCTTCTTGCGGTCATTGATAAACCAATTCATTATAGTGCGGCCTACTCATTCTTATATCTATACGTAAGTCTATGTCATAGAACTACCGAAGGTTTAAGATTTACTATCCGCTCCTCATTACCTATTGGTGCTGGCTTGGGCTCTTCTGCCACTATCTCAGTCTGTTTGGCCTCTGCATTCGCTTTAATAGGAAATCATATAAAGCCACCAATTTTTAAAAATGACGACGTATCCACTGATAACGAAGACTCGATGTTTATTGATTCTTGGGCCTTTTTAGGCGAGAAATGTATACATGGTAACCCTTCAGGAATTGACAACGCGTGTGCAACTCATGGAGGTGCTGTTATGTTCCAAAGAATGCAAAGTTCAATCCCTAGTGTCAGAACAACAATGAGGAATTTCCCGCAATTGAGATTGCTCTTGACAAATACCACACATCCCAGACGAACTGCAGACTTGGTTGCAAATGTTACGAGACTAGTTGGTGATTATCCAACAACTACTACAAGTATTTTGGATGCCATTGAAAATCTAACTAGAGAGGCTTATAACATCGTTATAAGACCATTCATTGATGAGCAATCAAAAGACAGGTTGAGAGAATTGTTTGAAATGAACCATGGTTTATTGGTTGCATTAGGGGTAAGTCACCCAAGCTTAGAGAAAATCAGAATTTTAACTGATGAATCAAATGTTGGAAAAACAAAGTTGACGGGAGCAGGAGGCGGTGGTTGTGCTATCACATTATTAAACGAACATGTTGATGAAAAAGTCCTTGATGAGTTGAGTAAAAAGTACGAAGAATACGGATACGATTCGTACCAAACTTCACTGGGCGGCAAAGGTGTTGGATTCATTTCTGATTTACCATTGACTCCAGAGTCTTTTCTAGCACTTGAAAACCGTGCTGCTGTCGAGAATGCATTAGGTGGCGAAAAGCTAGATGGCTGGAAGTTTTGGTGAAGCTTAAAGCTGTGGTTTAAAATCGGATTCTTGCATGATTGAAGAAAATGTTGCTTCGTTAATAATACTTTTGTTGAATAGTCGCTAACTGTATACTGATTTATAATAGCTTAATATTAGATTATTCGCATACATTTTATGTATACAATATGCTCTATATTATAGATATGTTATTACAAAAAATAGCAAAGGCATATCTACAATCACGATTCTAGTTATCTAACAAAACCATAGTATTTCATGCTCTCCATAAATCTAGATATAAATCTATTAAGCAAGAAGAGCTCCAAGCTTGCGTTGGAGAAGAGTCGTAACAAAGTTCCCCATCCTTATTGGTTAGTTCTGTTAATCCTGACCAATCACTATTTCTGATCCATTTCCTATGTTCCTTCAGCTTAGAGAACAACTGCTGGTATAGCTCAGAAGACACAGAACCATCCTCGTTTTGGAAAGTTCTACCCAACAAGTGGAACTTATACCAAGCTCTTAAAAAGTAACCAAAACACCAAACCCACTCTGGACCCTGATGGTAATTTCTACCCTTTGAAGTGGCAAAATCCTCTGAATCTTCTGAATTTCTATAGTATGGCCTATAATTTAGATCAGAAGGGTCTAGAGTTCTCATGCCCAGTGGTCCTCTAATGACATTGTCAGCAATGTTTAAGGCACTTAAAGCATATTCAACAGTGAACAATTCTGGAGCAACTGTCATGGCAATTGCAAAGTTTGGTCTTAATTGATAGTCTTCATAAGGCTTTCCTGACTTATACAAGTCTTTGTAGATACCTCTTCTATTCACGATGTTAGGATCAACAACATGATTAACGTCATCTTTTGGATCAATAGGAATGTAATAAACTTTCTCAAAATTATTTTGTACCAGATTGTTCCATTCAATGAATGAGATCTCATCACCATTACGCGAGGTGTGCTTAACAGTGGTGTGTTCAAATAAACCTTTTTCATGTAATTCAATCACAAATCTCAATGCACTTTTCAGTAGCCCATTAATTTCAATTGCAGCACCATCTCTTGGCGTACCTGGGACACCTTTGGAATGTGCACGATCACTTTCGCCCATTTTATCCATCCATGTACCGCAATTGAATTGAGATCCACCATGGACTAATCCGGTCTCCCAGTCAACATGCACTTCGACATTGAAACCTTCATCTTTCATTTGACTATCTAGCCTTGGACCAGCATTGGCTTCTCGGTATTTGATTCCTTGAGAATGACGTGACAAAATCTCATAAATGATATCTTCAATGGATGTTTCGTAACTGAAAGCATCTGGATCATCATGTGTTATATATCGGTCATCTAATGGAAATCTTCTCTTAACTTTTTCTTTTAAAATAGCTTCACCTGAAGGAACCAATGTAATATAATCTTGAACACATTGCATGAAAAAAAAAGCAGCATCGCGCGCATTATATCTTGGATTACGACCAGCATCTAAAAGATTTGGAATTAGGCCATGTTTCAATGTTGAGGCAAAACACAAGATATGGCTCTTCGCATCTTCGAAACGGCCAGTTGCCAGTAATAAACCTCTAACTGAAATGAAGACATCTCTACCCCAACATCTCATGTAATCATAACTGAAATGAGGTAAACCAGCGGCTAAACTTGGAATTTGCTTAAAGGGGGTCAATGAAGTAGATCTCATAGTACCTAACATTTGAACCGATGTCAAAGCAAGTGTTTGAACAAAAACGCTACCCTTCTGAATTTCAGGAGTTAAAAGTGTTAGTACTTTAAGTCTTAGAGCTTCATAAGCTATACCAACAACCAAAGCAAAATAACGTGGGACCAAAAAGAATGGAACTTCTTTAACTTTAGCTAATCTTTCTTTCAACCATTGTCTGAACTCATCAATACCGTTACCACCGGCATACTTATTCAACCTATGAGTAACATAATCTAAAGCCCAAACTCCGTTTCTTAGATTCTCAGCGATTGGATGTGCCAAATCGTTATTATCAATAACAGTTCTTAGAACCGAAATCCAGCCCTGTAAACCTGAATAAACTAGTTTCCCATGATTTGGAATATTATAACAACCCTCTTCACCAGCGCTAGCATCACGTTCCTCAGATTCACATTTATACAAAAGACTGTTCAAATTATATAACGTTAAATGTTTTGTAGCTTCAATTGCACCATTTCTGAGGAAAGAATCAAGTTTCTCATCAACAGAATTGAAACTTGTGTTTAAGACCAAGATGGAACCTTGCGGAAAGTGGTCAGGTAGTGTGATTTTAGTGTTGCCATCAAAGAACTCGACTTTTGGAGGTTCTAGTTCTTTCAAATCAACAGGAACAGATGTTAAAAACTTCTCATCCTCTTTAGGATCTCCTGTTCTCTCTAAGTAATAACCAAAATTGAAATCAGCTTTTGTTCCTTTCAAGATGATTGGTTCTAAACCTTGATATTGCTCCTCACGAAACTTTGTTCTACTTATTAAGAACACACCTTTCCCGTTCTTAGCATTGACTCTTTGTAGCGTGATGTATTGTCCCTCATGATGGACATGCATTTCATGATTTTCAGCAAAGTAGTTTGAATTTGAAATTTTTTTACGAATTTCATAAAGTTTTGCCTTTGCTTTCCCAATACCAGATCCAAAAGTGTACAATCTTTTCTCATCGACAACGTTCAATAAGTGAGGATAACATTCATCATAACCAAAAACTGAACCAACAGCAGTATAGCACAAAGAGACTAGAGCAGCGTTGGGCAATGTGTCTTCAATTGTTCTTTTATCAAACGGGGTTTCATTATCATGAGTACAGTCCATGAACAAGGCATGTGTTTTAGTTGGTTTTAAAACCCTTGGAACCTGAATTTCTGATAACGCGTGCCCAACATCTTTCTGATCTGCAGGATATGCAACACTATCCAATGGTAATGGTTGGAATGAACCAATAGGTAAACCTGCATGTCTGTGAACTAATCTTGAAAGTTCATCAACTGACCATGCTTGCATTGCCTCACGGATCAAAGAGGAAATACCTAATCTTTCTACAAACAAATTATCCATATCTTCAGAGCCCGTAAACAACTCTGCAATAACGTACAGGTTTTGGTTGACGTTTCTTGCATAATCAAGAAAGTATTCACCAACATGCAATGGGGTGGAGTGACAGTTATCAATTCTAAAACCATCAAAAATTTTGGCATTAATCTCAACGTATTTCTCAATCCTTGACCATAAATATGGGGAATCATCTTTACCGGATCCGTATCTAAGTTTTACACAATCACCCCAAATGATAACTTCACGTAGTAAATAACTTTTGGATTTATCAGATGCAAAATCTACCAATGGGTTACCATTCCAAATCCAGCCATTGTTAGCAAGTTGATAATCTTTACCATCAGTAGCGGTGAAGCGAGTAAAATATGGTTCCGTTAACGGATTATTTGGTGTGATTTCACCAAATTTTGGACCATTATCATCAATTCTTAGATATTTGATTCTATTAAAAAGTTGCTCCAAAATTTCCGCAACATCGTTATCATATTCTTTATAAAGTGGTAGGTTAATTTCATCTAAAACCTTTTGTGCTTCTTCTTTAATAAAGGTGAATGGGGAATCATCATAAATGCTGTTCAATATTGAAGCAAAAACAAGACTGTCAATCTTGTTGTCAAACCTCTTCTTTAAAGTAAATCTACCAGCCTTTTTAGATACAAATTTTCCCAATTTAACTATATCTGATCTAACATCATTGGGAATTTCAATTTTCTTCAATTGAGACAAAGAGGTTGAATTCCAAATCTGCTCCAACTGCTCCAAAGTGCCAGCAACATTAACAACGTAATACTCCCACAATTTTAGTTCGCCAAAGACGTGAACTTTGAGACCTTCCATAACTTTAAGCAAGTCGTCAATATTGTTCAATTTAGTGGGATAGTTTAGCTCTTGTAGCTTTTCACTGAACTGTAATAACTTGTAGTCTAGCTCAATAGCAGATGTAAGATGCGGAGCTGTTTCTGCATTGTACCCGGCTTCTGGGTGATCTCTTAGCCAATCAGAGTTGTTAGCAGTATGATTGAAAACAATATCTGTGATTGATAAAAGTCCTTTTTCTTGATGCAATTTAGTAACTAGCTGCTCAACTTCATCATTATTTGCAAACAAATCAGGATCAAATTTTAATTGATCATAGATGGAGTATGGAGAGTTTGATTCACCCCTCTGTTGCAATGGGGTAAAATGAACCATGTTATAACCTTTGTTCTTAATCTCTTCAAAAATTGGATCCCAGTTTGATTCTGGGCCTAACCACTTAGAGATAACGGATTCCATAGCAATTGAATTTAAAGGAATATACTCGTCATTGAGATAGAGCGGAGGAGGAACAACAAAATAAAACTTTCTAGTTGTTTCTAGAATATTGTTTGCAGAGTCTCTATAGGATATATAATAGCTGTAAGAGCCTGGATGGAAGATTTTGAAGTCGAGCTCTGCATTCGAACTGAATGCTGGAGGGATAATTCTTTTGTAGTAACGGTTTCTACTGAAGGGGGTTTCTGCATCTTCTGGCGTGTTAATCCAGACGATACCGTCTCTGGCAATTGGACAGGAGCCTGAGATGGAGAGTCGCAAAGTAAACAGGGAGTCGCCTCGCTTGTAATTCTCAGGAAGGGGTTGGTTTGGAAAGAAAAAGACGCCCTTTTTCAAAGACTCAGTACCGTCGCCGATGTTGAGTAGAAGGGTCGTCATTTGTAGATCTCGTGTAGATTTCCAGAGTGAATTACAGCAAAAAGCAGTGTTGGCTTCTTTTATTAGCGTTTATTTGTTTTTAGCTATCAAAATCTGTCAACCCACAGCAAATCGTAATTCGCGAGATCAGCAGCGATAAAAAAAAAAAAAAAAAAAAAAGCAGACAGTGGAGTTTAAAAGCTGAAATAAATGAGAATTACGATATCTATGGGTTGATGTGTCGGCTTGATGAGTGATAACATATGAATATTGGACTATATGAGTGTCTGTTTATTGTGCTAGAACCAGTGGTCTTTTGCTTTTGTTTGTTTTTGTTTTTTTTTTTGTTTTTTTTTTTTTGCTGCTGTTATTCGGCTCTGGAGTTGACAGAGCTAGAAGTTCATGCATAACCGCCTATTCATACAATCTTAATGTATATTCAAAAAGACACACTTTCATTCGTTAAATGTTAGTTTTTACACTCACTTGTTCAAGGACAGAAAACTTTCCAGTAGAGTCCTCTTTGTCCGGCGGATAGTTCTCATTCGTTTGTGAATTATAAAGAACAATCCCATTTTCTCTAGCATATCGTCTTTCGTCTCTCTTGTAGAAATACAGCACAACAAAAGTCCAAAGTGATAAACAAAGAGCCGAAGTGGCAGTCCACGTGAAACCTTTCAAGAATCTAGGTTTTTCAACAGTCTTCCAAACTAAAACAGAAATCCAAGCACTGAATGCTTGTGCTAACATATTGATCACAATCAGAATAACAGCTCTAACTTGGACATCACGGCGACAAATATCATTAACCCATGAATATAAAACTGGCGCCATTGCCCAACCGAAATACTGTAGCATGAAGGCAAACCATTTAGCAGACTCGGGGACAAACCAGACTGCTAAAATGACATTCCCAATAAAGTTGAATACTTGGGTGATTATCAACGCCTGCCATCTTGAACGTAACAGGTCCGCATACAGTGCAGTCAATATCAGCCATAGAATACCCAATGCTGGTGAAATAGCACTTAATTGATTCACTTTTGGAATTGAGTATCTTTTCAAAGATTTCAACCAAAGCAGATAAGCACCGGATGTACCGTTGTTGTTATTCCAACAAAAGATGTTCCAAATGGCAAGGATATACACCTGCCAAGAAGTTCCAATTTTAATCCAAACATCTTTATCGAAAAATTTTTTGGAATGATCAACAGAACCAGTATGGTTTTTCTTTAATCTCTTTCTAGCCAGTCTGATTTCGTCATCGGTTAAGAATATCGAGTAACAATTATCTGGGGTTCCAGGAAGCGCATAGATACCAATAATACCAACAACAATAGAGATAATACCATCAACAATCATCATCCATCTCCAACCCGATAATCCATGAACACCATTCAAAGAAGAATAAATTTTAGCACTTAAGAATCCACTAGTTAGCAACCCAAGGTATTGCCCAATATAATAGGTACATGAACGACGAACAATCTCATCATATTTATAAAATGAGCCAAATAAGAATTGGTAAGCCAAATAAGATGGGGCTTCAAACACACCAATAAAAAATCTCATCACTTTCAATTGTGAGACTGAATTAACTTTATATACACCAATTGTGAAAGCAGACCAACAAAGATCCAATACTGGCAAAACGTAATTCAAGGGTAATTTGTATAAGATATACATAAATGGAATTTGAAAAATAATAGAACCCACTGTAAACATAGCTTGAGTATTAACCAAATCGTTTCCTTTAAAACCCAAATCCTTATCCATGCCACTGACGTAAGCATTGTTCAAATTAGTTTGATCCAAATATTTGACCCAGTATGCCATACAACTATAAAGCGTCAGTAAGATATCTAGTTTCAGAATTAGTTTCTTCTCCGCAGGGGTATCTGTTTCATTAAACCATCTGCACCATTCATGTTTCTCTCTCGTGTTCTTGTTGACTCTATATTCATATTCATCAAAATACCTCCACCATGGTCTATTAGCTTCATCTCTATACTCCAATTGGATAGTATCGTCGGAGAAATCAAGCTCATCCTCTTTAACTTTGGCTTCATTATCATCTTCCTCTGGGTAGTCTTCAACTTCTCGTCTAACAGGAAACAATCCCCATTTAAGTCTGCTATACGGTTCTGTGATATTAGCTAGAAACCCCATGATGGTTAATATTTAATGAGTGAACTGTTTATGACCTGATTTGTTGTTATTCACGAAAAGAGCAAAGCAAGATTCTGTGTTCAAATAGGGTTGAGAAACTCATGGTAATTGAAAATATAGGTCCGCATGCAGGAAATAGACCATTACAATCGTTCTCCTTCTATTGGCTTTCGAGTCCTAAATAAGGTATTGACTTTTTTGTAAGGGATCCACTGTACATAATTTTTTTTCTACAGGCATTGGTATACTGATTGGATGATGGCACGTGATATAATCGAAAATAGCCACAATGGCTAATTGACACAATTCTCTATAGAATTGTTTTGAAGTGTCAGTTAACAACCACCACAATCCGCATCATAAACTAGCAAACTATCAGATAACTCTAAACATATTGTTATATTTTTACACTTAGAAAATGATATGACTTTTATCATGTAGCGTTATTAGTCAAATTGCTACCAACTGTGTACCTTATAGTTTCAACATATAGCATACAAGGAAGTATCAGTCTCTTGAAAAGGACTCTAATTGTTTTTAAAAACAAGAAATCTAGCTACGTAATCTTTAATCAAAAACAGGACAATCGGGTAACTATCAAAAACACTAACATAGTAACGGAAAGCAGAAAATGACATCGTCTCTTTAAAATAGTTGTGATAGAATGTATAAACCTAGAACAACAATTGACAAAATGAAAGCTAAAATTGGCAACAGACCAAATTTGTAAATGTATAAATCTTTCAATTGTTCCAGATATTGGATCATAACTTTACTGGATAATTTTGACTCACCTTCAGTTCTGACACCAAATGAATAACCGAATTCACCAATTGGCTGATCAGAAGGTAATGGTAACTTTGCTAACAATTCCAAAGCGATTTTGAAACCGGCAGCATTAATATTTGAAGAATCAACCAAATACTTTTTTTGTAAACCAAAATAACCACTCATTGGATCGGAAGCAGTAGTCAAAGGTTTAGCCAATATTCTAGCACCTGAACTAATAACACGACGATACAACGGCCAGTCTTTATCAATACCAACACCATCGGCATATCTAGTACCAATGACAAAAGGGTGATTTCTCAATTTTTTCAAAAAATCTGGAATACTTTCAGGTGGGTGTTGTAAATCAGCATCCATACAAACCAAATAGTCACCTTTTGACTCCTTGAAACCTCTTAAGACAGCAGAACTCAAACCTCTCTCAGTGGTTCTGACAATGATTTTAACATTGTAACCTTCTTTTTGTAAGGCCTCAACCTCCTCAACAGAACCATCGTTGGAGTTATCATCAACAAAGATCAATTCGGTCTTGGAAGAAGACTCGTTGCCCAAAGCAGCAAATAATCTCTTGGTCAATGGTTTGATGTTTAGTCTCTCGTGGTATGCAGGGACGGTGATACTATTCTCGATTGTCATTGTGGTGATGTGTTGAGAGGAATGAGATGGAAGAATTGTTTGTTTGTTTTGTTTCTTAATTTTTGACGTGTTTTTTCGAGCGTCGGTGGAATTTCAATTTACCACGTAAATACAATTACAATTATCGAGACGTTTTTATGTGGAATTTAACTCTATACTCGTGTAGATTGAAGAAGGTGTGGTCACCAGATAGAGGTACGAAGTTGGTGAGAACGAGATTAGATGGTTGGAATTTAGAATATCTATTATCGTTTAATTACGGTGTAACGAGAAGAACTCACGGTATTATCGTTGATTAAACATTAACCAACGCTCCACCCATAAATTCTTTAGAGACTTTTTTCCCTTTTTTTCTTTTTTTTTTTTTTTTGGTTGATTGATCAATTTCCTGTTTAGATGTTTTTCTCTCTCTCTCTCTCTCTCTCTCTCTCTCTCTCTACTTCCTTATTCTACCTCCATCATGAAATAGCATAACTTAACAGTTGAGACGACCATCATCAATTTCAATGCTATATATTATATAATTAATTACTAGCATTTTATCTCTCATCACGTGATACCCTCGGATATCTTTCATAGTTAAGCATTCTTAACTATTGACCGGAAATGTAACCCAATCAAAGTCGTTGAATTTTCAATTTTTAATAAAAGTCGAGCTCAAAGAAAAAAAAAAAAAGCATACAGAGAAATCAAAACAGTTAAGACTCCTCTAATTCTCACAGAATCTCTAATTTTATTAATAATGCTTTCTAGAAGATTAGCGCAGGCCACCACTTCCTCTGCCAGAGGTTATGCCACTAAAGTTTCAGCTACTGATTTCAATGGGAAAATCTCCTCTTTGACCGTTAAAGTCAACGCTGGTTCTCGTTATTCATCAAAAGATGGTTTAGCTCATTTATTAAACAGATTCAACTTTGAAAACACCAGACAAAGATCTGCCTTAAGATTAACCAGAGAATCTGAACTTTTAGGTGGTGAATTCCATTCTACCATTGACAGAGATGCTATTTATTTAACTGCAAACTTTTTGAAAGAAAGCTTACCATATTTCGTCAATGCTATTGGTGATGTCTTATACAAAACTTCATACAAAACACATGAATTGCCAGAAATCGTTTTGCCAGCTGCCAAATACGATTTATCAAGAGCTTTAGCTAGCCCAATCTTCAAAGCTAATGAATTATTACATTCTGCTACTTTCAGAAATGGTTTAGGTAACCCATTATACTACGATGGTGTTGAAAAAGTCACCTTAGACGATATCAAAGAATTTGCTGATAAAGTTTACGTTAAAGAAAACATAGAAATCATCGCCAAAGGTGTTAACCAAAACGATTTGAACCGTTTCATTTCTGAATCAACCTTATACCAACTACCAGAAGGTAAATCATTAGCTGCTACTTCAACTCCAAAATTCTTTGAAGGTGTCGAATCAAGACAAAGAGCCACTGGTCCTTCAGTTGCAGCCATCGCTGTTCCAGTTAAACCAGCTGATTTTGCTACTTACGAAGTCTTAGCCAACTTTATTTCTTCTCCATTATTCGAATCTGCTTCTGCTGTTTCAGATGTCAAATTCAACAAATACAACCAAGCCGGTTTATTCACTTTGTTTGTTCAAGGTGATGCTGCTTCAGTCGCTGCTAACATCAAAAAAGTTATTGCCTCATTGAAAAAAGGTCAAGACATTTCAGTTGTCAATGCTTTCACTGCTACCGAATTAGCTTTATCTAACGAAACTGCTGTCTCTCCATTAGAGATTGATGTTTCAAAAGTTAAAAACTTCAAATTAGGTAAATTCAACTACGTTGCTTTAGGTGATGTTAACAACTTACCATTTGCTGATGAATTATAAATATAACATGATGATAAATTAAGAGGGGATTTGTGCGTTTTTTTTCATATAAAAATGGGAGCAACCTCAGTTTCACTCACCCAAAACCCCCTTCCAACCAAAAATTGTACATTGACATAGAACTTTTTTAAATTAAATACAAGATGCAAGATATTTATTTTTTATTATTTTTTATACAGAGCAGTGAACGTTTTTCATCAATATATTGAAGTTAAACTTGTCGAATAAGCCACTGTTACACTACTAATTCATCCCTGTTTTTAAAGGTCTGATATATATTCCGTTTTATTTGTTTGCATTAATTGAATATAAGAAATCATATTCAACTGTTTTTATTACACAAATAAACATCTCATAACTTGAAAAAAAAAAAGATAAAAAAAAAAACACATACACATACACTAAACTCAATGTGGTTATTTTTTTTTTCTATGCTTAATTCTAAATTTATTGTAGTTAGCAATCATTCATTGGTTACCTGTTGTATATACAAAACATTATTACATCTTATGAACAAATCATTTCCCAAATGAGTACTTTTCCCATCGACAATCTCTTCTGGCTCAGACAATGAAATATTGAAATAGTTATCACTTGAATTCAGTATTCCCCTGTAGCTTGTATTATTGAACTTCAATTTTATCAGAACTTTTGTTCCAACTAGATCTTTTATGAATGGTTTAGGATTTATAACGTTTAGCTATTGGGATTGTTAGTTGATTGAAGACTTTTCTAAGATGTAATTATGAAAGACACGGCTTATTACATACCGACATATTGCGAAATATTCCAAAATATTCCAAAATATAACAATTTTTTTGTAGAGATAAATGCAATTTAAAACTACAGTAAAAACAACTTATAAATCTATATTGATTTTGACTGTTTTTATTTAATCGTGGAAAAACAATCAGTTACCCTGCCATTATCGCGAATATTGCCTTATTTGGTTTAAAAAGAGTAGAGTTGAGATTTTTATATTTAGGTTAAAATGAACGCCATCTTGGAAATTCACTCCTTTTGGAAATCTTCCAATTGTTTCAAAACTCCATACGAGAACACAATGTCTTGGTTCGCATCTCCATCAGTCAACATCGATCAGCTCATAAAGGATGCAACTGACGAGTCAATTCCCAACGGGGATCTTGATTTGGTCAAGTCACTGGAGTTTACTGATTTGATAAGGAGTAAGAAAGTGCTGCCAAAAGATGCCATGAGAGGATTGAAAAAAAGACTTTCTTCAACAAAAAATCCAAATACCCTACTATCGACACTGGAACTAATTGATACAAGTATTAAGAATGGTGGGAATCATTTCATTCTGGAAATATCGACAAGGGAATTCCTGGATACATTTAACTCAAAACTAATTCAGGATGACGATGTCTCATATTTGGTTAGGGAAAAGGCACTGAAACTCGTCCAAGAATGGGCCAAAGTGTTCTCTCAAAGAACTGAATTCAAATATTTTGATAAAGTTTATTCAAATTTGAAGAATCAAGGTTATGAATTCCCTGAACTTACAAGTGAAATCACTCAAAACTTTTTTGATTCAAATGTTCCACCAGAATGGGAAGATTCAGACGCTTGTATGATTTGTTCAAATCAGTTCTCATTGTTAAATAGAAAGCATCATTGTAGAAACTGTGGGGGCGTCTATTGTGGCGAACATTCTGGGAAGTTTGTTGAACTAGTTGATTTGGGAATATCTGAACCAGTTAGAGTTTGTGATTCTTGTTACGATGAAATTAAACATAAGAAAAAATCGTCAAAAAAGAAGAAGAAGAAGGACGTTATTCAAGCAAGACTGGCATATGATAGTGATGATGATGAAGATTTGAAAAAAGCTTTGGAACTGAGTTTGAAGGAAAGTCAAGGGCATGCTGAGGCTCCTTTAGGGTTTCAATTTCAACAACAACAACAACAACAACAAACGCAGCCTATTCAATCAAGTAATGTTGATGATGATGAAGAGGATATAGAGTTAAAAGCCGCTATTGCTGCCAGCTTAAGAGATTTGGAACAATCAAAACAACGCCAACAACAAAAATCTACCCCTAATGATGCATATTCGAATTTGTTACCTCAATCAAACACAACATACCAATCACAACCATTACCTCCAACACCAACGCCACATCATCAACAACAGCAACAACAACAACAACAACAAAATCAAAATCAAAATCAAAATCAAAACCAGAAACATTATGTCAATCGCTTAACTTCTCAAGAAGAAAACTCAATCAGACAATTCAATACAAAAGTTATCGAATCTCAACATTCAAACATCGATCCACAACAGTTGACAGATACTTATAGAGCTGCAATTCCTTTACAGCCTAAATTGGTGAACGAGTTGAATGAATCGTACAACAAATATAACAGTTTTGTTGACTTGAATTCAAAAATTGATAGTATTATGAGGTTATATAATAAGATTCTCGACGATAGAATTGAAGGTGAAGCATATGGCTACAATAGACAGCAACACTACGAACAAGTTCTTCAACCTTCTGAACCACAATACGCGTATCCTGCAGATGCTCAACAGTTACCTGTCCATCATACAAATCAGACGTTAAGTTCGCAGCCTACATACCAGCAATCACCAGTTTCACAAAACAAGCTGCCACAACTACCAACTTACCAAGCTCAAAACATTTCACCAACTCAACAATATGTTCAGCCATTACAACAACAATATACTGCACAATATGCCACACAGCCACAGCCAATATACAACAATGAGCAACAACAACAACAACAACACCAATTAACTGAGAATACTGATGGACCTAATCCGGAGGATCCGTTTAAAGATACAGGCACAGAAGACGCAGAGGAAGAGTATTCTGCTCCACCGGAGCTTTATAATGTTCCATCTGAACCACAACATCAAGTCTCGGAGCAGTATCAACAACCGATTTCTGTTCAGCCAGATCATATCCCATCAGTCCCATCAGTCCCATCAGCTCCATCAATTCAAGCACCATCCAGTAAAGTCACTGATTTCAATTTTCCTAGTGTCCCATTGAAGAGATTTGAACCAGCCCATGAGCAACAACAACAACAACAACAACAACAACAGATCGTAAAAGAAACACCCAAAGATGAGTTGTTGATTGAGCTGTGAATTAGTAATTAGAGAAATGCACTTCGAAATTCATGTCATTCTATTATTTTTCTTCGCCGTATTAAAAGAGAATAATCCCGTTTTTAATGCCTTTCGCTTTTTGTGGGGGAGTTTTAAAAGTGGCATATAAATCAAAAATGTAAATCTGAAATATTGAAATATTGCTTTTCTTTCAAACTCTTAAACATATCTGAGAAACAAACAATGAGTGAGCTGGTTAAAACACCATGGGAGACACCGTGTGGTTCCTTCAACAGTGATGGCATACTCAATAGTCCCTCGTTCCATCACAACATGAATTACAGCTTCATCAACAGAGAGTTTATAGAAGACGGGCCCTCCGCCTTGACCTTAAGCCAGCCAAACTACAGCACCTCTTTTAGAAACCTCACATCAACTCCACTAAGATCAACTCCCATCTCGTTGCCCAAGTCGTTGCCTATTGACTGGAATCTGTTCAACAAGCAATACCGGTTGAAACAGAAGTTAAGAAGCTCTAGCAAAAAGCAAATACTAGTTGAAAACAATTTCGAAAATATGCCATATCAAATTATTGATTTTATTGCAGATTGTGCTGAATACCAATCTGACTTGGTTGCTTTATCACAAACGAGTTGCTTTTTCAATAAGATGGTCAACAAGAGATTGTATAAGAAAATCTTGATTATTGATGATATCGATTCTAGATTCAAGCATTCTGATTCAAACTATACATTGCTGGATCTAAACAAATCTTATTCAAAGCTGTTAGCAACATTACATTCAAACACTGAGAATTTACTTCCTTTGATTCAGGAAATAGTTATCGACACTTCATGCACTGCAAAATTCAACCATAGCTATGACCAACTAAACACAAACATCTATGATTCGCTTTACGATTTATTCTTGACAAATAATAACAACTTGAAAATCCTTGAAAATCTGGATTTGAATAATTTAAAAAAGTTTGGATCAGTTTTGAAATATAATCAAGACCATTTAATAAAACATAACTATAACAAATACACTTATCACTACTCAAGCGCTGAAAATTTGAATGACCTAATTAGAAAAGATTTGCTAAATTTGAAAAACTTCCAAATCCTTAATATTCAAGATTTGAACAATATTCCAACATCTTGTAAAATTTTATCCATTTTGATTGAACATGAATACCAATTGGAAAATGACAACCATCTAGATATTCAAATTCCAACTTGGTACATGTTACAGAATTTGAAATATCTCCAATTGAACAACTCAGTCACTACTGAAACATTCATAAAGGAATTGACATCATCAGTCCTCACCACTCCAATTCATAGACTACAAAATCTTGAGACGCTATCAATTGCAAACATTCATCATAATAATGATCCACTATCATTTGAAAAATTGTACCAGATCATCAATTTAAACAATTTAAAATATCTTGAGTTAAAATTGAACTGTCATGAACGTGTGATTTGCAATTCCTGCATTTTGCAATTCTTTTCCCATTGGTTCAATGAAATTGGAGTTCCAAAAAGTTTAGAGAAATTATCCATTATTTCCCTACCACCTTCCTCCCAGTTCAACTATGAAATCCAATGGGATTCACTATTGATCTCACCTTACATGACTCAATTTTTAGCGAGCGTTAAAGTGTTTTTCATCAACTTGAACGATTTCCCATTTGTTCCTATATTTATCAAGACTGCATCATATGAACTAACTAATGCAAATAGTTTGATATTACCCATCAATAACACAATTTTGAGTAGAAGAAAACACATGTTTGACAACATTTTGCAAAATTTAAGAAATTGTGAAAACTTGACAGTCGTTGATTGGTTTTATAACTGGTTAGTGTATTTGAGGATCCCTGAAGTCTATTTGAATTCAGATAATGACTCGGGTTTAAACTTTTTAAATTATTTAAATTCTTGCCGTTGTTCGGCTTGTACTGATGGTCGTGGTGTATTGAAGTCATTGGTTAGCTTAACATGTTTCAAAGATTTCAAGAAAAGGTTCCAAACTAATTTACACTATGGTACCAATTGTTTGTCAACTTCAAATTCAGATTCAAATTCAATAAATTTAAATCCAGATCAATACCGCATCTTGTATAATCACATCATCTCATCACTCAAAAATAGAATCCCACTAAACACACAATCATCCAAGATCTCAACATCGCTAAATCTTGATAGCTTGAGACAAATCAGTAAGCTGTCAACGCAGCTGATTTCCAAAGAGCAATGGGATTCGATCATAAGACTATTATGCCATTCCATGAGAGAAGAACTAAGAAGATTCGCTGAGGCTTTACCTTGCTTGAAAAGATTAAATTTGGGTGGTGTCTTGTTCAAATTCAAAAGAAATCTGGGAGGTGATCTTGTTGTTTCCAACGACGTCGTTGGCGTTATAAAGTTATGAAATTATGAGTAGCATAAGATGTGTGCTGTCACTATGTTTATCCTTGCAAGCTATTCCAGAAAATGAACAAATGAAAGTGCATTTATATTTCTGATTCCTCTCTGTTTATATCGATTATGTAATTTCTGCACTATAAAAATTTTTTTTTCGTCCAAAAACTTTTCATTCTTTTTATATATTGAAAAGAATAACATCACGCGTATTTCTTTGGCGTCACTTCGTAATGATCAATTTTGGTTGATCTCCTATTTATGAGGTTTTGGATGCCGAAGGAGCCAATCTGTTTTAAAGGAGGACTTTCCGTTCTTTTTAAAATGTTTGGAATTATTAGGATATGTGTGAGAATGAATGAAGGATGTATCTCCGTATTGTGAGTAAAGCTCTGAACACTACGGTCATGAATTCCTTCAACAAATGGATCTATTCCATAATGAAAATGCATACTGGTTTTATTAATGATAAAGGGAGGTTAATTGGGTGATTGTTTCATTGATTTCGAGCAATCCATTGTGGGTATTTTGAAGAAGCTTTAGCTACTGATTCAACTCACCTAAGCCTTTCGATGTCTCAATGTATTTTTACTACTCCCCCCCCCCCCCTTATTGGATGTTTGACACAATTTGATAAAATGCCCATTAATACAAATTAAACTCTCGATGCTTTATTGAATTGTACAGTATGTTTTCTGTTTTGTTTTACGGTATCTCACTTTTCTCGAGCATAGTTTCAATTAATAGTTGTCGTTTATTACTGAATCTCCTTTTTTCGTTCATTCAAGTCTTGACTTGGAGAGTACAACTCAAGGTAAACACATCATGAATCAAAAATCTTTAAATATGATCTTAGTTGGCTACCGACGGATTAACACGAATTTGAAAGGATATCCCTACGGATATACCGATCCAATGACTAATCTTCGAGAGTCTTACTTTGACTCATATAGATTATTCAAGGTTTATAAAAGTCAGTAATCTCCCCCCCAAAAAAAAAACAGTAGACTCTTCCAAGTTAGGAACACCTAAAAAGCTGGACTTCACACCCTTTCAACATCCCAATTGTGTCATATCCCAACAAATCTGGATTAAACACCAACTCATAGCCATTACCTTGACACTTTGATAATTGACAGTCACCTCATCGCTCCGGGTAACTTTTTTTACCTTAATTAGTTTAAAAAAAAATTTATCATCAAAAGGAAAAGAAGTCAATCTTTTACCAACTTGTGTTTTTTTGAACCCATTTTAGCAACTCACTAATATTTTATAATGTCTCCAGTCGAGCCAGTCTCAA
This sequence comes from Wickerhamomyces bisporus, assembly GCA_024271855.1. Classification (NCBI taxonomy): domain Eukaryota; kingdom Fungi; phylum Ascomycota; class Saccharomycetes; order Phaffomycetales; family Wickerhamomycetaceae; genus Wickerhamomyces; species Wickerhamomyces bisporus. The sequence goes on from JANBXE010000034.1 coordinate 78,283, forward strand.
ACGTTTTTGAAACCATCTTGGTTTTGGATTTTGGTTCCCAATACTCCCATTTGCTAACTCGTCGTTTAAGAGAGTTCAACATATACGCTGAAATGTTACCATGTACTCAAAAAATTTCTGAATTAACATGGAAACCAAAAGGTGTCATCTTATCTGGTTCCCCATATTCTGTCTATGCTCCAGATGCTCCTCACGTTGACAAAGACGTCTTCAAATTAGGTGTTCCAATCTTAGGTATCTGTTATGGTATGCAAGAATTAGCTTGGATTAACGGTACTGAAGTCTCAAGAGGTGACAAACGTGAATACGGTCCAGCTACCCTAAACGTTCAAGACCACAAATCCCCACTATTCAAAGATGTTGATCACTCACAAGTCTGGATGTCACATGGTGACAAACTATATGGTTTGCCAGAGGGTTTCAAAGTCATCGCAACCTCAGAAAACTCCCCATACGCTGGTATTGCAAATGAAAAAGAACAAATATATGGTATCCAATTCCACCCAGAAGTCACCCATTCAGAAAAAGGTAAAATTTTATTAAGAAACTTTGCTGTTGATATCTGTAATGCTACTCAAAACTGGAGTATGAAGAATTTCATCGAAACTGAAATTAACAGAATCAGAACTTTAGTTGGTCCAGATGCTGAAGTTATTGGTGCTGTTTCAGGCGGTGTTGACTCCACTGTTGCTGCTAAACTGATGACTGAAGCTATTGGTGATCGTTTCCATGCTATCCTAGTCGATAACGGTGTTTTAAGAAAAGATGAAGCTAAAATCGTTAAAGAAACTTTAACCAAAGGTTTAGGTATTAACTTGACTGTTGTTGATGCTGCTGATGAATTCTTAGACTTACTAGCTGGTGTCACCGACCCAGAAAAGAAACGTAAAATTATTGGTAACACTTTCATTCATGTTTTTGAAAGAGTTGCTGCTGAAATTAAACCAAAAAAGGGTGGAGATATTGAATTCTTACTACAAGGTACTTTATATCCAGATGTCATTGAATCAATTTCATTCAAAGGTCCATCCGCAACCATTAAAACCCATCACAATGTTGGTGGTTTATTAGAAAACATGAAATTGAAATTAATTGAACCATTAAGAGAATTATTTAAAGATGAAGTCCGTGAATTGGGTGAATTATTGGGAATTCCCCATGATCTAGTCTGGAGACACCCTTTCCCAGGTCCAGGTATTGCTATCAGAATTTTAGGTGAAGTTACCAGAGAACAGGTTGCCATTGCCAGAGCTGCCGATCATATTTACATCGAAGAAATTAGAAAAGCTGGTTTGTACGAGAACATCGCACAAGCTTTTGCTTGTTTATTGCCAGTTAAATCTGTTGGTGTTATGGGTGATCAACGTACTTACGAACAAGTTATTGCATTAAGAGCTATTGAAACCTCTGATTTCATGACTGCTGATTGGTATGTTTTTGAAGCTGCATTCTTGAAGAAAGTCAGTTCAAGAATCGTTAATGAAGTTGATGGTGTTGCTCGTGTCACTTATGATATTACTTCAAAACCACCAGCCACTGTTGAATGGGAATAAATGGTGTTAACCTTTTTTTTAAATTTTAGTTCCCTGGTGTTGTTTTGTTTGCATAGCTTAAAAGAGTAATAAAGTACAATGTATGATTTAGAATTTTGTTTTACCGATTTCTTGTCGTAGTACAGAAGCAACCAAAACATCAGTATCATGACTCATTGAAATCAAGAACTGTTCATTTTTATGCTTTTCCAAGTACTTTCCACCAATCTGAGGTTGACCAGTAGTTAAACTGTATTTATACCAATCTTTCATTGAGAATAGGGACTGATCTTTGGGAGATAATGACTTGTAAATCGCCTCCTTAACACACCAGCTTCCACTGAGAATCCTGACAACCTGCACAATATCATTTTCGGCTTGAAACTGCTTAAACAATGGGAATTCATGTTGGAGATTTAAAATACGTACTCCAAACTTGGTGATAAAAGCACTTTGTAGTCCGCCATTTCGCTCAATTAGCTTATAGAACCTAGCAAGCTTAACAATATCTGTTCCTATACCCAAAATCATCCCAGAAATTATTAGCAACCCCAATGGAATCAGTAAATTTCCAAAGATTACAATCGTTTATCATTTCCATTTTCTCAGTAATCGAAAAGAAAGAAAAAAAAAAAAATTATGCCCGCTAAAAAAAAAAAAAAAAAAAAACGTTGAAAGTGAAAAATTTTGGTGACACATCGAGACTAAAAATTGACCAGGTTTTTCACAGATCTCAAAATAGTACGGTTTAAATAGTCTAAATTCAGTCTGATCTTTATCTGAGCTTCAACTATTGCTAATTCCTCGATTTACTCTTTTTTTTTTTATCCCCAACTAATCTTTTTTTCAGTTTTTTTGGCAATAAAAGATCACTAATATTTCTACACATCATGGCATCTTCTGTTCCAGGTCCTATCCCATTACCAGGATCAAAGTATGACCTCTCAACATACTGGGGTCGTGTTCGTCATTGTGCTGATATCTCAGATCCTCTGATGCTGCTAAACACAACTGCCCAAGTTGAACAAGCTAAAAAGTTGATCTCAGATTACAAAAATGGTAAAATACCTGAAATGACACCAGAACTATGGCATTCAAAGAAAATCCTTGACTCAACTGTTCATCCAGATACTGGTGAGGCCGTTATCCTACCTTTTAGAATGTCATCATGTGTCTTATCAAACTTGGTTGTTACAGGTGGTATGTTGACCCCAGGATTGGGAACGGCTGGTACTTTATTCTGGCAGGTTGCAAATCAATCTCTAAATGTTGCAATTAATATTTCAAATGCTAATAAATCGCATCCATTATCAACTACCCAATTAATCCAGAATTATGCTGTTGCTGTTTCTGCTTCTTGTTCAGTTGCTTTAGGTTTGAATGCTATTGTTCCAAGATTAAAAAATATTTCCGCCAATACTAAGCTAATTTTAGGTAGACTGGTTCCATTTGCTGCAGTTGTTTCAGCTGGTATTGTCAACGTTTTTGCAATGAGAAGTGAAGAGATAAAAAAAGGTATTACGGTCTTTGATAAAAACGGTGATGAAGTCGGTACTTCTAAAACTGCTGCTATATATGCCGTTGGTGAAACCGCTGCTTCAAGAGTCATCAACGCTACTCCAATTATGGTTATCCCTCCTTTGCTATTAGTCAAACTACAAAAGGGTTTCCTAAAAGGAAAAGGTCTAGGTATCCAAACTTTAGCCAATTTGAGTATCATCACAATCACTTCATTCGCAGTTCTACCATTCGCATTAGCTGTCTTCCCACAGAATGAAGCCATCAAAGTCTCCAAGTTAGAATCGCATCTTTCTGGAAAGAAAGATAAGAACGGAGAGTTAATTGAAACCGTTTATTTTAATAGAGGTATCTAGATGTAAACTAGGAAAAGTACTTTAGAAAGTTTTTTTTGTTTTTTTTTTTATTTATTATTATTAACATTCTGTTTTGTTAATACTAATTTGTGTTCATGTTTTATAATTTGCATCAACTCGTCTAATCTGTTAATTAGTCTTTTTTTTTACATGTAAAGATAACCTCAGAAACTCTTCATTAACTTAAATGTTCATCACTATTATTCAATTAAGCAGCCCTCTTTATGGTGTTTGGATGTTTTGGTGAATTCGCGATAACAAATTGAAACATCACTAAACAATACAATAACAAAGGAAATCATTTTGATTTTAACCGACTTTACAGACAGAGTAGACCCTTTTCAATTGAATATTACATCGAAACTTTGAAGAAACTGAGAGTTCACGCAGGTAGTGCACTACTCCAGAATGTCATCAAACAGGAAGGATAAACTGGGACAAGTCATACAGAACTTCTTTCTTAAAGCTGCAAACATCATAATTCAATCACGAACAACCCCTCTCCAGACGACATCAAACATCTCAAGTAATGCAAAGTCCAATAGATGGTTTAACATTGATACTCTGGATCTACCACGTGAAGATCTGAAACCTTGGAAAGCTTCTAACCATACATTTTCACCAATAATAATTGAGACATTCCTTGATCTCAGAGATCTAACGGTAAAGCAATCATTGGTGTTGAGAGATAGCGAACAGAATTCATGGAATATCAACACGAAGAAGAACGAAATTGTTATGGAAAGATGGCTGATTGAGATTGATCCTGCTGTTGCTGATGACTCCAATGCTGAGTTACCTCTTCTGTACAAGAAATTAATCATAATGTTTCGTTATTTATACATGATTACCAAATTGCTGCCTACGCATAAACTATTCAAAAGGCTAGAAAAGGTCAAGCTTACGAAATCACCATTAAAGGTTGGTGTGAGGGTTCTTGAAGGAAATAGACCGATTGTGTCAAAGGGAAGAATCGGATTATCAAGACCGATTATAAGCAACTCAGAGGATCATCTGTTACAAAGAGTATTAACGCCAGTCATAACAAGCATCGGATCATTAAAAATATCCGTGTCTTATAGAAAGCAGATAGATTTTCAACTAATTGATAATGAAGAAACACTATCGTCTCATTTTTTGAATATTGATAAAAATAGGGCTAGTTCTGGGATTTCAACGTCAGTTAAAAAGGCATTTAGGGCCGGAACTGCTTCGCCCCCAAGCTCGTCCCCTTTAACAAGAAATGAATCAAGTGCTTCCATTGCTTTGGCTTTAAAAGTTCAGAGAACTGGCTCACTTAGTGCTCAAACAGCATCACTTCCAAAATCAATAACGTCATCTTTCGGATCAACTTCACATTATGTTCCTATACCTGCTGGAAATACACTGGATCAGTTAAGTTCAAGTGGAAGTACACCTAAATACTCATCCTCATTTTTGAAAGTTGCTCGTCGTTCAAGTCTTAGAAGATCTTCAAGTGCTGATAGAGGAACCCCATCCAGCATTGGTTTTAAAGCTGGGTCCAATGTTGGATTAGAAACCAATGTTGATGATGAATTGAATGATTTTGTCAAACTGATTGACAGCAAACAGGATTTGAAACTGAGTTATTCCCCAAATATTAAAGATTCTCTTGGAAAATTCCAACTCATGAAAACAAAAAATGAGGAGCTAGGTGAGAGTTTAACAGCTAGCATGTACTCAAAATCACAATCACCACCTCCAGCTTCACAGCAGCCATCATCATCAACGGCAACATCTTCACAATATATCTCTAACGCCCTTCAAACACTGGCCCAGTACTCAGGTTCTCCAAGATGGGGTGGTGTAACAGCATCGATCACCAAGAGACTATCAGATGCCAACATCAGTAATGATTCATTAGCCTCAAGAGAAATATTAAAACCACCAAGTGATTTCTCATCACCTAGGTTCGCATCGACTTCACCTTCTTCTGGAATAAATATGAGACGCGATAATAGAAGCTTCAGCATTGGACCTTCAAATCCGACTATTGCCACATCCACCACAACTGCTCAAATGCATAGAATTTCAGGTGAGAATTCTGCTGACCATGGACATAATGTCAAGAATGATCAATATGATGAAGACGATGAACTACTATTTGCTATGAGCGATATGAACTTACCAAAACATTCATAATATTGACCTGCTTTTATGTGTCTGTGTATGTTTTGAACTACTTAGCTAACCATTACCAACTATTATTTATTTCACCTACGATAGGTATTCGGGTCTAACAAAAAACGTTCATACTATTAAAAACAATGATATCTTGCATTTTATAAAACATTCCATCGTAATTCATAACCTTTATAATCATATCTTCAAGCCTTCGTGATCGCCATTGAATACTTCAGCAATGGTTATTTCTTCTTGTTTAGCAACATTACCAACACTATCAGCCATCAAAATGGTTTTCTTCTTATCATGCCATGCTAAATGTCTCCTTAAATCATAGTCTCTATTGAAAGTTCTTATACAGCCAGGTATAGTGCAGGGAATAGCTTTTTGTGGACTTGCAACGGTGTTGAATAACAAGCCAGTTGCAGTGTCGCCTTTCTTCAATAAACTTTCCACCTTCTCAGAGCTTAGCACTTTCTGGCTCTCATTGGTTAATGTTTTAAGTCTTGATTCTTGGTTCGAAATATGACTCAATCCACTTGGTAAGAATCCATGATCTCCATTACAGTGAGTTAGCAACTCATCTTTTTTCAAAAACTCTTTAGGACATTCAGTACATTTCCATAATTTTAGTGACTTCTCATCATCATGAACTATCATGTGCATTCTTAAACCTTCTTTACCAACGCATCGTTTATCACAAATTGAACATTTTAGCTTGGGATGTTCTGTCTTCATATGTAATTGTAATGTTGACCAAGTCTTAAAGCTAGAGAGACACCCTGAAAAGTCACATTGATAAGCAGGTGAGCTACCATGATATTTCTCCTTATGATTTGCTAATCTATAGGGTCTTGGAAATGACTTTCCACACTCGTTACAGGTTAATGTCTTTAAATGAATTGATTGGATATGATGTCTTAGAGCCTGATGTTTATAAAATGCTTCTTTACAGTCTTCATATTCACATTTGAAAGATTTTGTATGGGTGATTTCATGACGTTTTAAATGTTGATTTGTATTGACACCTTTCCCACATATTGAACATTTGAATGGTTTATCATTTGTGTGTGATAGCATATGTCTCCTTAGGTGGTCATCTCTGAAAAACGAACTATCACAAAGTTGACAACTGAACGGTCTTAAATCTGTATGAGACCTCTGATGTTGAGTCAAAAGACTTGGTCTTGAATATTTCTTATCGCATCCTTCATAATCACAGTGATAAATTTTAGGACGGGATGAGCTAGTAGAAGATGATCTTGTTGATGGGGCAGTGGATTTCGGGGTAGCTGACACCACTGTTCCAGAAGCTCTTCCACGAGATATGCACTCATCTGATACCAAAGATGCAGGAGAAGATACCATTCTAAATGTACTAATTTTGACTATACTCGATTCAATTTGATCTTTTAATTTTGATTTGAAACCTCTTTTAGGCCTTGTTTTCATTTCGGATTTCTTCTATGGCGTTTTTTTTTTTTTTTTTTTTTTTTTTGGCCCTCATCGCGTTGATTATGGGGCTTGGCTTAGTCATCTTTGGAATCTATTATGAAGAACTCTTTATTCTATAGCTTTTGACATGAGGATCTGTCGAGAAGATGAGTGGGGCCTTTGTTGCTGTACTTTGTAGTTCCTACAAATATCTTATTCTTTTTAAGAGCCCCCATCACCACCAAAATTTGTGAGACTCGAGTAAAAATACCATGCTAGTTCAGTTTAGTTCAATTTCGCTATCCGGAATAAATTTTCAAGTCATCGAAACAAATCTTAATACTCAAAAGCAGCTGCTTATCTTTCCTCATCTTGGATTTGATGGAGAATGACAAGATGAACAGTGTCTCATCACTGACACCAACCCATCGTGAAATCCTTTCAGGCCTTACAGCAGGCTTCATCACCACAACAGTTACACATCCTTTAGATTTGCTTAAAATCCGATTACAATTAGATCAAGCATCAACCTCTCATTACCAATCCTTCCTAAAAACTATACGTTCCATACGCTCAGCGTCACTGCAAACAACAATAAGAAACTTGTATAGAGGGATTCTGCCGAACCTGTTAGGTTCTTCAATCGCGTGGGGTATATATTTTGCATCTTATAGGCAATTCAAAGATTTGTCTCACACTTTAATAAAGAGTGAAGATTTCAAGAAGGATTCAAACTTGCAATCATGGCATTACTTGGGCAGTGCATTTGGAGCAGGAACAGTCACGGCTTTGTTAACTAACCCATTTTGGGTTCTCAAAACACGAATCTTGAGTACTAATAAAGAGATCCCTGGTGCATATAATGGGCTAGTTGATGGGGTTCAGAGGATATTGAAAGAGGAAGGTATAACTGGGTTTTGGAAAGGCCTGTTGCCAAGTATATTGGGAATAAGTCAAGGTGCTTTGCAATTCACCATATATGACACGTTGAAATATCAATATAGAGGTGATGATTCAAAAGGCAAACTTCAGATTTGGGAATATATTGTTATGAGTTGTACATCCAAGATAGTTTCTCTTGTGATACTTTATCCTGTTCAATTATTGAAATCAAGACTACAAGATTATGAAAGTATCAAAAAACCAAAAACAATCAAACAGGTTGTTAACAGTATTTATTTCAAAGAAGGATTTGGCGGATTCTATAAAGGTATACTTCCAAACGTCATCAGAGTTTTGCCAGCAACATGCATCACATTCAGTGTCTACGAACAAATGAGAAGACTAACTTAAGATTTTGTACATATATAAATTAGCAGCATTTTTTACTACATCATAAGGAAATTACTGTAATTACATAAAAACCTTTTATAACATTATTTCAACTATAAGATACACAAAAGGGGGATTTGATTGTTTAGTAACCTAAAGCAGCCAATTGTTGAGAAGCTTTGGATTCAGCTTGGGAAGCTTTGGCAGCATCAATTTTTTTGGTTAAAGCCTTCTTTTTAGCATAGTATTCAGCAGCTTTGACAACACGTTTCTCTTCTAATTTAGAAACAACATCACTGTATTTCCAACCGACAGATTTAGACAAATCACCTAAGGTGGTGTATTTTCTACCTGGTTTCAATCTTAAAACTCTTAAAGCTTGTGGAACGACAACTCTTTTCTTTTTGTCGTATGGAGGTGGGACACCTTCAAAGACTTTTAATCTTTCTAAAGCAGCTTTACCACGAGCAGTTTTGTGTGAAATCATACCACGTAAAGCTTTGTAGAAGATTCTTGATGGAGCTCTGAAATGGAATGGACCTCTGGTTTTGTTGAATCTGGTACCTTTTCTCAAGTAGTCATGGTATTTTAATTTGGTTCTGAATAATTCACCAGAAACGTTTAAGGCTTCAGTTCTAACAACAACGATTTTTTGACCGTTTAATAATTGTTTAGCAACGATTGAAGCAAGACGACCTAAAAGGTGACCTTTACCTGAAGTTATATATGTTAGTATATCTGATCGGTTTGCAATCATATTGGAAGATGATCATTAGACTTCTTGTGCATCTCTCTCACGTATCTCAACTTTTGTTTGGATTCTATAAATATTTTTTTTTTTGGATATTGAGATATGAGATCTGTGAAGACCATGGCCCTTTTTGCAAAGTAATTATAATATCACTGTTGGATTCTTTTCATTTCAGTGATATTAGTTTTCTAAGGATATTCAGACCCAGGAGTGATTTCAATTTATGATTTATTATAATTCATGATGCTTGATGATTGATGAAGACACAACGTTTTAAAAGTACAGATATCTCTATTAAAACGTGATACATCACATTGTCTAACGATCTTATTCCGTACTATTCCTCTATTACATACCATCAATGACAACGACTGGTTCGAAAGTACTCATTCTTGTTGATTTGGGGGGTGATGAACTATTGAATGTTGTTAGTCAAGGAAAAGTGTTTTGTATAAATTTTGCGTTGTCTGGAAAATTCACACTCTTTTTTCGGTAAGCACAACACCTCTCCTTTGAGGCTAACAGCGTTTTCGCGAAACAGTTGAAAAATACTGGGACAAAATTTGGCGCTAGACAATTTCCTGGTACGTGCAGCATTATTTACTTATTAAAAAACATCCGAACACCACATACTTATTAAGCGCTGACCAGTCACTTTCTCTGTTTTTGTGTTTTCTGTGACTGCCCTATAAAAAAGCACGTGACTTTTATTTATTTATTTATTTATTTATTTATTTATTTTTATCTTTCATTTTTAAGTTTTCAAGTTTTTCTAATGACTGGTTTTTGTTAGTTAAAGTGTAGTAGTTTATTAGCTTACAGTGGTTGTTATTCTTTTGTCATGATATAACGTTAATTCCATGGGCTGTGATTCTATACCTCTGCGACACGTAGTAATCTAACATAAATGTACCGTTATCAGAGCCCTTGCTCTCAACATCAAACAAACAAGCATCAATGTCCTCATTCTTATCCAGGACTTTTCTTAACTCCAACATGATATCGTTCAACATTCTATGCGCTCTGGTATGATTGGTCAGCTTCTCTGCTGTAAATACCTCGTAAACATTCAGCAGCACAATAAGAGATACGTTAGTTAAGCTGTGATCCTTTAACTCTTGTAAAATTCCATCTAGATCAAAGCATTGGGTGTAACTGACTCGATCGAGAGGAGATGAACCATTTTCAGAAGAAGAGCTAACAGAAACTATCTTTGAAGCCAATATTTCGAAAGGAGCAGTGCCGGCAGTATCGATCCAAATCACTTGATTCCTGCTGATATCCTCATTGGTAACAATAGTGACTATACGATCAAATAATAACTGAGCAGCGTTTTTTGTTAGCGACTTCCAGTTGAATTATTGTGGTTAGGTTTCTCACTTACCTCAATTCCTGTATCGAAATGAATGTCAGTGACAATTGAGACCAATCCTTCAATATGCATCCCATCTAATTATGATGTGAAGATGCTTTCCCTTTCTCCTTCTTTTTTTTTTTTTTTTATTATTTTTGCTCCCCACTGTTTCACAAAAGTAGCACAAATATGATTTGCTCAACTTTCTTTCAAGCTCAAAACTCTAGTTTTATATAGCTTTATCAAGAGTGAGTTTCATCCCAAATCTCCGCTATTTTTTTTTTTTTTTTTTTTGACAGCAAATAATAGACTATCCTGATTAGGAAATCCGTAACCTCGGAAATTTCACCTGCTTAATCTCAGTTTTAACCTCAATTTCAATCTCAAACGATAGTCTCTGACCAACTTTTTTTGTTCCAAAGCTCTCTTTGTCTCTTTTTGATAATTTAATCCTATCTATTTAAGGCGTATATCATCATCACAAATCACATTTCAAACGTCAAGCTTCAACTTTTCTAGATCATGACTTCAATACTCTCAGATCAATCGCTCATAAATACAGAACCTCAATTGGTACTCTTATATCAAAACTCCTTTCGACAAACCATCCAGCTCTCAACTTTCATAGATAACGACTATAACGAATTCAAATCCATCCAGGATGCAAACATCAATGATCTCATCGCTTTAATCATTAAAACTTGGGATGAGACAAGTATAGCGTTGGAAAAACCACAGAAACCAGAACAGATAAGGCTGATACATTTAGGTCGTCAGTTAGACGATGGTTATGCGCAAATAAACGAATTAAAGTTGAGCACGAGTGATATCATTCATGTCATTATTAGACCATTGGATAGCTTGAGCGTTAAAGATGGGAACAAAACAAGATCAAGAGCTCATAAAAAGATCTCAGTTGGGAACAATGGTGAATCAGGTTGTTGCGTTGTTGTTTGATTAAATTATAACGAGTTATACACGCTTCTTCATGAATCCTTTCTTTGGAATTGTTGTGTTTGGATTATTAGGAAGTTCTTTTTTTTTTTAACGCGTCACTGATGAGATCAAAAATTGTCTGAATGGTGAAAGGTATATATATATATATAGATCATGATTTAAGGCAAATTCATATGATTTTCTCACTGAATGCAATAGATTTCTCGCCAGTATTACATTGTTCCAGTATATATCTTCTTTTTTTTTTTTTTTTATATTACAGAACATAGACATTAATTTTGGCTCATATATAAGCGTGATGATACTCTTCACTCTTTTTAACTCACTCTTTAAGACTTGATGATGACTGATGATAAATGAAAAAATTGACAACCCCGTTATCTAACCTTTTTTGTCTTCTTCAGTTCTCAATGGCACAACAAACACACAATGATATAATATCTTACTGTCTAAACCCACAAACAAAATAACATGATACAGAAATACTCATCACTAATATTCAAACAACAATAACACTCTCTTTAAAAAAAATAATAACAATAATATAGTAATCTCCCTCACTTCTTGAATCCTTTGGCCAAATCAACATTTCTCAAATCACCTAGATCTTTCTCTTGAGTTTTCAAATTTAAGGGGCTGTCAGGTAAATATCCACCTTTAGTCGGAGTTGATTGGCTTTGTTTCTCATGACTTTGAGGTGGCTCTCTATTATTTTGACCTGGTTGTAATGGTGTACTGAATTGAACAAAATTCCACAACGCAGGTGAGCTCTGTAGATTATTTGATTGGTGTCCACCTGGTTGGTTTGAACCATTACTGTTACCACCATTAACATTACTATTGCCGTTTAGATTATCTTGGGACTTTTTGCGTGCTCCTCTTTCTGGTGTATAAGCTTCAACCGCACTGATTGAAAACGACTTGGTTGGTGAAGTTATCATACCAAATTCTATGTTCGAATTGTTTGTTTCAGTTTTAGTCTCAGTTGTGTTATTTGAATCGTCTTTATTATTGTTGTTATAATATGAAGATTGGTATTGTTTTGGCGGTGTTTCATTTTCCTTATCAGTCTTTATTGGTGAAGACAGTTGTGTGGTGGGTTCTGAGCTATCGTGTGGAGCAGATGAAGAAGGTTTTATTTCTGTCCTGTCAGTCGATATTACTGAACCTTGAGTTATTGGTCGTATATCATTGGATAAGCGTTTGGAATTATGTAGATGTTCTGACTCGTGTTTCAGCGGTAAAGGTGCTGTTGGTTGTTGTTGTTGTTGTGGAGGTTGTTGTTGTTGTTGTGGAGGTTGTTGTTGTTGTTGTGGAGGTTGTTGTGGTTGTTGTGGAGGTTGGACTGGGTAAGGTAGTGGCTGAACATGAGGAGGAAATTGTGGTTGAACTGGGAAGTTACCAGTTTGGAAAGACGTAGCTGATCCAACAGACGAGACCCTACTATGTTCATATTGTTGAGTTGAATGACGCTGTGGCAAGGGAAATTGCTGCTGAATGATAGGTTGCCCGTGTTGTTGCTGTTGCTGTTGCTGTTGCTGTTGCTGTTGCTGTTGCTGTTGTTGTTGCTGTTGTTGTTGTTGTTGTTGCTGTTGCTGTTGTAAAGGAGGTAATTGGGTTGGAACATAAGGTGGGAATGGTTGTGGTGCATATTGAGACCCAGAAGTGTTACCTGCAGCGGCTATAAATTGTAAAGCTTCTTGAGAAGTTTGACGTCTATGTTGTTGTTGAATCTGTGGTAAGGGATTTGTGGCCTGTAGTCCTGAACTCTGAGACGGTTGATAGGCTGATTCTTGTGCGCTATTTAGTCTCGATGATTGAGAAGGCAAGTCACTATGTATAGCTAGATGTAATTGTAATTGTCTTGAAACTGAAGAACCTCTTCTAACTTTGGATAGCGAGCCACTTTGAAACTTTTTCAAAAACTCATGCTTATAGCTTTCACTAATTTGCCATTTCATGCCTTTACCTGGTTCATTTGCTCTCCTTGGAACTTTTTCAAATGCTTTATTCAATGATAAATTATGTCTAATTGAATTTTGCCATCCACTCTTCGAAAATCTGTAAAACGCATAATGTTTTGCGATCCAATCATATATTTCGGATAACGATAAAACCCCTTCAGTGTTTGATAATATAGATTGGGTAATCATTGTAGCATATGAATATGGAGGTTTGATATCTCTAGCCTCATCTTTGGATAAATCATTATCCATTGTTGAAGCTGTACCCCCAAGAGAGATGTTAGTACCACCGATCGCAGCTCCACCATGAGCTGGTCCACTCCTATTTGAGTTATTATTACTATGAATGATATGATTATTTGCAGCTTCAGAATTGAACATTTGGAAGGCTTTTAAATTTTGTGTAGTTGAAGGTGCCGGAACATCCCTGGATTCTCCCCAGAAATAGCCATTATTGGAATTTGCTGTAGCTGGATAATTTTGAGTTCTTCTGTTCTTTGGCTTTGGCAGTTTTGAGCCAAGAATGCTCAAAATAGCAGGAGAAATTTTTGGTCTTGCATCAGGTAAAATAAACATCATTTGTGTTCCACCAATGTCAATAACGGCACCGGAATATAAAGGTGTTGGGGTAGCATTACTGCCACTAGACACTTTTGTTCCGTCAACTTTAGCACCATTTCTTCCAAGAACTAATAGCTCCCAAACTCTTGTACTCAAATTGAACTCGATTCTAGCATGTTGACGACTAACGACTTTAGCAGGACCTAAATCAATGTCGACGTAATTTTCAGGGTCTTTTGCAGGATCTTTTCTGTTATCACTGCTTTTATTGTCAATGTTTTTATCGTCGGTCTCTCTTACAATGTTTCTGCCGATTGAAATCGTCAAGCTTTTGACATAAAACGTCCAATTGTTACCAGCAATTTTAGCATAAGCTTGAATTTCAGTAGCTTGGTTTTTATCGTTAGCATAAATTTCTGCAACTGCTGTCTTAGATTCAGGAATTGCAAGAACTGATATCACAGCGTTAACAAGATCATTCTGGTCATCGTATAATTGAGACTGAATAATGTGTTAGTATATGTATTTTAACTAGGAAAACGTGCATCTCCAAAAAACCAAAAAATCAGAAAAAAATGTTGCTATGTCAACAATTAAAAGTGAGAGCCAAAAATCATAGTAAACCCACAGCTGATAATCTATAAACAAGGTCATTTATAGTTGCTGTTGGTAAAGAAAAACTTTTCATTGATACGTTTTTGGAGTCTTGTTGTTTTCCTTCAAATTAAAATCTTAACTTACGTTGTCCACTTCATCAAATGATCGTTTCTTGTTGTAGTCCGACATATTAATAGTGTATCACCTTAAACCAAAAAAAAAAGAAAGACAAAGACCTGCAAGCTGAAAAAGCTGATTGCAAAATATATGAAGAGATTAAAATGCTGGGCTTTGTTGATTGATACGTGACGGAAGTTGACTTCAGCCTATATTTTGTCAGATTTGGCTTTTTTGTTTGTTTGTATGAAATTTTTTCCCTTCTCTACTTTTCAACGAAAAAAGCAGTTTTAATTAGATTCAGAAAGAACACAGCCAGGATAAGAACAGTAGACTGATGAGAAAAGTAATTCTGGAGAGGGCTAACTAATTGATAATACTCAGTAGTATAATGCGAAAACAAAAAGACCACCTTTTTTAGTTTCTTTAAGTTCAGTTGATGATTTTCTTCAATGTTTTGCTTTCTTTTCAAAATGTAAACAAAAACAACAAAAAAAAAAAACAACAGAAAAAAAAATGACAATTGCTTAGTCATTGATTATATAATGAGTTCATCCCAATTGGGAAATTTTCTCTGTTTTGGAAGATCTTTACTCTTTTAGGTAAATGATCTTATTCTTGCTATTTTTATCACGTGACTAAGACTTAAACAGCTGTTTGAGTCTGAGTCTCTTAGCTAGAACCTGCTGTTGCTTATAAAAGACTAGGCTTATTTTTAATTAAACTCTAAGAGGTTTAGTAACAGGAGGTTTATTTCGTCTCTAAGCATCAATCTGGTGGGAAAAAACACCAAAAACTTTACGCATCTGATATACTTAAGTCTTCATCATACCTTGCTTTCCTGTTCAACCCTTTTTAGATTAATAGTTTCAAAAACCAAACAACTTCCCTAAGGCGCTTTTCTCTCTCTCTCTCTCTTTCTCTTTCTCTCTCTCTTTTTTTTTTTTTTTTTTCTTTAACACAAATCAAATCACGCGGGAGAAAGAAAAGCGATAAAAACCTTTCTTCCATCTTAAATTTTAGTTCGAAGATGGTGAGGCTGGAGCAAATGAGGTGTAGAAACACCTAACCTCTGTTAAATTCAAGTAAGACATACCTCGATCACTGATATTTTACAACCACTTGTGTTTGCTTCCAAGATAATTCAAATCCTCACCGGCATTTGCGTCTCTATTGTTGATATCTGTCAAAACTAAAAAGAGATCGATTAGCAAAAATAACGAAAATCCTCTTAAGGTAGGGAAAAAAAAAAAAAAAAAAAAAAAAAAACGAAAAATGCCAAAACTAGACCAAAAATCCGCCGTTTTTTGCGAAAAGTGACACAAATTCCCTTTGTAGTAAAATCGCGAAATGCGCAAATTCCTAATCTGGAAAGACTGCGATGTCGGATCTTCTCGCAAAAAGCAGTCTCTTAATATGTATTGGAAAATCAAATTTATTCTTGAAAGTACTGAGATTAAAACACAAAGGCTGCTTCTACTTATTAAAATCTGGCCACTCCATATCAAACTCAATTAATAACGATAATTTAACTCATAACTTATTTCCAAGAGTATAATACTCATTAATATCCGCGCAAAACTGCAAACTGCAAAATTCTGGTGATATTTAAGCTATCTTGGTTTTTTTTTTGATATAAGCTAATAACCAATATCGATTTAATCAAACATATTCTGCTGAATAACATCACTTATCATACAACGTTATGCCTCAGCTGGGAGGCTCCCCTAATCATCACATCATGCTCAATCATCCCATATCATCATCAAATATAAATTTCGATGCAGTAAGCGTTAACTCAGCTACTCAAATTCAGAAAAGAAAGAGAGTTACAAGAGCCTGTGATGAATGTCGAAAAAAAAAAGTGAAATGTGACGGTCAACAACCTTGCATTCATTGCACCGTCTACTCATATGACTGCACTTATGATCAACCTTCAAATAGAAAAAAATCAAATGCTGATGTCCATATAATTGAACAGAAACTTAAGCATGCTGAACAAGTGTTGAGTTTATTGCTACCTGATTTGGACGTTCTCGATTCAACCTTCAATTATGAAATATTGGAAGATTTATATGGAAAATTCAAAAATGATGATGGTAGTGTTCAACTGAAAGATCTGATAAATGAATACAAACAGAAAGCTTTAACTGCAAAACCAAAAGAGTCAGAACAACTGAGGTCCCCAAATTCAAATGTCAGTACACCATCTACAACAACATTCAAATCCAACTTTTATACAACTTCGGCTTCCATCAATGAAAATTCAAAGGCAAAAAGACCAAAACTAAATTTTCCACATCCAAACATTGATGGATCGATCGAATCCAAAGATGGTCGTGAAATCAAAATCATTTTACCTCCAAAAAATGTTGCCTTAGAATTGGTCACCAAAACCTGGGCTTCGCCATGTCTTTTATTTAGATTTTACCACAGACCTACATTCATTAAAGATCTAGATGAATTGTACGAAACTGATCCTGAAAACTATACCAACAAGCAAAATAAATTTCTGCCTTTAGCCTACTCAGTGATGGCTGTCGGTGCGTTGTTTAGTAAAAAAAATGGTGTTGATGATAAATTTTTAGATGACGAGGGCTACAGATATTTCATCGCTGCTAGAAAATTGATTGATATTACAGATGCAAGAGATCTACTAGCAATTCAAACTATCGTCATGCTAATTCTATTCCTACAATGCTCCGCAAGGCTATCAACGTGTTATTCTTATATTGGGGTAGCTTTGAGATCTGCTTTAAGAGAAGGTTTTCACAGAAAAGTTGAACATCCATTTAATCCAATCGAAATTGAAACAAGAAAAAGGCTGTTTTGGACAATTTATAAAATGGACATTTATATTAACACTATGCTAGGTTTACCAAGGTCAATCGCGACAGAGGATATAGATCAAGAATTACCATTAAATTTAGACGATGAAAATATAACTGAATCCGGCTACTTACCACAACAGCCTGGGAAGTTAAGTTCTGCTGGAATAGCAAACAATCACACCAACCTGATCTTGGTGCTGAATAATATTGTGAAAAACCTGTATCCAATTAACAGCGATCTGAGACTAATATCACATGATAAAGTGTCTGAAATGGAGTTAGAGTTAAGAGGCTGGTTATCAAATTTACCACGAGAATTGATCCCTGGATATGATCCAGCTTATCAATATTATAAAGCTAATAGAGTGTTACATTTATCTTTTTTGCATGTTCAGATTGTTTTATATCGTCCTTTCATTCATTACGTTTCACCAAGGTATACAAGTCAGCCCAACGTTGATACATTATCAATTCAGAGAGCAAAAAATTGTATAAGCGTTGCAAGAACTGTCGTCAATTTGGCACAAGATATGATCAAAAGAGATATGTTGAGTGGCTCTTACTGGTTTTCGATCTATACAATTTTCTTTTCAGTTGCATGTTTGGTCTATTACGTTCATGAAGTTCCATTTGATGAATTTCATCCTGATTATATTGGTATCAGGCATGATGCTGAAACGGGAAAGGAGATCTTGACCTTATTGAAAGATAGTTCTATGGCTGCTTCAAGGATTTACAATATTTTGAACTCATTATTTGAACAGTTGAATAGAAGAACTGCTACTTTACATGAAGAAAGACATCGTCAAATGGAAGAGGAGAAAAATAAAAATAAAAATAAAAAGCAGGAACAACAAACAACATTCAATCAACAAGTTCAATATCAACATTTATCCTCTCAACAGATTCCTTCTCAACAGCAACAACAAATACTTGGTCCTCAATCTGTTCCAATTCCTCAAAATTTAACTGCAAATATTCCATCGGACTCTATGAATAATAAGTTTGACTCGACTGAATACCTGCAACAAAATCAATTCGTTTCAAAATTATCTGATATTACATCGCCATATCCGAATATAAAACTGGAAGATAATTTAAATGATTTCGATCACTTGGCTAACTTTGATAGTTTTATCAACCAACCACCAACTTCTTCGTCAATATCCAATCAAGCTGCAACTGATAATGATTTGAACAACCAACAATTGCCAAGTACCACATTAGATGATACATCAGCTATCGCTAATGAAGAATCTACAAGTCAAACATCCCCTATCATGAATAAAACAGACCAAGATTATATGCCTGGTATTATGGATCAATTAGATATGCAAATCTTTGGTAGATTCTTACCACCTTACATGTTAAAGAGACCAAACGGTACTACTGGACCAGGCCCAAATGGAGGAGATTTACCGTCTGGTCTAAATACAACCAATTATCCAACAAGTTTGGAAGATCTGCCAAATCTGAACGGCGATTTGAGTAATTTTGGTGCTGCCAATGGTAACTCCAATAGTGAATCAGCTAACGATAGCAGGGCTGCTTCAAAGGATGTAAGTAATTTCACAAACTTGCAAGTGTGGCCAGAACTGGATCAGGCTGATTTTAGCAACTATATGGGAAGTAATAATTGATTATCATTTCTTTTTGAAAAAAAAAAATAAAAAAAAACAAGAAAAAGCTACAGTAGTGCTAAAATCAAAATGTGTCTGTTGCTGCTTCATGATTATGGTTGAAGTATTTATCCTATAGACTGTTGAAGAACAATAAAGGCAAGTTCGTTGCTCAAAGCCAACCTATTTTAGTTCATTTTAGTAGTTACTTGTGAGTGATAAATAATAGCTAATATCATAATCAAAGAAATAACAACTCTATTATTATGTGTATACTTTATTGAGGTTCATATATTTGGTGCCAAACTAAAAACTATGAATTTCCAAGTACTGCTTTGACACATTACTTAAAGTTCAGCAACCATAACTAAATTAGCGACCGAATATCACCAAAATCCGTCAGTTACTTAAACCCCAATGACAAATCAAAACAGAATTCGGCTACTGACAATGTTCCTACTGGTATAAATACAAGTAGATAGAGCAATCATCACGCTCTTACTTAAGCTCTTTTTTTTTTTTTAAACTCTTCCTAGCCTTTTTGTTTCTTCAGCTGTTAAAAGTCAATCGAATTAACGGAAAAAATGCAAGCTGACTATCACGATCAATCTACCGTTAACAGTCCTACTCAAGAACATTTCCAAGAGAAGAGAAATCAACAAACTACCCCTTATGGAAATGATCAAAGAAATTCCACCTCTGCCAGACAATCCACTGGTTTTATGGGGATTCTGGAAAGAATTGGTGCCAATCCAATTATCACTTATGGGTTGAGAGCATTGCAATTGATATTTGCGATAATTACTCTGGCTTTGGCAGGTCGTTCGTTAAACAAGTTCTGGTCCGGTGAGCCAAGAATGAGATACACTTCATTCTGTGGTGCCATCACTTTAATCTATCTGATCATTTTATTCCTGATTGCTTTCCTTGCACCAACCTTCTTGATTGCTGGTCCATTGATGATTATGGAAGCTTTGTTAACCATCTTCTGGTTATGCTCATTCATTGCTATTGCAAGCCGCTACAGTGGTTACAGCTGTAAAAGAAAAAACTATAGCTATGCTGGTTCATCTAGCAGCAGCTCTTCCTTATACGGCAGTGGTTATACTGGTGATGGTTATAATGGTGATATCACGCAATACGCTGGATCTTCGAGAATTACAGGATGTAGAAGTGGTAAAGCTGCTGCTGCTTTTGCTGCCTTTAGCTTTTTGTTGTTTTTGATCAGTAGCTTATTGTTGTTCTTCAATGTTATCAGAAGACTAAGAAATAGAAACAGTAATCCTGGTTATCTGTTCCAACCTGGCAATCAATCCGGCGTGAAATTGAATAAGGATGGATTGGCATTTTCCAAACACTATAATCCAGATGAAGAACAAAACATTGGTAGCGGTGGTGCGTACGATGATCATGCGGATCACAACACATATGTTGATACAACTGATGCTAATAACCAGCATCCAACTACAGGAGCCTATGGAAATACTACCACGACAACTGACGCAAATGACTATAACTATTATAAATCAACGGAAGACGCTGGACAGACAACCCGGGGTAATGTTGAAAGACCTGGAAATACTTATCAAAGACCAATTTGAATTGTGAGTCCAATAAATTTGACCATATTCGTATAATCTAGTTTATTTTTTGTTTTGTTGTTTTTGATTAGTTAATCTTTGAGCGTTTACCATTGTAGATCATGATTCAGAGTTGCTATTTATTTCATAATACAAACATATAAGATACAAAACAAAACACAAAGCATGTATAAACATAACAAATTACACGCTTGAAAAGAACGTGAGTTAATATAACATAGAAATAAAAGAAACAGAAAGCATATCAAAACTTAAAGGCCAGTAAAATAAAATAAAAGTAGATCCAACGAGATAACAAGACATAAAAACAACCCAAAAAAAAAAAAAAACCACACATCATTCATAACACTTCTTTAACGATATTAAAAGCTCCACTAGTGCAAACGTACGCCAGCGAGAAAAAAAAAAGACGATCATAACCTAGAAAAAGGTGAACAAGATAACCCATCAACTTTGATAGTTCACGTTCTTGAAAGAAATTTTCCGATTCTTATCACTCAACTCATTACCAAACCCATTGAAGTTTAAATTCATATTAGTTGTAGTACCGTAGACCAACTGGTTAGAATTGGAGGGTGGCACAGTATTTTGTGATTGAGAAGGCGTTGTGGAACCTTGATTTGCACTAGCTCGTTTACCACGACCTTTGATCCCTCTGTTTGAATTTTTATAAAGCTGAGCAAAGTAATTTAGTAAATCTCTTTGTTCTGATCCAACAGATTGGTCTTCAGGGTCCAATTCAGCCAATGTTTTAGTCAACTGATTCAAGGTTTCTAAATGAAATCTATTCTGATGAGCTTTCAGATTTCCCAATTGTGTGAATGCTTTATTACAATTATCCAACCTGCATTCAAACGGTTTCAAGTTTGAGTGAGTCAGTTCATGAGCTGCAAGGTTACCTTTTCTTGAAAATCTTCTTCCACAAGTTTCACAAATATACGGTTTTTCACCAGTATGCAATCTCATATGAGTCCTTAAGTTACCACCTTGTGTGAATCTTTTACCACAAAAATTACATTCAAATGGCTTGTACCCAATATGTGATCTAACATGCACTTCCAAATGTGTTGATTGAGTGAATGTTTTATGACAATACTGGCACTCGTGAGTCTTAGTTGTCTTGGTTTTAGGCTTATCAATTCCACCAACCAGTTCAGTTTCTTGTGGTAAAATACCATTGCCATTATCCAATATCGTTCCATCATCAGCTCTTGGAATTTGTTCTTGAACACCTTTTTTACGGGCCTGAATAACAAGCATCAACTGATCCACCTTAGTTGCTCCTAATAGTGAGCGCGCGCTTTCTCTTGGAATTGATTTTTGATTAGGTATCAAAAGTTGTGAGGAGGTTCCAGAATTCGAAGAAGCTGGTGAAAGTTGAGAGGTTTGTAATGGAGGCGATTGGAATTGTTGTGGTTGCTGTTGATGCTGTTCTTGTACTGGTTCTGTCTCCTGTGAATTAGATTGTGATGTATTTCTACGAGATCTTTTGGTCTTCTTAGCAGCTGTCATAGGTTGAATAGCATTTCTTCTAGATTTCTTTTCAGATGTTGTAGGAGATGGAGATTTAGCTCTCTGATCTTGTAGACTAAGGTGGTATTGAGATTGTAAATGTGGAGCTTGTTGTTGAGGCATAGCCACTGAATTTTGATATTGGAATTGTGGTTGATTCTGTAGAGAAATTTGTTGAATTTGTCGTTGATGGGATGATGAGGTTTGAAGTGGTGCCTGTAATATCTGTTGGTGCATTTGTGATGGTTGTCGCTGAATTGGTCGTTGGTTAAACTGTTGTTCGTAATCAACAAAGCTTGGTAAAACAGGTTGTCTAAAATGTTGATCTTGTAAACTAAAACTGTCTCTTTGTTCCAATGCAGTCTGCGGACGATTTGGAATACTATCATCGTCTCTAACTGGAGTATCTGGTTCTGATTTAGTCTCTCTTTTCATATTTGCAACAAAATTTGGATCTTTAAACTCTGCTAAATCATCATCATTCACATTCTTAATTGAATCTCTCTTTGAAAAAAAATCAAAATCACTGGTATCTCCCAATGCAGCATTGTTCAAAAAGCTTGGTTGTCTACCAGTTTTTACACTGTCTCTTTTAGAGAAAAAATCAAAATCAGAACCAGTAGCATCACTAAACGAAGTCCCCGATAAGTAAGTATTTGAATTCTTCTTTGAAAAACTTGGGTTTTTCAATTTGACTGAGGGGTTGAAAGGCTCCAGTTGTTCAGACGGTCTTCTAAATTGGTTGTATGAAGTATAATCACTTGTAGGTAGATAATTCTGAGAATTCTGCTGCTGTGAAGGTGGTGGTGGTGGTTGTGATGATTGAGGACCTTGCTGTTGTGCGGTTTGAGGGATAAAAAAGTTATTCATGACTGATATCCCCCTTCCATTAGCATCATACATCAGACTCTGATCACTACTAGGTGTGGGTAAGTTCAAAAAATTTGTGATGCTTGAATTGGAATCAGTTGAGAATCTTGGTCCTGAGTTGCCAAAGTTGGTGTATAACGAAATTGAGTCCTGTCTTTGCTTGTCATCTTTCGAAGTGGATCTTGAAAGATCACTATCAGCTGCTGTCGATGTTGATTTCATTCTCTGCTGTGAAGGCAAATTCTCATAATTTTGGCTAAAATAACTAGCAGAGGAGTCGTAATTTCTTGGACTAAATCCAGTAGCTGTTGTTGGCTGAGTCTGAGAATTGTTCGCGTCTGATCTTTTTGATTGAGACGTGTTTATATCTTGATGAATAGAATTACTAGAGGTTTCTGTTGGATTGTTGTTGAAAGCCAAAGTATCCATAATCCAGGCTGATTAATGGTAAAATGTGGTGAAATAGAATGAGCTTATTTTGATGTAGTCCCTTAAAAATCTAGGATCAAAATAAACAAATAATAGCTGGAATCAACGAATGCAGCTTTTTTCCCTATTTAACAAGTGTCTAGTTCCTGACCTTGGAGAAGAATGTGGTTGGTTTAATGTTAGTATTAATTCTATTATATTGAGTTGGAACTCTTTATCAACGGAGTTTCAGCTGTATTGCTTTCTTTTCAATGGGACTAAGCTTAAAAAAATATAGCAGCAGTGCGGACTAAGCTCCCTAAACACCAACTAATGAGTAGAAACGGCGCTGTTAGAGCTTTATTAGGTCTGTATGTGAAACAAGTTTTTAATCGTCGAAATAAGACGTGGGTTTGGTGTAAATTTCAAATTTTACACTCAAGTGTTTGTCACTTTTTTGAAATGGTATTTCGAATTTTGGCCAGCTTTGTTTTGGCCGGGAAAAAGTGACAGATTTACATCACGTGAACGTTCACGTGATATTCAAAAAGCGGGTAATTGAGGGTTACGTAATTGCTGCTTACTTAACAAAAAAAAATTTATATGGAACGAACTGCATCCATCTCATCGATACCAGGCCTGACTATAAACACCCCCTACAAGAATGTCTACAGAAGAAGAACCAATCAAGGACGTTGATGTCTCCATGGAAGATGAAGATCAAGAAGAACTAGATACAGAAAAAATCAAAATTGTACGTTTAGTGATCCTTTAGAACCCACATCTCACAGAGCTCATTTATTAACTATTGATGATTTATAGCTTCCTGGTGCAACTGAAGATGGAACTGCTGCTTCCTTTCAAATCACCGAAGAAGATCACACCTTGGGCAATGCTTTAAGATACATAATAATGAAAAAGTATGTTTTTCACTCGATCTCTGTGATCTAGCTCTTTTTTACTAACCTTTTAATCAATAGTCCTGATGTTGAGTTCTGTGGTTATTCTATTCCTCATCCATCAGAAACAAAATTGAACATTCGTATTCAAACATATGGTAATATTACTGCTGTTGAAGCCCTACATAAAGGTCTAGATGATCTATCAGCTCTTTGTACACATATTGAAGACAAATTCACTGAACAGATTAACAAAGCTGACTACTCTACTGAAGAACCAAATTAGTTGGCTGTTTAGCCTTAAATGCTGGTTTGGTAGAGCTATGTAGAGCGTCACAGAGGAGAGAGATCTGTTGAGATATTTTTTTGTATAATAAAAGACTTACGATGGGTTAAGAAAATATATAATGTGCATAGAAAATATGGAGTCGTAATTTACCAGAAAACTTACACATGAAGAGTTAGTAAACCAATCGTGTTTCTTTTGATAGCCCGTGTCGTTACGTTCGAAAATTTCGATAAAACTGTTCCAATTCTCGAATCTATAATCAGAAAATCTACAATAGAAGATAGACTATTAATTATGGTAACCGTAGCAACCCATATAGAAAATTTCTTTTTTTTTAACCGGGTAACAAAATAAAAAATTTTAGGAAAAAAAAAATTTTATATATAAAGCTGAATCTGCTTTTTTCTTTTAGAAAGTTAAAACAACATTAGTAAACCAATTGCATATAAAATGTCTTACGGAAATAGAAACGGTGGCGGCTTTGATCGTCAAAATGATTATAACTCAGGATTCAATCAAAGAGGTGGTGATTTCAGAGGTAACAGAGGTTCTGACAGAAACTTTGGTTACAGAGATGGCGGTAACGACAGAAGAGGTGGTTTCAACAGAGGTAACGACAGATACGGGAATAATGGTGGTGAATTAGGTGACAGTCTACAAAAGCCAAACTTTGACATCAACACTTTGCCAAAATTTGAAAAAAACTTTTACGTTGAACATGAAAGTGTTAGTGCTCGTTCGGACGCTGAAGTTGATGCCTTTAGAGCTAAACATGAAATGAAAGTTTACGGTACTAATATTCCAAAACCAATTGAAACTTTTGATGAAGCTGGTTTCCCATCTTATGTTTTAGAAGAAGTCAAAGCTCAAGGTTTCCCATCTCCAACTGGTATCCAATGTCAAGGTTGGCCAATGGCTTTAACTGGTCGTGATATGATTGGTATTGCTTCCACTGGTTCTGGTAAAACCTTATCATACTGTTTACCAGGTATTGTGCATATTAACGCTCAACCTCCATTAAGTCATGGTGATGGTCCAATTGTCTTAGTTTTAGCTCCAACCAGAGAATTGGCAGTTCAGATTCAAACAGAATGTTCTAAATTTGGTGCTTCTTCAAGAATCAGAAACACTTGTGTTTACGGTGGTGTTCCAAAAGGTCAACAAATTAGAGATTTAGCTAGAGGTAGTGAAATCTGTATTGCCACTCCAGGTAGATTAATTGATATGTTGGAGATTGGTAAAACTAACTTGAGAAGAGTTACTTACCTAGTTTTAGATGAAGCTGATAGAATGTTAGATATGGGTTTCGAACCTCAAATTCGTAAAATTATTGATCAAATTAGACCAGATCGTCAAACTCTAATGTGGTCTGCTACTTGGCCAAAGGAAGTTCAAGCTTTAGCTCATGATTACTTAAAAGACTATATTCAAGTTACTGTTGGTTCATTAGAATTAGCTGCTTCCCATAATATTACTCAAATCGTCGAAGTTTTAAGTGAATTCGAAAAGAGAGATCGTTTATTAAAACACTTGGAAACTGCTATGCAAGATAAAACTTCAAAACTTCTTGTTTTTGCTTCAACTAAAAGAACCTGTGATGAATTAACTGAATACTTAAGAGGTGATGGTTGGCCAGCACTAGCCATTCACGGTGATAAACAACAACAAGAACGTGATTGGGTTTTGAATGAGTTTAGACAAGGTAAAGCTCCAATTATGGTTGCTACTGATGTTGCTGCTCGTGGTATTGGTAAGTTGATTTTTTTTTCCTTTTTGAAAATCTTTTGATTTTTTGACACTATTAACGACATAATTTTAGAACCTTGATTAAAAGGATGAGTTTTTGCACGTTCTATTTTTAGAACAGAAATCCATACTAACAGTGGACTTCGGTCTGCGAAAAAGTAAAAAGCATTCGTGCTTTTCCAATATTTGGTTTTTTTTTTTCAGTTACAGCACTGTTTTTTTTTTCAACAGTTATTGGAGGACTTTAGAACTTTATTAGATGAATAATTTCACGGGAGCAAATTGATCAGTTATCTCAGTCATGATAACTTAACTACAACTTTAAGGCACTGTTAAAGAAATTTTTGTGACATATCATTTGAAGTAAGAAGATATTTATATGAACGTCAGTTTTTGATTGTTCTCTATCTTTTTTTATCTTTTTTAAATTTCTTTGGATGTGCTTTTAGTTATAGTTGGTCAATGAGAGAAAATGACAGAATAGTAGGGTTCATCCAACTATTAAAACCGTCAACTTTCTTATTGAAGATGCTCTCTTTATTTCATCTATAGAGTTTTAATACATGTTTCTATGACATTGAATGAGGTTGAGAAAAACATCAGTAGTTTGTTTCTTTATTGTGCATTCTTATATCAAGTGTCTCTCACTGTTGTCTTAATACAATTGATTAAAAGGCTATTTTGTCTTAAAACAAAATTACTAACCAATATTTACAGACGTTAAAGGTATCAACTATGTCATCAACTATGACATGCCGGGTAACATTGAAGATTATGTTCATCGTATTGGTAGAACTGGTAGAGCAGGTACCAAAGGTACTTCAGTTTCTTTCTTCACTGATGCTAACTCCAAATTAGGTTCTGATTTGATCAAAATCTTAAGAGAAGCTAAACAAGAAATCCCAGACGCCTTAAACCAATACGACAGAAGAGGAGGATATGGTGGTCATCCACGTTATGGTGGTGGTAGAGGAGGCCGTGGTGGTCGTGGCCGTGGTCGTGGCGGAAGAGGTGGTAACCGTGGTGGTAACTTTGGTGGTAATAGATGGTAATAACTTTGGTGATGATAGATACTAGACTAAACTTTTATTTTACTATATAGATTTCTGTAAACTTAATTGGTACCCTTTGTCCAATATTTAATTGGTTTTTTGGTTTATTCATAATATTTCATGTGCTACTTTTGCATGATGGAGTTTCTTTATTTGTTTTGTTTACAAGGTTTTATAATTTACAGATTATATTTTGTTTCTCTATATGATTTCATTGTATGATTTTAATCACCATCCTTCTCCCCATCCATCGTTTTCGTCTACGTCCAATTTGAGCTTCAATTTGCTCTTGGTGGGCTTTAATTGAAGACTTTTCTTTTGCTTTGGAGGTTCTTTCTTCCCATTCAATTGAGCTGTTGCAAGCTTTGTGACTCTTGGACGTATAAAAGCTGGCTTTGATTCCGAAGCTACTGGTTCTTTCACCGGCTCCTCAGGTCCCCAACTTTCGTCTACTTTGACATCATTGAAATCATCCCAAGTGCTGGAAACAGCTGGTTCTGTTGTGGTAAATGTTCGTGAGGTGTTTAGTTGATTTTGACTTAAACCTGGTTCCTCAAACGAACGGGCAAACTCTGAGGGAGTGGATGTGCTAGATTCAATAACTGCGTTATTCGATTGCTGGTTTGACCCACTCAATTTAGTAAAGTGGCTTAAAGCGTTGGATAAATTCAACCCAAAGTTCTGGACACTAGCTGTGACTTCTTGAACAGTATTATCTTCTTCTTGGTCCTTATCAACTGGTAATTTTGCAGCTTCTTCTTTGATTTTCTGAAAGAATAAATCAAATGCTTTTTGAGCTTCTTCCCTGACTTTACTACTTTTATCCAATAACGAAGGTGCAATGACTGTTAAAATCTTATTTGAGATGATTTCAGGTGTGAAATACTCGATGCATGATGAAATGGCTAAAATAGCAGCAATCCTTGAATGAGTGAAAGGGTCTTTCAACCCTTTTGAAAAAGCAGTGGCTAAAACATTTGGTCTTGAGCTTTTATTCAAAAACTCAGCAATTTTGCCTATTAAGATTGTTGTGTTTGTTCTGATTTCAGGTTTTTCATCTGTCTGTGTTTTGGCTAGATATCTCAATAATTCGTTGTTTAATTGTCGTTCTGTCAGTTTTGGCGCAATAAACAAAGTTGCTTTAATTGTCTCTTCTCTAATTGATGGATTCGAATCAGTAAAGCCCGTGACAAAATTTTGAAAGATCTTGTCAGTGATATCTGATTTTTCGAGCTTTTCAACATAGTTTGAAATTGAACTCAACAGCAATATACGAATGGATCTATCTGGAAGTGAAAATGATTTGATGATGATAGGTTTAATGAGCTTTGAGTATTTTTCCTTTGATAAACTTTCGGAAAGAGAAAGGATCAGACGTAATGAAACGCCAGCATGTGTGGGATATTGAGTGAAAAATTGACCAACTTCTGGAATTATTCTATTTTCAATCAATCCAGGTAAAGTATCACCTTTAAGATCATCTAGGAATTCAAAAGTGTGTAATTTTTCCTCTTCAGTTTTAAATTGGAATTCCTCCAAGTCCTCATATAACCTAATCAATTTGGTATTAAAATATGTATTCTCACCATTCTTTAAAAATTGTTCAACACTAGCTCTCACAGCAGGTGAAGCTCGAATCAAATTTTTATAAGCCGTGATTAATGATTTTGGAATACCATTGGTATTACTTAAATCTAATTGATTATCCTGGGGATTGAATAATTTTTGAATAAAGGCAGCTAACCTCCATGAATCCACTTTTAAAGTTTCTGGTTTGTTTGATTGAATATGATTGTATCCGTGCTGTGCCAATTCAGGTGGTATAGCATCTGAAAATTCTGGTATTTTAGTGGCGTCCTCATTTCTTATCACATTGTCATGATTTTTCAAGTTATTCAAAACTTCAAACCCGCCAAGTCTGAGTTCACCATTCCCATTAACAAACACTGACCCAACGGATAGGTAACCCAAAACAGAAGATCCTTCAACATTTAAGAATTTAACAGCTTTAGCAACATAATATATAATCAGAAAGATTGCATCTGTTGATAGCTCACGTTCATTGATAATGTCGATTAAAGGAGTAACTTGTTCTGTGACTATATATGGGATATCACCTTCACTCGTATCAATGACCTTCAATATATTTGGTAGTCTGATACTTCGCATATTTCTGATAGCATTCAAAGCCAACGATCTAAACGCTGGACCATTTTTCTCATTGTAGTAAAATATTGTAACAGGGGAACCATCATCCTGGTGATACAGTCAATACAGTGAACTCAAGACGAAACTATAAGAGAAAACAAACATACCTTCTTAGTTCCTTCGTAAATGATCCAAGGGTATTCCAACTCGTTTAGGGGAAGTTCGACAATTTTCCCAAAGTTATAAGGAATCCCTCTACCTGTGAAACTGCTCAATGTTTGTGAAAGAAAATTCATTGAATAGTTTGAGTGTGTGTGTTTTTTTTTTTTTTCTTCTTGTTGAAGTAAGGCCTTTATTTTGATTCTTATTAAAACAAAACATTAAAAACTTCGCGAAATCCATATTGATTGATCTTTGAGAAGTTGATAAATTGATTAGAGTATACAGCTCAATTGTTCACTGTGTAGAGTAAGTTTTTCAGTTTTATGAAACGTCTATGTCGTTCTACAAGTTGTGGTTCAGTTTGTTAATCATCAAGTCATTAAGTTGTTCTATAAACTCAATCAAGCTGTTTTCAATTGTTGATGTTCTGCTATTCTCTTCTTCAGTTTTTCAATCTCCAGATTCACAGTCTTGATTCCATTCTCGTACCTTGCAATTTCTTCCTTCTCTAACTCCTTACTGAATTCTGATTCTGATTTTCTTTCAGGTAGTAAATTACCAGGCTTTTTGGTCATGATTTCAAACAACTGTTCTGTAGGTTCGTTGAATACAACTTCGTCATACTGTATACTCTTAACGTTTCTATCCTCATCTGTCAGTACTGCATCTGGTGGGAATCCATATGGATGCAATCTCAAATGATGGTACAACGATATGTTCTTCTCGTTGGCCTCAGGAACGAAAAAGATCTTGATTCCGATCTCAAATTCACCCCAGCCTGTCTCTGTAACTTCGAAAGGAGGGGCCTCTATGGATCTCGCTGGATTGTTGTACGTATCGTGTAGCTTGAAAACAACTTTTTTGATGAAATAAGAAATATCCTCCCCGTTCGGGCCTCTAACGAAGACAGTCCATTTATGTGTGTGCTCAGCAGGAGCATTTGGAGGCCTGTCTCCCTCTGCCATTGGATAGGCCGTGTTTCCGTGAATAATTGGACGACAAATTGACAGTGTCTTAACTCTCTTAGTAGTTGGTGCCATCTTTTTTCTTGTAATTTATGACTTTTACTGTATTTTCTAAGCGTTTGTTGTTGATGAAGTTTGATCATTTTTGTTGTTTCTGATTTTTCATTTATCGGCTTTTCCAGAATGATTTCGCGAATATATTATCATCATTATTATTGTTATTTACTCTATTAAAGAACAAATAAAGATTCATAAAGTTCTGTTTTTGAATGAATTGTAGACTGTCCAATAGCTTAAAAATTAGCTCCCTAGTCAATGAGTCTTATCATTTATGGCTCCTTATCACCGTGTATCCACCTTATGTTTCTGGTGGTAATTGAAAAGAATGGGTTCTTAGTTATCGACCTATCTGGAAAAAAGCAGTAGAGTCTGCTTGTGCTGGAGCTAATTAACATGGGTGATTGAAAGTAGATGCTGGCGTAGATCTAAGTAGATTTTTTTTATTATATGAGCATACTGCAAGTGTCTCCTGTATTATATAGCATATATTGATTGATGAGACACAGTTATGTGAAGTTTACAAACATAATGATAAAGTCAAAGATTTGTTAATGTTCTAATCATTGACAATATTGGTTATACAAACAACTTTTCAACCCTAGCTTTAAATTCTCATTAGATACCAGTGAAACATTAAGATATACAGGCCTTTAAGCTGCTTTTGACTTCCAGCTTTGACTTTCGTAATCCCAAACTTGTATAAAATGACATCTTTCTGCGAACTTTACGAAATCTCGCACTTTCCTTGTCTATCAAACAGAGTCAGCTAATTAAATGCTTCATTTGCAGTCCTTCTTGTTATTGGGGCTCTTTTCTAGCTATGTTCTTGCTCGAACTTTTTTCCATACATGTTTCATTGGGATGAAACATCCCATAATCAGTACCGATGCTTTTGTTAGTATGAATTTCACTGCTCACCAAGATGCAAGTTTACTGGTATATCCTCACTACTACAACAAAACAAATATCCCTTACTAGTGAACCATTCCTTATAATGCCTCTGTCAACTCGACTTGGAATAATTCTTTCAAGCTGTATGTTACTGAAGATGAGGATTGTGATGAATCAAGCATTGGGAAATTCAACGCCATTTGGAATTACTATGATCCTGAGTAACAAAAAAAGAATGAGCATAGAGTTCTTAATGTTCTGTTGAAACCGGGCGATGAAGTATTCTACAAGATCAGATACACCCAGTATTGCTACTTATACTATTCTAATAACACCGACTCCGATGAGCTACACAATCAAGATGCTCCTCGGGCTATTGAATATCAATTCTATCAAGAAGATTACGTTGGTTTTACCCTCCCAATGCTTGTACCACTGATTCCTTCCATAGTATCATCTTCTCTGGCTACAGTATTAATCTTTTTATGTCTATTTCATAACAACAAAGAGTAAATTGGGTCCAGGTGTTGATAATAACACAGTTTTAGTGCCATTCAGATTTTTAACCAAACTACTACTGTTGGACATTACTAAATGGTTAACTGTTGTTGCTTCCTGTATGTACTATTATTATAAAAAATGTCCAGAAGAAAGCCTGTGGCTCAGAATATTGGACCTGTGTTTTTGTGTACATCGTGCATTAACATTTAACCTCATTTATCTATTTACCTCGTTCAACAAAGCTGATATCACTAGAATTCCAGTATTCCCACAAAACAAAGCCTTTATAATATAAGAACTTGTTGGATTCATTTGCCAAGTTTTTTTCTAGTTTCAAACCATTTAAAATACTTGGTAAATCATATTCAACAGTTCCATTAATACTCTATATTTGCACCTTTACGATCTTTATCCTATTCTACGTTAAATCACAAAAACAACAGAGCGCACAATCCTGAGATATAGAAAAAAAATATGCTAGAAAGCTGAAGGTTTCAAGAGTATCCATTATTCCATCTCTTGTTGTGCTAAAAATCTTGGGGGTTTGTTTTTGATGTTACGTTGAATTTATTCCTAAATGAGGTATTCAGACTCGAAGATGAAATAGAAAATGAAACAGAAACAGGGGAAAGCATCTCGCTCTTAGTTGAATCCTTTCTCGCTGGTATCGGTATTATTTTTTATTTTTTTCTGTCTCCTAAAGCTCGATAGATTCATCTGTTCTATACTTGTGTATATTCTTTTGAAGATCTGGAGGTCAGTTTTAAAAGAGCCTGAGAGTGGGACAGAGCTCAAAAAGGAGCCTGAAAAAAAAAATTATAAAGGCCATTTCTTTCCACATGAGGCTCATTTGTGAGTTAATGTGAATATCTTGTACATAATTAGTTTCTAAAAGGTCATACTGAATATATAGCGGACCTTACACTAGTAGATATCTTTTGGTGATATTGACACGTCCAAAATGACAGAAATAAATAGGATGCATCATTGATATCGTACCTGAAAGAATTCAAAAAATCCCAATTGATAGAATCCTTCGCTGAAACTGCTTTATCTCTTACTTTTCGGTATTCTATGGCACTTGAACTTCCCATATATTATAATTGATGTTTTTTTTTATTTTAATAATCATATAATTAATGGAACTATAAATATAATTTATCAAATTTGACAATATCAATAATAGTATTTCTGATAAAATACGGTACGGTTAAATACTTTAATATCAAACAGTTCAAAATTTCTTTAAGAACAGATTAATCAAATGTTTAGAATTTGAACCGTGTTAGTTTGATGAGAAATTCAGTTTACTTTAAAGATATCTTTATTATTATTATCATTATTATTAGTTTGTGTTTTACGGCTATATAAAGCACTATATAGTATAAACACTTGTGTTACCCGCCATTTTAAAACTTACATACCGAGCAACCGGACCTTATATAATATACACATTGAATCCAACACCATTTATGAGAAAAGGTGACAAATAGTTCATAACTTAGGAAATTATAATGCTCATGATATCATACTAGGACAAAAACGGTGAGCTTAGTTATTCACATTTTGGAGACAAACTGTTGCAATGTTTTAGATGTATATTTCGGTCTTATAGCCGAGATGTTGAAAGGTACGTAATAGCTTCATTGGCAAATTCTTTGTCTCATCCAGTTGCTCGTATTTTTATCAAAGGTCATTTATCATTAGGCAGCATATATATAACCTGCCAGTTTGGATAATTGGACTACTCTCTGGTTTTAATAAAGCCATCAGCTAAAAGATTGTTGAAGTACTCATGCTTTCAAAATTTCTACGTTTATCTGTTGAGATGATAGAACTTTGATGGCTTTGTGAGCGACAGAGTTTTCTTAAATCTATAATACTATATAAGTTTCTGATTGATATTTGTTTTAGCAACAATAATAGTATTTATCCGATTGTATTTCTGTGATTTGTGTTTTCAATCTACGATTGATACCAGAGTTATTAAGATCAGCCAGCATATAGATACGTCCTTTATACACCCCCCTCCCCCACCTTCATAAGATGGAACACACCTTAAGACACACGCACAATAGACAATTTCCAATCTCTTCTCAATCTCCTCTTGATCTCTTTCCAGTCTCTTCTCAATCTCT